>JAVKLF010000011.1:5473241-5484876 GCA_034783495.1 Millerichthys robustus | reverse complement strand
GTGTGTGTGTGTGTGTGTGTGTGTGTGTGTGTGTGTGTGTGTGTGTGTGTGTGTGTGTGTGTGTGTGTGTGTATGATAACAAACTGACTTTTGTTTAACAAGACCCACCATTTTGTTTTGTGATAAACGGCAAACTAAAACAGGCAACAGACAAGAAGAAAGTTTTTATAAAAAACACAAGACTTTGATATTGTTGAATCTTAAAATGACAATATCAGCTGTGAGAAACCCACTTTTTTTTGTTTAGTCATGACATTGCTGAGAAAACTGCATTTCTGCATCTAGGGCAGAACCATCCCCAGCAGTGAGTGTACATTAGATGGGTCATATTAGTTATTGGTGTGCAGAACTTTGGAAGATAATAGCCTTTAATTGTTTTGCAGTCCATTATAAGCACTGAGTTCATTGACGTGGCAATAAAAAAACAGTAAGTGCAATGATAAAAGGTTTTCAGTATTTATTTCTGCTGCAGAAGGACTGGCATAGCACTAGGCTGTAAATAACAGCACTGTTCTATTATTGTGAAGTTTTTTCTTGATTTTTAGTGTACAAACCAGAAAGGATTCTATGCAATGTAATAATAGATAGAAAAATGGGAGTTTGGCTAATAAACGTGTGGGTTTAATCTTTTTTAAGCTCCAGGGTTGGTACAATTATTTGTTTTCATACTTTTCTATTAGTGTCACAGTGATAGACACAACTAAAAATCAAATCTTATAAAAGAATCTGGTGAAGGCTTCTTCATTTAATGTTGTAAAAAATTATTCATGAATTTTAAACTTGAATGCTGTAGGTTAATTTTTTATTTAGCTGTTTTGTATTTCTTATTTTATAGAACAAGTCTATAACTATCTGTTTGATATCATTTACTACAAATGAAACCATGAAGTATTTTTTATTCAAAATCAGGAACTTTGAATTAATTGACTTTTCAATCTTCACACTTTTTTATCTTTCACCTGTAACAGGCATCAGATTACCCTTTTAACTCTTTCAATTAAACTATTTATTTTGGTTCTGTCTTGAAATCACCAGTTTTCCCCAGGCTTCTTATTTTGAAAGATATAAAAAAGGACAAGGAGGATGCCATACCAACGTTCACCCCTGAGCTTTTTGTTTTGGTTGAAGTAGATATTTTAGGACATAAAGCTTGGTTGACCACTGGAGACTAACAGTCCTTGATGAGAATTTGGTCTTGTTCCAACTTTTGCATGGATGCAAAAACCTTGTAGGAAGGTATTTTTTCTGACTAATATCTGCTTCTCTCCACTGTCACATTGTTTTCTTGTTTTCTCTTTCATTGGGGGAAAACACAAAAGTCCTGGAAGGATGTAAGTCTTAAATGAACGTGTTCTCACTGACAAAGTTTTGATTTGTGTGCGCGCGAGTGTTTGTTTGTTAAGAGTTATGTTTACGTAGCTGAATTTTTCATTTGTTCGAAGGTACTACGTGTCATTTGAAGTGGAGTTTTGCATGCTTTGATTTTCTTATTTCATGCTTTGCTTTTTTCTTATGGTTTTGTGTGTTTCTGCAGTGGTAGATCTTTTCCCATAGAGCGAGATTGCAACCAGCATGAGGTTCTCCTGTTGGTTTTTTTGTCATAGTTCATTAAACATCTCCCCGATGCTGACAGGAATTCACTGAGCGTCAAATTATCATAGCAAAAAGAAATGCACCTGAGTGTTCTGCACGCCGTTTTCCTGCTGCACATGTTGTGAAACCTTATGTTTTTTTCTGTCAGCAAACGTCTGTCTGGATTCAGTCTCCATGTGTTTGATAATGACTGCTTGTGTGGTCCATACATCAGTACAAAAAAGTGCTTAGTTATGCAGTTAAGGTTTCATTAACCCCCCCCCCCCCCCCACTTCTTTTTGGTACCCTTCTAGTGCCGCAGCCCCCGACAATAACTCACCAATCCCCAAAGGATTACATCATCGATCCACGAGAGAATGTTATAATTCACTGCGAGGCAAAGGGGAAGCCACATCCCAGGTAGGAATAAACCAAGTTTGATTTAAAATTCATGATGCTAATCGATGAATAAAAAATGCTCCTCAGTTTTTCAGAACAGAGAGGATTCAGCTCTCAGCAGATTTCCACCCATTCAGCCTGAATCTACTTTTAGAGTTTGGGTTCATTCAAAGTTTAAAATAAGTAAAATGGTGGTGTGTAAGAAAAATGAAACATTTGCTTTAACTGTAAGAACCAGAAAATTCATTTTCAGCCCTTAACCATGGTGTTATTTTGCTTAATTTGAATCCAAATAAACAAGGTCATACGTTTAATGTTATGGACTCATGTTGTTTCAAACAAATGAAGGTGAAAATAAATTAATTTATGTTCGTTGTTACTGTAGCAAGTTAAGACAAGACCTTTTGATGAGTTTTAGTTTGACTTTTTACATTTCTGTTTATGATCCTCCAATACATGATAAGGTCATCAGAACACATTTTATAGTTACGATCTGCACATCTTTCCTCAGTTTTTCCTGGACGAAGGATGGAACCCACTTCAATGTTGATGACGACCCCAAAATAACCATGAAGCCCCACTCCGGTACGCTGGTGGTGGACATCAGCATGACGAGGGCTGAAAACTACGAGGGGGTGTTTCAGTGCACAGCGAGGAATAAGCATGGAGCCGCTTTTTCCAACAACATCGTCGTAAGACAGTCGAGTAAGTAAAATCTGAGGCGCTTAATGAGCTTTAACAGTTTACATGTCACGTCATTGTTTCCTCTTTTTTCTTTTTTCATCATTTAAGTTGAATTTTCCATCGTTAAAGCTCTCATGGAAGGTAAAGGTTGCATGCAGTAAAAATGCATGTTTTATTTTGCAGAATACAGTAGCAGTAGGATTTGACCTGTTTTTTCCCCTGTAGCTTTCTGTGATTCAGTTAGGTTCCAACCTCTCGTCTTTCCACATGGCCTCTGTCATCATCACGTTGGCAACAGTCCAGTGTCAGTCAGTATTTCATGTCAAACTATAACACTGTTAATCGTGTTTAACAATCCAGAATCCCCCTTGTGGTCCAAGGAGAAGATCAGGCCAATCGTGGTTCAGGAAGGTGCTTCCTTGATGCTGCCATGTCGACCTCCTGCAGGCCTTCCTCCACCCATTGTATTCTGGATGGACAATAGTAAGTTCTTAACTTCTGTTTTGTTTCGTTGAATTTCTTTAGTCTGTAAATGTTGCAATTCAAGAAAAATCATGTAGAATTTGTTGTTTTCTAACTTATTCATCTTGAAGTTTAACCTCTTAATGCATTTATTACACATTTCTGGAAATTTCTATCATTTCCCTCCAATCCTGCTTCAAAAAGTCCAAAATGCAATTTTGCTTAAACATTTGTACATTTTTAGACTTTCAGAAGCTGCCTCAGAGCAGCAGGGTGTCCCAGTCCCTGAACGGTGACCTTTACTTCTCCAATGTCCGCCGAGAGGACTCCAGGAATGACTACATCTGCTACGCTCGCTTCACACACACACAAACCATCCAACAGAAACAACCCATCACTGTCAGGGTCCTGAACCGTAAGTCTCACTCTGTATGTGATTCTCAGTCAAAAGCAGTAAAAACCTTCTTAGAGAGTGGTGAACGTATGAATGAAATGAATGTGTATGCGCGGTTCACTGTCAGTAGCGCAGCATGTGCTAACATGACTGCGTGGGAGGAAAACAGTGTTTCCTCTCTCAGATCCTGTCCTCTGAGACGCCAGTGGTCATCGCCCCCCTGAAAAGACATATTGTCTGAGTTCTCGTGGTTCTCTGCTCGATCTGCTCAGCAGCCGTTCGCTGTCACTTGTGAATGACGTTCTGCACAGAACAAAGAACACTCTCATTAGTTTTATATTTACAGTTCACGTGCTGTGCCCAAATCCTGATGCCAGTCATTACTCATCTACATCTTTTAAAGTTTTGTTTTTCTATTTTTCTACATTTTCATGTTAAGTTATCCAAATGTTTGAGTTTTTTTAATTCAATATAATTTCACCGTGATGCATGTATGATTTTTCTGTTGTGTTGCAGTGGATGCAATCAATGACACAATGGCAGCTTTTTACAATGACACTGATTTGTTCAGTGGTGAGTTTTGACACCCCCTAGTTTTTAATCCCCCTCATTCTTCTAATCTAGAGATCCAAATTCTGGCCTTTACCCACTAACACCAAACCCTAAACTAGTTCTCCTTGGGTTCCTTTCTTTCCCTTTTTTTTCACAAGAGCCTTGCTTTATTTATGGGTGGGATTTGGCACCCCCTTGTGGCAACTCCTGGCATAGTGCTTGAAACTGCAGCTTACCCACTAACATTGACCCTCAATCCTAAAAATCCCTCTTACTCTGCCCAACTGAACCCTTTCCTAATTCTTTAAATATTAACTTTCTATTCAATCACTTGAAATTAACACTGTATGCTCATTCATTTTGTTTAAAGGGATTTTTAAAGGAAGTGTCAAATTAAATGTAGGGTGATGATTAACACTGATGATTAAATTAATAAAATAATCATTTTCTTTTTAGAAATATTTTTTATTCTTCACTCTGATCTAAACGCCAGCTTTTCTGTCATCATTATTTCTACTTAGTTCACTTCTCATTGCTTTAAATCTTTAGCTGTCTTGACTGAACAGTTTAAATAAACACTGAAACATTTGTCATCATACTTTTTTGTTTTGATTTTAGTAATAGATTTACTTTTAGAGAGATTAGTAGAAAAACATTTAATGTTTGTTTTTAATTAGTAATGAACGGATAGTTTGTTGGTAATAAATACAAACACAGAAAAATAAAATGTATATTCACTCGTTCTTAAAGACAGTTCAGCTCAGACCATCAGCTGCTTCACTCTGTAGAATGGTGGGTGGTTAGTGAGCAGGAAGAGTCCCAGATCCTCTCTTCATTCTGGACCTTTGCTGAATGTAATATCTTGACTTTTTGACTCACCGTGTGTGACTGCAGAGGCCCCAATGGATGAAAGAAAACCCAGCTTCCTCATCCCGCCTGGCTCCTTCAGCTCCATGACGGTGCTGCGAGGACACATCCTGGAGATGGAGTGCATTGCTGAAGGACTGTAAGTGAGAATCCATCAACGTTAAATGTGTGGAAGGTTTGAGTGCCCACCATTTTGGTGATCACTCTTTATCTCTAATTCAGTCCGACTCCTGAAATATCCTGGACCAAAGTGAGCGGCGATCTTCCGACCAGGCGCGCATCCTTCCTGCACTTCAACAAGACCCTCCGCATTGTGAACGTGTCTGAATCTGATGTAGGAGAGTATCGGTGCACAGCCAGGAACCAGCTGGGCTTCGTACACCACACCATCAATGTTGCTGTCAAAGGTGTGTCGGTGATGAAACCTGTAGCAGTCAACCAGCACAGACTCTGATTTTTTTTCTCTGTTCTCTTCATCTGCCCTCTTCCTCGTCTCGTAATTGATTTATGCACAGATGCCAGCAGGGCAGTGTGTTCGGTAATTAATTCTCCGCCCTGCTGCTGCTGCTCTCTGCTCTACTTCCAGCTGCCCCTTATTGGATCAGTGGCCCTCCGAGAAACCTGGTTCTGGCTCCGAGAGAGAACGGGGTCCTGACCTGCAGAGCCAGTGGCACACCCAAACCCCTCATCACATGGACAATGAATGGCATCTCCATAGAGAGTAAGAGCCACCAGCTGCTCTGACTTTAAGTTACCCAGTTTATACAACTTAAGTCTTTCTCATATTTCATAAGAAACCTATTATTAATCATTTGCAGATACTTTTGAGCTACTTGAAATTTTCTCTTTTATGGTGAATTTTGAAACACATCAGAGAGAGAGATCAGATCTTTTGACGTTTTGCAGACACTTGTCATTCCTTCATACATTTCAACACAGGTATTTATATTTTAGGAGACTACAGGACTTTAACAGTGTGCTGTGCTCCAACAGATTCACCCACAGATGTAAGCAGGAGAGTGGAGGATGACATGATCATCTTCACCGATGTCCAAGCTCACTCCAGCGCAGTGTACCAGTGTAATGTCTCGAATGAGTATGGTTACCTCCTGTCCAACGCTTTTGTCAACGTCCTCTGTAAGTTTCTAACATTAGATTGAAATCCTGTTCTATTTTTACTGCTTTGTGGAGGTAATAACATGGAAATAATTGCTGTTGGCACGTTGCAGCGGAGCCACCCAGAGTAATGACACCATCCAACAAAATCTACCAGGTCATCAAAAACCACCCAGCCCTGTTGGACTGCGCTTCCTTTGGATCACCCCTTCCAAAAATTACATGGTGAGTTAATGAACCTTTACCAGAGGATGAAATGTTTCTTCATAAAGCTAAAACTCTCTGCCTTAGGTTCAAAGAGACTCGCTCCAGCACCCTCGACGGAGACCCTTACATCCTGCACGACAACGGCACGATAGAGATTCCTGGAGCCCAGGCCCAAAACAGTGGAAAATACATGTGTGTTGCCAGGAACACGCTTGGTATCTTTGAGAATCATGTCTTCCTGGAGGTCAAAGGTGAGGGTGACTTTGCTCTAAGAGTGTTTGAAATTAATCCCCTGAGAGATTTACGAGCTGTACTAGTAACATGATTTTACTTTGATTTATTTATATAAAAGGTCAGTGACACATGGATCAATATTCAAAGAATTAGCACAGTGGCTAAATTTCATCTGTTGTCCTAGTAGGTAAAAAAATAAAAGCAGTTTAAAAACAAGTAAAAAAAAAATACAGCCGATAAAATAATCCATAAAAAAACACACAAACATCACACTCTATAAGTTACACAATTAAAATAGACGTATCATATTTATGGGATTATTTACGGGAGTACATTTTGAATTATTAGCCTCGTTCTCAAGACTCCTTGGTCTGTGACACACCGAGGTGAACAGGGTGTCTCTGATGCTCCTTGTGCTGCTCAGTGAGGTAGAAACAGACCCAAGCAGGGTGACATAAAACAAAAAAAATCAACCAGCTGTGCCGCAGCTCAGTTATGACAATGAACTGATGACATTAGTGGCAGTGAGCCATGTACATTCCTTCAAGGAATTCTTTAATTCTATTTTGTTGTTCGAGTTTAAGACTAAAGCCAACATCAAATTTGAGCACGTAGAAGCAAACATTGTCTGACAAACATTTTGTGTTGGTGTTTTTTTATTACCTTTAGAACCCACCAGAATCAAAAAGCCACCAGAGAATATAACAGTCCAGAGGGGCAGGTCTGTGGTGTTTGAGTGCAAAGTAGAGCATGACATAACACTTTTCCCCACCATGACCTGGCTCAAAGACGATGGAGAGCTGCCTGATGAAGAAAGGTCAGGTTATGTTTGAAAACATCGTCTTATTTGGTTTAAACAACCTTTTGCAGAACAAATTTCTCACGCTGATCATGAAATTAGATAAAAATTGTAAAGTCTAAGTTTATGCTCTTTTTTTTCCTACAGATTTGTTGTTGGTTCTGATAGCCTCGTAATCAACGATGTGACTGAGAGCGATTCAGGGCTGTACACATGCATCATGAACACCACTCTGGACCACGACTCAGCCACCACTGAGCTCACTGTTGTTGGTATGTGTTGCTCTGCTGCAGCTTGACATAGAACACAAACTTCCTCAGTGATTTAAATGACCTGTCTAGTCATCTTAGATTTCTTCTAGAGACATAGATATGTTTATTATTATTCACTAACTGGCACCCGTCAGCTCGTTAAAGATAATTAGTGAAGAGAAATAATTTCTAGTGGTCATGTCAGAAATTAAATATTTGATTGCTGCCTATTAAGCCAGCCAAATTATTTAATGTGCTTTCTAATGGCCGACTGAGCTCTGAACTCCTTATCTCACCCCTGCCCTCCAACCTGTAGAGGCCATACCAGGTAAACCTGCAGCATCCAGATGTGCTCTGCAGCATGTGCTTGTGGTGTTTGCTGGATGTTTCTGTTTAGTGCAGCATGCCAGGACTTTTAAAAAGTCTATGTGGTTACTTTCACAGAGCACCGAGCTGCTCCTCTTTTCATCTTTTCCATAAAGAAAGCCTTTTTTCATTACCATTTTACGTTTTTATGATTTTTCCATTTCTGGTTAATGAAGTGTGGAGTGCATTCAATTGCTGAAACAACATTAGGCAAAAAAAATAAAATAAAATAAGGGAGAAATTTCCTCCTCACTTCAAGTCAAAGACAATTTCAAGGCTGATATACTGTATATTCCTCTTGTGATATTTCCAGCATTACTGATTTATTTGAAGCATTCATTTCACTTCATCATCACAACATGAGCGTTGGTTTAAGCCATCGAGCGTGAGACGGAGCAAAGATTCTCAAGCTGAGCACCAGACAGTTCATTATGCATGAAGCAGCATCTGCATGTGTATCATCAGCGGGTCAAATAAAGTAATCAAATGAAGCAAGTAAACAAATAAACATGTTACCAAGACTTTTGGATTACAGCGTTACATTTGACATTTATTTGATCCTCTATTTTTCACTAAAACATGACCCACAATAAGAATGTTGCTTCTTGTTCCTGCTGTTTTTCCCTCAGAAAAACCTGACCCCCCCACTGACCTGGAGCTGACAGACCAGATGAAGAGAAGTGTTCAGCTCACTTGGACCCCGGGGGATGAACATAACAGTCCTATTCAAAGTATGTTTGTGTGTGTTTGCAATCAGTTCATGTCTGTGAGACGTGTGATAAATATATACATATATATATATATAAACATACATACATACAGTTGCCCTATATACTGTATATACAGGGCAACTGTGGAATAGTGGTTGTGGGGTTGTCCTGTGACTGGTGGGTTGCTGGTTCGATCCCCCATCTCATCTATCTCGGTTGTTGTGTTCTTGGATAAGACACTTCACCTACCTTGCCTGCTGGTGATGGTCAGAGGACCGGTGCGTGGCAGCCTCGCCTCTGTCAGTCTGCCCCAGGGCAGCTGTGGCTACAATGTAGCTTACCACCATCAGTGAGTGAATGTGTGCGTGAATGTGTGAAGGACTGTAGTGTAAAGCACTTTGGAGTCTGTATAAAGCGCTATATGAGTAAGTCATTTGCCATACACACAATGCTTCATAAACGTGTTCACAACTACAGAAACTGTGTTTATTAGGATTCCTGAGATTGTAAAAAATAACAATCAACCAGTATTTTTAGTTTATGATCAGTAAAACTCTTCCCTTTACACCTAATCTAACCCTAAAAGCACCATACAGAGAAACATCTTTTGCCTTTGGCTAAGTCATATTGAACTTTTTCTGTTAAGCATATTGCAGTTATGCATCATTAATAAAAACCTGGAAAAAACCTACAATTTATTTGAAGCCTCTTCAAGCATCCAGTCTTTTATTTAGAATGTCCTGAGGGTAATAATCCTGTTATGCCAGTATGTGACCAGACAGTGAATAAAGTGTAAAAATAATCGTCGTTTTATTTTAATGCAGAATTTCTGATCCAATATGAGGATTCGCTGCATCATCGAGGTCATTGGCACAACCTTACAGAGGTTCCTGGAACCACGACCACAGCTCATCTTAAACTTTCACCCTATGTTCACTACACCTTCAGAGTTTTTGCTCTTAACGCTGTTGGTTACAGCAATCCCAGCAGCCCCTCCAAGAAGTACAAAACGGATCCTGCAGGTACAGAGTCAGCTCCCAGGCTGTCTGATTTGTCTGATGTGAAGTTTCACCTGTTGATAAACTCCATCCATGAATAATATATTTTTTAAACAAACCTTCATTTTAGAAGTGAATAGGAATAATCATTGAAACCACATGAAAGCTTTTCCTGCATGAAGTTGCTGATTTGTCTTTAATAATTTATTTTTCAGCTCCAGATGAGAACCCATCGGGTGTGCATGGATTTGGAACTGAACGTGATAATCTTGTAATTTCCTGGAAGGTAATAAAGTAGTGTGAGGCTAGTCTGTTTAAGCTAAACTATAAGTTTAAATATATACCAAAACATCACTAGTGTGGTTTATTTTTATTTAATTTTCTCTCATTTAATATTTTCTTTGTAGTTACTCACTTACGTCACAAAAAGCATAGTGCTTTACTTTAGTAGTACATGAGATGAGATGAGATAAGATTTTTCTAAAACTAGTTTGCTCAGAAGTCTTTTCCCCTCTGTAGCCTCTGTCCAGCCTCCAGTCAAACGGTCCAGGGCTTCACTATAAAGTGAGCTGGAGGCAGAAGAGACCCGGGGCTGAGTGGACCACAGAGAGCGTCTCCAACAATTCCAAGTTTGTTGTGTCTGGAACGCCCACCTTTTTTCCATATGAGATAAAGGTTCGGGCTGTGAATGACTACGGAGACGGACCTGAGCCAGTGGCAGCCCTCGGCTACTCAGGAGAGGACTGTGAGTTCTACTGACTCCTCAGACCTTTAGACTTGTACTAAATGACAACATGCAAAAGCTGGGGGTGATACATTTGGTCGCGTAACCTGTAACATTTAGTCTGTCCTTTTTGTACTTGCCTGCTCTCATGTTGTGCTTTTATTTTTTTATCGACAGTGCCGATAGCAGCTCCAGACAACGTACATGCTGTTGTAATAAACAGCACTCTGGCAAAGGTACACTGGGATGCTGTGCCTCATCATTTACTTCGAGGACATCTCAAAGGATACAAGGTGCACTATGATGTATTCTATAACATATAAATTGAAATACATGCAAGTTTTAAATGTATACAGTGTTTATGCAATTAAACATGACCCGTTTCCAACTTAGAAATTTGACTTCTTGTATTTTTTTATTTATTTCTGATTGAGTGAGAAAATCCATGTTCCTTTATGATCATTGAATGCAGTAATAAATAAAAGAGCAATTTCAAGTCAAATATGTAATTTGGTTTGCTCCCTTACCTTACAGTGACTAAAGTTAGGTTAGTTAGCCTAAATGCAGTTCTATTCATTCTGCAGGTATATTACTGGAGAAAGCACAGCAGCCACAAACATAACCCCGATCACATGGAGAAGGACATCCTTACGTTCAGTGGGAACCACACCCATGGGATGCTGCCTGGTCTGCACCCTTTCAGTGCCTACTCATTTTATGTAAGGGTCTATAACGGCAGAGGAGAGGGACCTGAGAGCCAAACTCATGACTTTAAAACACCTGAGGGAGGTAAGACCATGAAAAACACTTCACTCATCATCAGTCAGGTTAAAGATCTTATTACATATAAGCTTTCTGCTATGAATTTAAATTTGTAAAATTATGTAAAAACATGTTTTCTCAATGAAAATTTAACCAAAAACTAAAACAAATATATATGTGACTTTTTAAGCTATAATGGTTTCATTTAAAGAAACAGCTTGTAGGATTTTGTAACATCTAGTAGCAAAATTGCAAACTTTCTGTGAGAATTAAACTCTATTTCTTTAAACGAACATAATCCAAAGTAAGGGTAATAATCACTCAGAAAATATTCAACAGAACATCCCTTTTACAGATCTGAACTCTAACTTCAAGTGTAGTCATATTACATAAAGTGAAACTGAAGAAAATAAAAACAAAATATAACCATATGTCATCTTTCCTTCTTATTTTACAAGACTTCCATCCATCCATCCATCCATTATCTTTTACCCGCTTCTTCCTGTTCAGGGTCACTGGTGCCCATATCCAGCAGTCA
>JAVKLF010000011.1:5440068-5450236 GCA_034783495.1 Millerichthys robustus | reverse complement strand
AGTTAATTATCGCGTTATCTCGAGAAAACCATCAGAAAAAAGTTTATACGTACCACGTCCGCTCTCGGCTTCCGTAGTGAACCTGCCTGAGAAAGATTTTTATATAACTTAAAACTTTGCAAGATCATATTCAGTTTTTAATGTTTTTTATGTAGTGTCAGAGTCCAATGACTGGACATCATCATGCTCTTACTTCTTGTTTGCTTCAGTCCTCCATCCTGCATGTTGACATAAAAACCTTTGAATCATCTTATGTGCTTTCTATTTTATCGTTTTTACCTGGTCTCAGATTATTACAGCAGATCCTCATTTCTTAATTGCTGTCTTGATTCATGTAACAACAAGAATGTTGGAGATTTGCCACTAGGATTGCAGCAATTTCAGTTACTGCAGGAGATTAGATTTGTCTCCAGATGTCCTTCCGAGCCTTGCAGAGTGGTGCAGAATTTACTCAACAACAACAAAATAAACATTTAGTGACCAGAATAAGATAGATTAGATGTGCGATTTCAAAATTATTTAAGCTGTTTGGCAGAGTTTAAATTTGGCAGAAGGGTTTTTGGGACACTGTCATGCTCAGAGGAAAATGTCAGCTTATTGTGAGACAGTCCATGCAGGTGAACACCGTGCAGAAACTTCAGTCTTTAGTGTTGCAACACAGTTCTCTGTCTGTAGAAGGGCTCCTCTGTGTCATCCTGACAAAAAATAAATAAAAAAGTGTGCTCTCTTGTTGACGTTTCAAATAGATTGCTCAGCAATTTACACACCAGCGATCAATAGTGAGATGCACTTATGGTACGGCAGAGAAACAGAGAAGTGACGTCTTCCATGTTTGCCTGGAAACAGGCCTCCCCTCTGTTCATGCCTGGTGAGGAGAAAGACCCTCAGTCCTTGTCTGAATACAGTTTGCACTGGGTGAGCCATTTATTCTTCTCGTGCCGACAGAGCTCCGCTTTCTGCATGTGTGCTCCAGTGAAGAGCGTTTCTGTGGAGCAGCCGGGCTAACGGGGAAAATAAAACAGAACATGATCACATGGCACATTTGTGCCCCACCCGTTGGTTGCCTGTTTTATCAGTGCGGCTTTGTAAATTTAAAGAAAATGTAGTGTTTTTTTTGTCCCTTTTTGAAACAGTGTCTGAGCAGCTTTTATCTCCATTGTACAGAACAGGAGCTATTTCTTTTGTAAGGGCAGTTGGGGTTTATTTTCATGTTTGTCTCTTATGGGTTCTGCTTTGTGGGCCACTCCTCAGTCCTGCCACACCCACTCACACCTGCTCCATGTTTCATTTAGCTCAGCTGTTCCTCATCTCCTCACCAGCCTGCAGTCCATTTAGCCTCTTGTGTTTCACTCCAGAAATCAGTGGAGCATTATTTGTTCTCACATCATGTCCGGTTTACCTCAGCGGGCTTCTTTGTGTGACTCACCCATAGTTACATAAGTTTTTCTTTTTCCGCATCAGCTTTTGTTCTTGCTAATAATGTTCCATGTTGATCTGCTTTCCTGGATGGAAACCTCATCCAACTGTGACAGTTTAAAAAAAAAATTATATTCTTTTTCTTTAGTTCACAAAAAAATCTTGTTTCTAATACTCTAACAATAATTTTGAATCAGGCCACTACAAGCTGAGAACATCCATTTTTAACGACATTTAAAATTCCAGAGAAAATATAGAGATCATCGATAACAATTAAAGTTAAAGTCATAAGAATCAGTTTTTTTCAGTTTAGTAAACCTGGGGTCCTGGGTTCAGTCCACGATCCATACCTGAGGTCTTTACAGGTTCTCCTTGTGCTTGTGTGGGTTTTCTTCAGGTATATTCTGGTTTCCTCCAACAGACTAAAAAAAAAACACGTACATGCTTATAAACCAGAGTCATCACTCCTGGCACCTCTGGAGGTCACTTTGGTTGCATCTGGTCAGAAAACATTCAGCCATCCTGAACAAAGATTGGTTTAAGAAATATTTGTACAAAATGCATGTATGAGTTTAGCTCATCTATCATCAAGATCAAATGAAGTGCAGCACATTTTAGAAACAGCACAAAGATAAAAATAGATGTTTTTGATATTAACTGCTGGGTTTTATCTATTAATAGCACTGAAGGTCCTTGAGTTAAATGTAAAAAAAAGATATTTTTTTCTAAATGGCTAGTTGTAAAATCAGTAAAAATCTAACTCACCAATAACATTTACATACTGTATCTGTTCTTTTTCTTTATTAGTGTAATTTTAATTTTAGGATAAAGCCTCTAACATGACTCATCTCTTTTGCGTTGTTTGTCTGCCAAAATAATGACTCATTAAAAATCAACTTACGTTTAGATAAAGAAGACTGGACCAGCAGGCCTGCCTGGAGATGGCTCCTTATCTCCCCCTGACATTTATCAGAGACACGGAATGATACTGATCAATGTTCTCGAAGTGATCTTACAGAAGTTTTAAGGACAGTGACAAAGATGTCTCTGTAACCTTTTTGGAACAACTGAAGAGTTCCAGTTTTCCGAAGCGTCATCTAGATATGACAAAGAACAGGATTTACTTATCAGATGAGTGACAGATGAACTGGGCTTATGATAAAGTGCTACCATGGTCCATTAACTACGATAGCACCAGAAGGGACTCAGAAAAATAATATTTCAGAAGCAAAGGCAAGAGTTTCACATAAAAAATACAACAATAACAGTTTTCTTAAATATTGCAGTGACAATATCGATTCTGATGAACCCACACAACACTTTGTTTGTGTTAGCATTTTAATGATATTACAAACAGGGTTGCTCCTCTGACAATTTTTAAAATCTGTTCTTCAACCTTGTTTTAGAAGTCTTTGCTAAACATATGGTTTGAGTTGATGATTTAAGCTAAAAAATTAAAGGTCAATTAGGTCGGATTTAAATTTTGTCCTCTAAGTTTCAGTTGGTGTTCCTTTATCATATTTTCAGTCTTCGTAATCAAAGGAAATCCTCTTGGATTTTGGATTAAACTACTAAATTGAATCATGTTCAAAGTACAAGTCTGAGTTATCTACAAAAAAACAATTCAACGTTAGACTTGAGTATTTAATTTCACATCACAGATTACCACAACCTTATGGTTGGCATGAAGTGTCTGATCAACAATGAATGCCACAGTGTTTTCACAATACAGCAACTTTTATCACTTCAGGTGACCCAAACAAGGAAGTCCTTCGTGCTCAGACGGAGAAACATTAAGTATCTCATTGTGTTACATCAGTGTCAGGTGTATAACTAATCTTGGAACTTTTTGTCCTTACAACTTAATCACAGTATAGAAATAAACTGATTGCACATTTATTATAAAAATATTGTAAAAATCTTAAGAATAAACATGTATATTTAAAGTGCATTTAAGACTCAAATATAAATCTTAGTTTGATTTTAGTGATGTGTGTGTTTTTTTTACCAGAACTACGTAGTTAAAAGATCTATATTCTCCTTCATCACAGTGCCAACTCAGTTATTAAGTAATCCTCCCATGGCTTCACTGTGAATTTCAACAATTAAAGCCAGATACTTAGTCACCAAATAACTAATTACATGATGTTGTTAGCTAGGTGCTTAAAAGGTTAATATTTAATTATGATATGAAGTAGAAGTGACAATACTGCAAGGATAACAAGTTCTTAAGGCAGTTTACCCTAATTAAATGCTTAGTTTTAAGTATCTAAGTGTAAATAGATCTTAATTAAATTAATCCTTAAAGATCAGATTGCCTCTTGTGCATTTATTTAACATTTCACTGAACAGGAATGTTGTGTCACACAGACCAGACTGATTCCTCACATGGGAGTCTGCAGCCATCTGTTTTTGCCCAGGTGCATTCAGACACTTTTGATTTGGCACAACCTGACTCGCATTTTCATGCAGTTTGAAAAATCAGTGGAGTGTGTCTGATTGTATTCAGGGATTTTTAAAAGTAACAAAACAAATAAGTTTACAGCTATTTACAAGGGAATTCCTTGTTTGTCTGTTAAGGCTCATTTGCATCTTTTGCAGAATCATAATTAGTCCTGATTTTGAGATTTCTCAGAGTTAATTTGTGAAAACCTTGGTGATGACTTTTATATTGAGTTAAGATGTTTTACTAGGTTGAAACAGAAATATATATATTTGTTGCAGAGATTTAATCATATTTCCTTTGACATATGTTGTCCCTCATGTACAGAAAAGCTTGAGATTTTGTGTGTTTTTTTGAAGAACATTTTTTTTTCAAATGGCTTTTTGTAAGTCTTTTTTAACTTAATGCTGTTCATTTTGTATTCATTATAAGCATGTGAACACCTTTAAAATCTAGTTATAAAAACAAAGCAATTTGAGGGAGGGACCTATTCAATTAATCACAGAAGTGACTTTCTGAGTGCGAACAAGCCACTCGCAGGGGTTTTGAGCACGGCCTGTTGCTATGGTGCTGGCAGCATTTGTTGGACACAAGAACACAAATTTAGCCACAGGCTTGTTCTGCCCACAGATGACGCTATGCTTCCAGGCACAATGGTCCTCCTCGTCTTATGCCATAACCTTTCATACAGCCATGAAGAAAAATAAATTCTGGTGTGTTAACATATCAGGACAAATTCTATATCTCATCCTAAGTGTACAAACACACAACAGCTTCAGCTGTGTCAACATACATTATGCCAGAATGGAAATCGAGAATGTGGAAAGTCATGTCCACCCTTACTGTTTCAATAGAATTTATAAAGTAAAGTCACAGCCAGATGCTCCTAATTTAATGCAGGTTAAGAACTGATCACCAGCAGCGTGACCGCTGTAATAAAAGCAGGAGTTTTATAGGCTTGCTGATCAGGAGCGCACAGATATATGTGACCACAATTCCAGGAAGGAAAGACTAGCAATGACCTTAAGAATCAACTGTTGCTGCATCAGTCTGGGAAGAAAAATGATGATTTCCAGAACGTTTAGCACAGATCTTGCCATAGCCAAAAACTCGACCCAAGGTCAAAATGTACAACATGCGTGGCCGTTCTATAAGGACCCCACCTAAAACAAAATGGATGGATAAATCTTCCGTTGTTAACACTTTTTAATCATTTGTCCATCATACTAGCAGATGCAAAATGTGGTTTTGGGGGGGGGGATCAGCTGGAAACATCTTTTGGATGTATACACACCTTATTTCTACACAATTGCCCAACTGGTTTCCAACTTGTGTCAATTTATGAATAACTGAAGAGTAACATACATGTAATGTGTGTGAACTTAAACACAACTTATCTGTCCAACACCCATAACTTATGAGCACGTCAGCATACGCTGACATTGAAAAAAATGTTGGCTGACTGCAATATATCAGTGTACAACTTATTTAAAACTTATGCAGCTAACACCAGCGTGTTAGCTTTTTTGTTATTTCATCCATTGACAAAAAAAATTTCCAATGTTACTGCATGACAGTGCTTTTATGTATGGTAACAAACCAAGACTTTGTGGGGATTCTTGCTTTAATAAAAGTTACCTTGGTGAAAATGATCCTGGCTGATCTTTGGATTTCTGGGTGAGGGATGGAAGGTATAGACACCTCGTATAGAAGGCTAATTGCCCAGAGGCAAAAGCTTCCTGCATGTGGACAGAATAGTGAACAAGCTGCACTCTTGGGAAGCCTCATTATACATTTAGGGGCGTCCTGTTTTCCCTCTTTCTGGACAGCTGGACAGCTAAATTGTTTGTGGATCAATAGTTTAGCTTCCTATTGGCTCCACACAGTGAGCAAAGTGCATTTAAACCTAAGAAATCCCATTACCTTTGGCAGATATGGGAAACAAATCACTTGGAGCCTCAGTAAGTGCTACTGCAACACCCATAGTCATCCTGTTTGTTTACCTGAAGCATTTATATAAATATCCAATGATATTCTTATTGGAAAGTCTTTTATTTCAATAATATTGTGGTATTTCTAGCATGTTCATTGATTGCAGTCATTTCCTGAACATTAGCTCTCTGTTACAGATGCAACAGATCTTAAAAGTTATTAGGTTTTATTGTGATCTCCAGGCCAGCTGATTGTATATTAATGCAGCTTGATGACTGGAGACTGGCTGCAACCAGTATGTATTGAATCAGCACATTATTGGAGATGCTTGATGTTTTATAGTCAAGCTGTTAAAACAAGCAAAAAGGAAAAATAGTCAGAAAGGGAATAAACAAAGAGTGAAGGTTGGTTGTATTATAAGAATACCTTTTGGAGCGCTCTCTCATTCCTCGGACCAGAGTAACCACAAATAAAGGCTGGTGCAGTTGCAGGCTTCAAGTTGCTCCTGTCCTGCTGCTAAATTAGTGTTTTAGTCGTCAGCCCCAGAGCTCCTGGGTCCTTCTTGGCACCAATCTTTGAAAAAGAAGAGAGCATTGATGTAGACAACATTAACATTCAGTGTAGGCGAACAAACTAACAAACCTAAACCCTGTTGCATGGTTAATAAGTGTGGAAAACAGAGGGGTCATAGAGTGTAGCCCTCTAAAGAGTTTACGCTGCAGAACTCCTCAGCCTGCCTACTGACACATCAGGGCAGCACGGTTTAGCTGGTGGGACTTTGTCACATTTGGTTCAGAGGAACACGAGGTGATGTAAGATCCTGTGTCATGTTTTTATAAGCTGCACTAAGGACTTCTGACAAAGTCCCCTAAAAAATGACACAAAACAGAAGTTGGTGGAAATAATGTATTTGTCTCTGTTTATGTTTTGGCTGCTGGCAAAATACAATCAACCCATTTCAAAATGGTTGCCACAGCAAATCAACTTTAGCCATCACAAAAAATAGTTCTAAATCAGTTTTATGGATATTGCGCTAAAATCTTGTGTGCTACAAGCTGAGAGTTATCCTCCAACACCAACTATGAGGTTTACCCGATCACATGAAAGGTGTTGAGCCTTATGGGTGCTTCCAAGGTATCAGGTTTTGACCAGGAAGATGTCCGAATACAGAGCAGTGAGTAAAGCAACAATTTACAACAAAGTTTATTTACAAAGTGAGGGATGGGGTCAGGAGGCGATCTGGATGGGAGGGAAGACAGCAGGTTAGGTTTAGGTATATTTACAAAGGTTCGGGGTAGGCTTACGTAAGGCAGGCGAGGGAGAGGTGCAGGCCAGAGTGAGGGTCCGGTGAAGGTTCTGTGTTGCTCGATAAAACGTGCTTTATACAATCCTTGACTTCAAGGGTGCAGAGGTGGAGGTCCAGGTGATATAAACAAGTTCTGTGAAGACAACCGGTGGAGGCACAGTGGAGAGGGAGTAGGGACAGGGGAACCAGGGATCCACGGTGAACCAGAGAAATAACTCATTGGGAACAAGAGAAAAACAAGCAGGTTAGATTACTCAGTGTTCTAGAAGCGCGCTGAGAAGCTGAATCCGACCCAGACAGGTGTCTGATCCAACGCTGAATCACTCCTCTGGTGAAGCTTAAGTAGGAGGGGAACTGATCAGGAGAACTGGTTGCAGGTGAGGCTCATCAGCTGCTGCAGGAGGGCAGCAGCTCCAGTCCTTACACTAGGAACGTTATGTCGTTCTTAGTATTATTATTTTATTTGATATGTGTGTGTTGCCTTATCATTATTCAGAACCAAACCTGGCCCTTGGGAAGACTACGTGTCTCATGCATTAAACTCGACCCTTATTTTCGCCCCAGATTTCTTTGCTTGGCTGAGTTCATAGCTGCAGGAGCTTGTGTCTGCAATCTGCTTGTTCATTTCTGCTAACATTATCACCTCACTTTTACTCTGTTGCAACAGCAGGCATCAACAGAAAACTGTCTACATTCATGAAAATAGCACGTGCAGTCTTGGTCTTCACTGTATTGTATCCTGAGTAAGGCTACTGTTTTTTAGCAAGTCATCATTATTATGGTAAACAAAGAATTGTCAAAGCTTGATTAAAGATTTTGTTGTCTTCTGCTGTGATGCATGTTTATGCTGTAGAATAATTTATATAAACTAACAGAGAATGAAGATGTGAACTAGAATACCTCTTATTACTGACTGTCTAACAAGGCAACAACAGTAATAAGAGGTGTAATAAATACCCTGCTCCTCGTGAAGGAATATGAACCACACATGAATTTGTTCAGAGTTCAGTGGAGCACAGTATGAGTGTGTGTCAGTGTACCAGCCTGTGTCTCTGGTTGGATTATTTATGGGTAAGGTGTAATGGTGGCGGGTGGAGGGTATCCAGGGGTGAATCTGACTGGAAGAAAGAGCACTGAATTTGTTTTTCTGATTTCTCTCTTTTCTTTTCACACACACCTCCCCTCATGTCTGTAATACTCTGACTCTTATCTGCAGCACACAGCTCCTCTCATGCTGCACACATAGAGCTGTAGTGTGGAAGACAGTTTTTGGTACGGCTGTGCAGCTAACTGTTTTTATGATTATGCAAATGATGAGCTCCATTTGTACTCTGAGGTCAGAATTTGTGTGTTTCAAACAGAACAAAACAACTAAAATATCACACAAAGTCAGAATTCCAGCTTGGAAAGTCGTGTTTCTCACCATCCTCAATGTCAAAATCCAATATAGCTGTCTCTTAGTGGTGAAAGGTGCTGAAATAAACTGTTTTTTCTGGACTTCAGTCAGTTTGTATCTTAATAAATCATAGTACAATACAACCTCAAAAGGTGAATGTGTTTCTGCAGTTTTTGCATGCATTAAATGCAGAGGAATATAGCAGACAGTTGTGGGCCAGGTCTGGTGTCAGACTGACTTTTGAAATTCAAGAAACTTTAGCATTTTGTTGGTTGCAGAACTCTCCTGTGTTGACTTTACCACGTTATTTGTTGTTCATAATGTAAAACTACCATCTTCAGATGTGTTTCACCTGTTCAGTGTTATGAGCCATGGCCACAGGAGGGGACTTTTGGCCAGGAGGCATCAGATGAATCGGGTTTTTGGGCGGTGCACACTCTGCTGCCTGATACGCCCCCTGACAGGCCATGTGCTCACTGGTAAACACAAGTGAAGGGATCTGCTGCATGGGCTCTCTGTTGAAAGCATGATTGTATCTGCTGGTGGACTTGTAAATACTGCATGCATGCAGAGATTAACAAAATCTTTAGGTCATTAGGAAGAAAACAATCAGCCAAAAAGTCTTTATGCAGTAAAACACCATCAAATGTCATTGCATCCCAGCTGTTTATATTAGGGTTTATGCTGTTTTAAAGTAATAACACATGCTGACAGCTTCTAATTGCACACAGCTTTTCAGAGAAGACATGTATATAAGTTCCAAATAAGAGGAGACTAATATTTTACACATTAATGCACCCAAATATCTGCAATAACTTGCAGCGCCTGCAGGGGCATGAGTAGTGGAGAATAATTTCCTGATGGGTAAGCATGAATATGCATGCCACTGGTGCAGACTAATACAGTATGTCAGTCAGTTGGTTCACAAAGCAAATCTTTGTTTTTTCTACTTTTAACATTGGAGGAGGTGCATCTTGTTTGAACCTACAGCTCTCATATGTCACTGGAGATATTTAAGAGTGAGACATGGCTGATTTTATCACACAAGGAGCCATATTTTGTGTTGATTATGTTTCCTTCATGCACTTCTTGATGACTTATTTATTAGTGAGAGCATAGGGAGTCTGTTTTCCAACTCAGTGTGGAAATATGATATTTCATTTGGGATTCATGGAGTCTGGGTTAGTTTAATAGAGCGGTTAGAATTAATTTAGTAAAGTAAACAACTCAGCATGTGTCATAAGATGTAAATATTTTCCAAAATCTTGTAAGTAAAGAAGTAAAGTAAAATCCAGATAACTTTTATTGGTTTGTAGCAAAAGATATAAAAAATAAACTGCTTCCTAAAAGATATGGACTGTTTGCTTTATTTTTCTGAAGTGATTCATTCATTTTGCTTGTAATGGAGTCAATAATTAGGAATTGTTACCCCATTAATAGGATTTTCTCTGGTACTTCTATGGACTTTACCTAAAAACAACGATTTCAAAGTGTCCTCAGTCATCAATTTTAATTATATTAAAGATTCATGTAAGCAGCAACACCAGGGTATCAGTCCTGTATTAATAAATCAATACTGTGTCTCACATCACTTTTTTAATGAAGATGAAGCTGAGTTGTGATGATATATACTGATTAATCTCATCTTGGATTCTGTTTCTGACACGCTGCCCTG
>JAVKLF010000011.1:5400730-5415453 GCA_034783495.1 Millerichthys robustus | reverse complement strand
CGTCGCCCGGCCAAACAAGGTCTGCGTCAGGTGCTGGGGAACCAGAGCACCTTGATGAAAAATGGGCTACTGGAACAAAACGGAAGTGGGCGAGAGATGAAAACTTGTATATATATATATATATATATATATATATATTTATTTATACTATATGAACTGCTAGCATGTAGGGCTGCTAATATTTATTTTTGTCTTTGTTTCTCACCAACAGATGAAGTCATAGGATTTGGTCCGGAGTTTGAGGAGCAACCGGTGGACACCATCTACCCTGAGGAGTCACCTGAGGCCAAAATAGTTATGAGCTGCCGGGCCAGAGCCAATCCACCTGCCACATACAAGTAACATATGTTCCCATAAAGCCTCTCTCATTACTACACACTGTGTGTTCTGTGTGCCTCCCAGAACTCCCTCCTGGTTATGAGTCTGTTTTTAAGATGCCAAGTTCACAAGGATTTTCAAATTATCCTTAACATTCAGTATATGACCAGTATTTTTTAAACCTTTACCCCCTGTATTTTTTTAAACGTGCACAGATAAATCTGTTTGCAGAAAATGTTTTGATCCCCATAATAGCCATTTAAATTCCAAAGCGTGACACATGAGTTCTTGTTGCTGCAGCTGAGGCACACGCTGCATTTCCATCGTGTCTGAACCTCATGTGATAGAATCTCCTGCGTTCCATTTCAATTTAGATGTAAATCTATGCAAATGTTCTGCTCTGCATCCTTGAATTGAAAATTCCTTTTGCAGGAATCGGTCCAAGACTTTTAGATGTCAGAGGAGATTAAATAAACTTTGACCACAGCATGCATTGTTTCAGATGGTTCATTTTATAGCGCAATTAAATTTTAAGTAAACATCAAATAATTGTTTTGCATGAAAAAAAAATCTAGTTATAAACTCACTCAACTCAGATAGCTTTCCAAATGGATCGGTTCTCTGATTTCACTTATTTTTCTTGCAGATGGAAACTGAACAATGTGGAAATTGACTTGAGTGTAGAGGAAAGCCACTACAGTTTATCGGGAGGCAGCTTGGTCATCAGCAACCCCATAAGAACCGAACATGTGGGAAACTACTCTTGTCTGGCCACCAACATGTTTGGCACGGTCATCAGCAGAGAAGCATCAGTCCAGTTTGGATGTAAGTTGGGATGTGCAGCACGCTCCAGATGTTCCACAGCTGCAGGAGGTTGTAGGAGGTGTTACAGCTCAAACTACAGGAGGGTGATATTATCTTACCTCTACTTTTTCAGACCTTGACTTCTTCTCATTGGAGGAGAGGGAGACTGTGTATGTTAAGGAGGGCCAGGGGGCGGTCCTGCTCTGTGCTCCGCCTCCACATTATCCAGGTACAGTGCTTCATAACTTGGTCTGTTTTTGCTGAAGTGTTTTGAAGTGCATTTTATTTCCACTTTGTGTAACTTTTGCATCTGATTTTTTGATTTCTTTACTGGTTTTTGATGTAAAGAAACTCAAAACTGCACATTGTTCTGTTTGCTTCCGCTAAAGGACATCAATAAAACAATTGCGATTATTTGTTATTTTTCCCAAAGTTGTTTCCCTTCTGTCAATAACATTTTTGATAAAATCATAAGCATCAACTAGCAAAACAAGTGCATTTTCAATATTCATGTATATGCAAATTTGTCACCATCCATCTAGTATTTAGGCACTGATGCTCATGAAATTACAAAAAACAAAATGTACTCACAATGTGCCCAGTTCTGCCTTTCAGCTGGATTCTAAAAAATCATCTGCAAAGGTCAGTGGATGCTTGAATCATGAGTTCCCTCAGCACTGCGTTGTTGTCCTATTTTTTTTCTTGCATGTATTTAGATAATTCAGAGAGAGCAAGCTTTATATCAAGTCCCTTCAGCTTTTTCCGAAGTGCAGCCACATAATCAAACCTTTGATTGACAGGCAGTGCTTTTTTCTTTCTCTGTCTGTGTAGGCGGATTGTCATTTCGATGGATGCTCAATGACTTTCCCAGCTTCATCTCTTTGGAGAAGAGGCGATTTGTCTCCCAGATAACAGGCAACCTGTACATTTCAAAGGTGGACCCATCAGACAGGGGCAACTACTCCTGCATGGTATCCAGCCCATCCAGTTCTAAGAGCGTGTTTTCCAACTATATTCCCCTCAAGCTTATGACTGAACGTTAGTATTTCTCTTCCTGTTACGCAACGGTCTGCCCTCCTGTTGTAAATTGAACTGTAGAGCATGGTTTGAGTTTCCTGCATAAGTAAAGACTAACTTTCATTTCAACCATCTAAAATAACCTGCACAGAGCTTGTAATGGAACCTCTTTCAGCCGTGTACTATCACTGCTTTCTGCACTGAATTCTCAGAACAGAGAGACATTGCAAAGGATGTTAATATAAATTTTGTTTAGTATCAAAAATACTCTTGGAAACCTCACACATATGTTACTACATTTTAATTTTGTCATTGAAATGAGCTGTGAGAAGAAAGTAGGTCCTCGTGGGTTTTTTTTTTCTACTAAAAAAAGATTAAAGGATACTATTAAAACTCTGTTTGTCAGGTGTTTGTCATCTTCTGATCTTTCTATTCAGGTCATATTAGGAAATACCCAGCTGACCTAAGAGTTAAGTTCCCGGACACCACTGCTTTGGTGGGACAGAATATCACCTTAGAATGCTTCGCTTTGGGGAAGTAAGAGTGAAAGATTAACAATTTTCTACCTTAAGTGCATTTTGTGCCTTTTTGTAAAAATGTCATATCAGCTATTAGGATTTTTAGGTATTTAGGTGCAATTCAGTGGCTTTAAAAGAAAAACTTAAGATGTATCAAAGGGGTTTGAGTGGTTTTGTTGCACAAATACTAGAAAAATCCAGCCATAATCCATCGCTTTTCAAGACAGCATGAACATAAAAAAGTTAACTCAAATTACATGCACTAAAATGCTGATTGCTACTTCTTGGTTTGTCTGAAAGCAAAGCTAAATAACATTCTGTATATTTTCCAAAGATCATACGTGTGTTGATGCAGAAGCAACAAATTTGACCCTGGCTTATGCATTGCTTTATTTGTTTGCCCATCTCAGCCCCGTACCTGATATTCACTGGAGGAAAGTTGGTGGCGACATGCCGCACAACATGGAGGTGCGGATGGCAGGTGCTCAGCTGTATCTCTATAATGTCCAGTTTGATAACAGTGGCACCTATAGATGTGAAGCAGTCAACTCAAAAGGAAAAGACTACCACTCTGCAAACGTGTCTGTTCAGGGTAAGAGACATATGTCCCAGTCTAGTCAGGATTTGGGCCATTGCTTTGGTTTTATGTATTACGTTCTTGTAATCATGGTCATAGGCACCTGGTGTCTTTAAAAGTCTTAGCTCTGTACATGCCATCTGGCTTTTGTTAGTAAACAGCTCACCTGGTTTCACTGACTCATCACTCCTGCCAACATGTATACTCTTTAGCTCCAATATGGCTACAAAGACGAGCTGCTCTTTAAGCTACTTATGGTCATTCATAAATCACCAATTGAGCCATCCATTTGTAATGCTCCACAATATACACATAACGTCCCACTTTTCCTGTTCTAAATCTCACAGCCAACTGGTTGTGTAGACTTTATCACTGCATCAAAGCATTGTGCCACAATGCCACCTTACCCTTACATAAGATGAGCTTCAGGACTTTATTAAAATTGAGAAGCAAAACAGACTAAGGGAAAATTTGCATTAATTCTGGTTCTGCCTCCTTCTTTTTCACTATTTTCTAACAAAAAGTTGTATTCCATGTTACTCATTGATTTTAGAGCATAAAGCTACAGCTCACGTGCATTAAATGAAAGTTTTATGGTTTTGTTTCAGTTACATGTCTGTACTTGGATCTTTCTAACTACTTTTAAATTGTTTTACTCATTCGAGCCAATTTTCAGTTTTCTGAAAATCTTCTAAGACTTTATTCCTGTCTTTCCTCGTACGCAGCGTTTCCTGAGTGGGTTGAGCACATCAGCAGCACAGAGAAAGACATCTATAGCAGCTTCACCATGTCATGCATAGCCAAAGGTGAACCAAAACCACGAATTCGCTGGCTGAAAAATGGAGAACCGGTAATTTTTTTTAAAGCTCAGATATCCTTGTGGTCCTATAGAGCAGTGCTGTTAGAATCTTCTGGGTAGCTCCCATCTGTTCAGTATGCAGCCCTGTGTTTGTACTGTAGCTCAGCAGAGACAGGAAGCTGGCGCTGTGAGTACACATCATGACAGCAGAAAGTACCTGTTGTTAGACAGCATGTGTTGTGTAACACTCCTCTACAAACCACTGTCATCACAACTGAAACCCCCGTGAGATTCGTCTAGTGACAGTGAAGTTAGCATGCATAATGAGAAGTGCTGAATGAGTTTTTGTGTGAATGAGAACACACTGTAAAGTACTTTGTACAACGTCAAAACTCAACATTTTAATTTTACTTCATGTAAGAACTGAAACGATACAGAAGATGTTAAGTTAAATAAAATTAGTTTTAAAAATTCATTGTTATTTTCTCCAGATTGATAAGAAAGAAATGAGGTTCAGCAGGCTGACATATGATGACTCAGGGATGTACCAGTGCATTGCAGAGAATCGCCACGGAGTTATTTATGCCAATGCAGAGCTGAAAGTGATGGGTGAGTCACACTCCAGCTGAAATTGTTGTACTGGCTCTTGGACTGAGACTTAAGGGCCATATCGAAAACTGACTAATTACCGAGATTTATTAACACCTACTGTCACTCTCCAGCTCGTCCGCCTACGTTTGATCGTCGCCCAGTAAAAAGCGTACTGGCACCCAGAAACGGTCGTGTTGTGATCGAGTGTCGGCCGAAAGCATCTCCGAAGCCCACCTTCTACTGGAGCAAAGACACAGACCTGCTGTTCAACTCCACCAGGTTAGCAACAGCTTCAGATAAAAATAGGATCTGCCCTTCTTTATCACCTGCTGCTTTGACAGGCAGGCAATCAAAGGTTTGAGCCTGTGTTCATGTGTCTGTTATCAAAATATCACACAAACCAATGCACACATTTTAATGAAACTATCAAAAAGTATTCACTGAATGTATTTCTAGGACTGGTTAAATTTGGTGTCAACCTGATTTAAGATGGCCACCCAAGCTAAATGACCTTAGCAAACTTAAAAATAGCTATAGCTTGTTTTTTTATAACACAAACTGAGGTAAAATTCAGGTGTTCGTAGCTTAGAGTTATCGCCAACACATATCCAGAGCACAAATGGATTGTACAAATTATTTTTTGAAAAGTTAGTCATGCAAGGAGGCAGGCTTAGTCAACAAAAATCTGATGCAATTTTATTCATATTTGTGTGATTTTTATTTTTTATACATTTTTTAATGGGTATACATTTTTATTTATTTATATTCTTTTTTCCTTTTCATTTATACAATCTGGCTTAGTTGTCCTTTCTTATTTCTAATGTCAAAATTCAACAACTGTATGACACATTATCTGTCCCAGTGAGATGCATCTGGGTCACCAAAAAAAAAAAAAAAGTCTGTCATTCTCCTTTTAAAAGGAAGCTACAGTTGCAACACAAACACTACAAAACGTTGACCTGTGGGATCTAAATAAGCTCTACATCACAGATTAAAAAAAAAAAAAAATTTCATGATTTTCACACAGCTGCTGACAATAGGTTTCCTCTGAAGTTCAATGTGGATAGATTGGAAACTAAAGCTGTGCCTCCTGCTCCTAACTGACAAAACAAACATAATCTGCAAACGTGACCCCCAGCTATGATCCCTGACGCTACATCCCCCTCACAACCCCCCCTCACATATTGTAGAGAAGGGGTAGCAGGCAAATTACAATGCAGCCTAATTCTCTGCTGTTGAGGGTGCATTGTGGCGATAGGGCAGCTGGTGAACTACTTGTCATGCATGAATATGAAATGTGCAGAAAAATTAGTTTTTTTTTACTGACTTCAGATAATATTTTAAACGACCAAAGGAAAATGGTGTTTTCATCATTTTTTATCCTCCATTCACCCACAGAATAACAAACAGGGCACTTCTGACCTTCAGAATCTGTGTTCTCCACAGAGTGTGTAAAGATGTGATTCTGCTCCCTCCTCAGAGTGTTCATCTGGTTGGACGGGAGCCTGGAGATCCTCAATGTGACGCAAGCTGACGAGGGCAGGTACACGTGTTTCGCTGAGAACAATTTGGGGAAGGCCAACAGCACACGCCCTCTACTGGTCACAGGCAAGTTGCACCCGGAGGGCAATATTTATTTAATTGTTCTGTTCAAACCTGTTTCCTGGAGTTGTTTTGATGGATACTGATATTATCTGGCAACCAATCAGCTCCATCAACACAGGGTCAACTTTTAAATGTCTGCTGGTTTTAAAAACTAACCCACAGAGCAGAATTACAATATATACAAGCCTCCTGTGGGTTATTCAGTCATCACCCCCAAGGGCAGATGCATGAGGGGGTTGCTTTAGTTCCAGTGTGCAGAGACAAGAAGATTAGCCTCCATTGTTCAGGAAAAAAACAAGAGCACTTGAGTTTAAGATTAGCTGGGATGGTTTACCCCTCTAAACAAATGCTATTATTATTTTTTGCTATTATTATTTACAATCTCAGCTTCAAAGCATTTTCTCTTTTAAAAACGGCTGATCTCGAATACTTCTTAATGCATAGCTCTTGCCTGCCCTCTTCTGGACATTTGTGCAAACTGAACACATCCCGCTCTCCAAAACAAGTCTTTTTTTATATTGTCATCATTCTTTTAAATTGCTCAAGATGCAAATACATGTACTACAACTTTTCCAAATGTTTTCCTGTCCATCCTCAACATAGCAGACTGCAGACAATATTAATGTTTTTCTGTTGTACCACATGAGGGGTTTTGCTTGTAGACAGTGGGGCAATGTGGGGCGATATGAGATGATTAGAAGAAAAAAAAATGTCTGTAATAAAAAGGAATTCACTTTGAAAAAGGAGTGGAGATGCACCTTGTGTGTGATATTGAATGCTAAGTCAGAAAAAACACAATTACGATCTTAAATTGTGCTACACAATATAAATAATAAAGGGGAAAAACACACTGATACAGTTTAAGCCACCAGGCATTGTTCCTTCTGACTAACATCAAATTCCTTGTGTTCCTCCTCAAGAGTCCACAAAGATCACCTTGGCGCCGTCTAATGCCGATGCTAATGTGGGGGACGACAGCTGGATGCAGTGTGCAGCATCATATGACCAGCTGGTGGACATCACTATTGTCTGGTCCCTGGATGGAAGAGAAATTGACTTCCACAAGGACAGCGCGCATTTTGAAAGCATCTTGGTGAGTGCTTATGTTTAGTAATCATGTTTTGTTTAGGTGGATTGATTAAAAAATACATCTGACCAGAACATCGAAACATTTAGTTTGAGTTCTTCCAGGTCAGAGCAACATTTTATTTAAACACTGAAAGTACAGACTAAAACAGATCAGATCTTAAAACAGATCTTGCTTTAAAACGAAATTAGCATGCCATCCTTACCCAAGTATAATCTATCAGTTGTAATTGCTGCTGTTGAGAGGACTTCTATTCTCTCTAAGTGCAGCTCTGGATTCCCATTTGTCCCTCTGCTGCTCAGCAACCAGCATATTATGACTGTGATTGATGGAATTCTGTTTCTGTATTCAGGGTTTTTCCCTGTTTAAAAACGTGGTTTGGGTTCACATTTGTTTATGTTTGACTAATTTAAGTGGCACCCCCCCATAAAAGTGATGTATAATCTAGTTTCATTTTGTTAGGCAGTATCTTTATAAGATACAGTATCATAAGAAAAGAGATGCAGTTGATCGTAAATCTGTTCTCTAAATATTTTAAAAAATTTGTTTAACCAAATCCAACAGAGATCACATCACTCCTACAAATGTGGTCTGGGTCTGAAGGCAGCCTAAATGTTTATGTTTTAACCAGAGTACCCTGAAGAAATCCACACAAGCACGAGGAGAACATGCAAACTCCACTCAAAAAGACCTCTGGCTCAACCCAGGGCTTAAACCCCAAACCTTCTTGCTGTGAGGCATCAGTGCTCACCACATATCCACCGTGCTGCTGTTCTATTTTCTTTTACCACTCGACTCACTTATATTTCCTTTTGTCAGGATGAGTTTCTTGCTGAGTGGAAATGTTTGCTATTAAACTTCTTGCTCAGTCTTATTTCTTAATATTTATGTATTTGCTGCTGTTTGTGTTGGTTTGTGCAGAATGGGAGTTCAAACAGCAAGCTGCTGATTAAAAATGTTCAGCTGAAGCATGCTGGGCACTACACTTGCACTGCAAAAACCCAGGTGGACAACATCACTGCCTCTGCCCACCTGGTTGTCAGGGGTGAGTGGAATTTTCTATTTTTTTCTTTTTATATTGTGTTGATGGGAGGGGGAAGAGCATTTTGGTTCCTATTGGAAAAAAAAACAACATCCAACCCATAATACTCAATTTGTCTGGGCAGCTAATTGTAACAGTTATCTCAACAGTTTTTTTTTCTGAAGAATGTGACAGTTGATGATAAGTTGAAAAGAAAATGCAAATTTTCATTTGAAATCACATGGAATTGGTGCTTATAACATTTTTTCGTTCATACTGGGAAAAAAATGGCAACATTCAGGTGACATTCCTATAAATGACTTTTAATTATGTTGACTGTTTGACTAGGGAAAACGTTTGGCCCGTAAATTGTCAGAAAGTTTAAAATTCTAGTGGTATGAAAGTGAGGCTGTGTCATAACTGGTGGTTCATAAACAGATCATAACTTTACATTACCAGACAGTTACTTCAAAAATCTTTGTGAACAAAAGTTGGAGGGAAAGTTTTGGTAACCAAAAAAATATATAATAAAAACAAACTCTGGACAAATTCCTCCAGTATAATAAAAGGTTTGATGTTTTATATTAAAGCATAAATAAATCATGCTCTAAATTAAAATATCAAATCTATTTAGATGCCATTTATGTTTTCATTGTTCCCATTTACGTACAGAGTAGTATTTGTTGTTCATTCTCTCTGGGTTTCAGTCTTTTGAATAAATGTCAAAACATTGACATTTATTCAAAAGATCTGGCACTTCCATCTGAGAAATAAAAACAGGCAATCTGTGTTTTTTGTTCTAGATTCATATTCACAGTATTTAATCAAACAAAATGGGGAAAGTTTCTGAAAAACATGCGAATAGGACCATCTGGCTCCATTATGAGTAGATCGGGTGTAACGCCATGTGATGAGTCATCGATTTTTATCTTTCCTCAGCGGTTTCAGCGGGTTCGGATGTTATCATGCGGTTTTACGTACAGCTGCCGATCTCACTGTCACTCTTTATAGCTCAGTCTCTCCTTCAGTGTATTTCTCCTCCTGGATGAATTATCAGACATTGCTTTCTCTTTTCACGCCTTGATAACTGAGAGCTTGCCTCGCAGCCTCTCTCCTCTCTCCTCTGGTCATGAAACAAGCTCAGTGTTAGCTACACAAAGGCCTTCTTCAGCTCGCCACTCAGGAATTCTAGCAGTGGTCTGAGTGCCAACAATCCCTGTTGTGTCCTGGCTGTGCTACTGCTGCTGACAGACGGCCAGGTGAACACGCAGTTTCCCAAAGTGCAACCAGAGCACACGTCCCAGGCTGCTCCTAATGGAGTGCCAATTGCCAACAGAAATTAAAGACAACCATTTATCATGGTGGATGAAGAAGCAGATCTGCGTCAGGAAATTGTTAAGGTTACAAACACTTCTCTGGACCTGGAGTTTGCTGGTGTTAAAAATCTAACATTGTTAAAGGTATTTTTAAAATCTACACTTGAGGTAGGAATATAAGATTTCAGCTGACATAATTATGTAATGCAAAATGTTTTACAGTGTAGAGCTTTAAAAAGACACTTTTACTTTTGCACAAAAACATTTTGGAGATTAGAGTTATTTTAGAATGGCAGCAATTCTTTGGTCTCGGCCTCACTCTAGTCCTGAACTTACATGTCCAGTCAGAATTAAACTGTTTTTCCAAACTAAGAATGCTAAATAATAAAAAAAAAAGATATTGACAACTGTTAAAATACTGTATTATTTGTTCATAACTTCTCCATAGAACCCCACTTTTAAAAGATCTGAACTATTTCTTTAAACGTAATCCTTTTTTAGAGCTCATGGTTTGTGCTCATAATTTGGAAAAAGTGAACTCTGGCTGCTTTCTAAGACTGTGGTTGGGAGGGGAAACCCTGACGCAGTCTGGCTTTTCTATTAAGCCGTATTTCTGCTCCAACAAAAGAATCGAGGAGAGAACAAGGACCAAGAGAAACACTGAATGTAAAACACTTTCGTTAAGCTTTAGTTTATTTATCTAATTGTTTGATGTCCTTATCTGTTAGTCTTTCTGGCTTCTTTCAAAAGAAGGAGAGGATAGGATTATCCTTATATGCATGCTAGTACATGTCAACAATACAATGAAATGCTTCAACTCACTTTAAAAACAAGAAGTACTAATTACATGCAATGCAAAATGATAAAAGCGTTTAGGTTGTGATGTGCAGTTGTTTTCCTAGACTCATTTTCAAACTGCTCAAAAGTTTTTGAGAATAATTTTCCTATAGATGCTGAAGCTCTAAGTGACTCAGTATCTGTCTGCAATTTATGCACAAGTCTGTGATTCCGAATATAAAAACCTGAGTGGTACTGTCTTGTGCTTGAACCTAATGACTTAAAACTTGCCTGTTTATCTTCTCATCTCAGGTCCCCCCGGTCCCCCAGGTGGAGTACGGATATTAAACAAAACTGAAAAGAGTGTGACGCTGCAGTGGAGCCGTGGAGCAGAACACCACAGCCCAATCTCCAAATATACCATCCAGTACAGAGACCAGTTCTCCAAAGATATCTGGAAGAATGCAACTACATGTAGGTTGCAAGTTCTTTTATCGCACTACCTTCGTGCAGCGTGATGCCTTACCTTTCAAAGATAGCGGGAATATAATTGAATTGTTTTTCAGTGAATTAAATCATAGGAAAGAAGTTTCAAGGCACATGATGTGTGTTTTTCTGTAGCTCCATCTGATGTTGAAGGGAACGCAGAGACAGCCACTGTGGTGAATTTGTTCCCCTGGACAGAATATGAGTTCAGGGTCATTGCCACCAACACTCTGGGAACAGGAGATCCAAGCAGGCCATCATCTAAAGAGAAAACTCAGGAATCAGGTAAAACTGTGTCCAGACGATTCTATTTTTCCTTGACAGAACAAAGAAGCAGGGTAATTTGAAAGGTCATGGAAAAGGAGGAAACTCAATGTACTCACAGTCTAGCTTTCCAGTTTTGTTATTTCTACATCGTTGTTCTATTATTGCACTGTTTGCATACGATGAGTATCGCTGTAGAAATGAGTCAGCGAGATTTGCGTTGCGCTTTGCTTCCAAAAAAACCCAGAACCGTGCTGCCAAATTCACCACACAAACCACCGCAAATGAGCATGTTGGCGAAACTGTACAGTGACATTCATCTATAAAATGTGGATCACAGACCTCCTGTAACCCCTTTTAGAAAAATAATCACCAGTTTAAGGTGAGCTCTAACAAGAAAACCTTTTCCCTTGCTTGCCTGTCCGGCTGGCAAGTTTCCTACACGCACATTAGGAGTGGGGAGTTTGGCGCAGGAGAAGACATTGATACTGTGTTTGCAGAGGAAGGATGTTTCAGTTGTGTTAGCCAGGACAAAGTTAAAGCCTGTGCGGGTTGGCTTTGTTTGTGAGGATTCATAGCATGTGGGCTCACGTTTTTTTTTTTGCTGTTGCTGTCTGGTTGCAGTTCCTGTGGTGGCGCCCTCAGATGTCGGCGGGGGTGGAGGAGCCAGCAGGGAACTGACCATCACTTGGACGGTGGGTTGGAGCGTTCCAATCCAAAGATTGGAGAGAAAGATCACAATTAAACAGCAAAACTAACAAAGTTTTTTTGAAATTTATGAATGGTTTATAACATTTTACTGCACACACATAGAAATTCAGAGAGAAAAATGGACAGTCACACAAACCTACTGTAAAGAAAATAGACAAGTATGAGTATTGTACTAAAGAAAATACTAACTGTGATACTATAACTAAAATGGCACGTAACACTCTTTTCACACAAAACAAATGCCACATTTCAAAGCACATATAACTATTATATTATTTCCACATTCACAAAAGGTACAGGTATTTTTCATAAACCACTAAAAAGGTTTTAATAAAACTCACAGAAAGTAACTTGATATCTTCATGTACATCTCCATCTCAAATTAAAATTTATAAATTAAACTTCTAAACATAGTTCTCAATTTTTTCATTTTTTTTCAGCCTGTACAGCCTCAGTACTACTTTGGAACAAACTTCGGCTACATTGTGGCCTTTAAACCCCATGGTGAACTTGAGTGGAAAAGGGTAGCAGTAGCTGATCCAGAGGCCAAACATTACGTCCACAAAGACCCCAACATTGCTCCATTGACAGAATTTGAAGTCAAAGTGAAAGCATTTAACAGCCAGGGAGAGGGACCCTACAGCCTTACAGCCATCGTTTACTCTGCAAAGGACGGTGAGCACCGAACACAGTTCTCATCACTCTCAGTCATAAAAGGAAAAATGAGGAAAAGTGATTTCAAATAAAGTAAGTCCTCACGTATTGTTCTGAGGAATGTTAATACTTGTTGAAAGTGAGCCCATTTTCCTCTCTGTCGCTTCCCATGGGTGGGGTGCGGGGTGGGGTGGGGGTAATGATTTGTGTAGCATGAACCAGAAAGCTAATCATTTGCCCAGGGAGGTGAAGGATTTAGCCTAGTTATTACCTTGCAGTGACAGACAGTTGAGATAACCTCAAACAATCCAGACATAATAGGTTATAGACATGGCTTATCACCATGGTAACATACCTAGGAAGCACTTGCTTATTTTATGGTACATGAATGACTATAGCTATCCAAATGAAACACTTAGACTTTGTAAACCTGTGAGTATTTGCGAATAAAGCCGTAATACTATTGCAGCTTTGCATTTTTGTATTTTTAACCAAATATCACCTACTGACAGTTTGACAAGTTAACCCTCAAGGACAGATTCTTACCTGTACAAAATGTTACTGCAACATACGCCATGGATGTGTCCTTAAATCATTGTATAGGAATTTTATATTGTCTATTATGTCACACCTTTTTTTAGGATCATATACTGTATATTCATTTCTAAAATTGTATGAAAAGATATCTCTGTAGCTCAAGCTATCCGTACCTGTAGATTTTAACGGTTCTCTGAGAGATATTTATTTGGATCTACTCTGGGTCTCTCCTTAGCACCATCTGCAGCCCCTGCAAATGTTGATGTTCGACTTCTTTCTGCCACAACAGCTACAATCTCCTGGAGTCACCTCTCACAGAATAACACAGATGGATACCAGGTCAGTAAGACACTCTATTAAAGTACCTACTTTACTGCATGCCTGCCAAGTACCATGACTCAGGTATTGTTTGCAGATAAAACGTTTTTGCCAAGTTGCTTGCATGTTCTGAGTTTGATCTTCTTTAAATAGATTCTTTGAAAGCATCAAAGTACATATTTTGTACTTGGCACAATATTTATTCAAACTCTTAATGGCCATAAGAATCGAAAGCATTTTGTTTTGTTACCAGTCCTCCACAATGTGTAAACAGGAAATAGTATGTCACTTTTTCACATTTTAGTTCAGTAGTTTGCACATATGGGAAGATGGAGTCAAAACAGCAGAGGAACCATTCAAACCTGACACTGCAAAGGGCTGTAATTGTCACGGTCTTGGATGGATCAAACCTAGAATGCAGAATCAACAGTAGGAGCTCCAAAATGTAAACCATTATAAAAAAGGAAAACTATAAAAAGCTGTCATGGCAGCAAAACCTTACAGCAAAGAAAGGTCACCAGCAGTGGTCTCAAACTCCAGGGCTGCTTTCCTGCATGGTCAGGTCACCAGGAACACGGAGGAGAAGTACTGGGAAATGAAGAGCAAACAGGAAATTGTGGCATGAAGCAAAAAATGAATTGCTGAAGTGGAGATGAAAATAGATGGATAGAGCACAGGTAATTGAGAAATAGGAGGCTCTTGAGTTGATTACTGACTGTAAACAGGTGATAGTAGTAGGCTGACTGGAAAAAACTCTGGGGAAACATACTTAGAATGAATGAGGAATAACACAGGAAAGCTAAACAGGAAAAACTACAAATAAGAAAATAAACTACAAATAAGAAAATAAACAAAACAATATGTAAAACAACTCAAACAATACAGCAGAAAAATCTACAAACTTCACAGATCATGACAGAGTCGAAGTGAAACCCTGTAAGGCGTTTTAGTGATAGTTTCATTAACAACTGCTGCCTTCATGTATTTTTAAATCAGGAAGTCAAGACTATAAGATTAATTTGGGCATCCAAAATGCCTTTTGAAATTCTAATTTATTATCTTTAGAAATGCTTTCTATTTTAAAACTACTCACAGTGAAGGGTTTTAACTATCAGAGAAATTAAGATGTGAAAATTAGTAGCAATTAAAGTGTTCATTCTTGAATGTACACTCAACAAAAATATAAACCCAACACTTTTGTTTTTGCTCCCATTTTTCATGACATGGACTCAAATATCTAAAATTAATTCCAGATAAACAATATTACCATTTCTTTCAAATGTTGTCCACAAATCTGTCTAAATGTTTGATAGTGAGCACTTC
>JAVKLF010000011.1:5390028-5400350 GCA_034783495.1 Millerichthys robustus | reverse complement strand
CAGATCTTTGAGTCCATCTCATGAAAAATGGGAGCAAAAACAAAAGTGTTGTGTTTATATTTTTGTTGAGTGTATTTAACTGGAAGTAGATTAAAAAAACACAGTAGAAAAGCCTTTAAAATTGTATCTTTGCTATTTTGACAAGCTTTGAACCAAACAAAAGTTCAAATTCTCTCACCATTCCTGCTAAGTGTCTCTTGAAACAAGATGGATTATTTTCGTCTCACATCAGTTCTTTGGTTTCAGATAAAATATTGGAGGAATCATGAAGACGGTGAAGGTGGAGCTCAACGGGTTGGGGTGCTAGCCACAGAAAACCAGACTAAACTTGAGGGTTTGAGGCCAAACTCGGAATACCTTGTTGAGGTTCGAGGCTACAACACTGCAGGATATGGACCACCAAGCAAGCACATCAAGATCCACACCAAGAAACCTCGTATGTTGGACTTTACAGCACTGTGAAAACAACATACCTCGCAGATTTGCAACCTATACAACATCTGAGCTGCTTTAACAGAGAGATTACTAATGATTGTTTGTCTATTTTTACATGAAAGCTCCAGACCGACCTCCAAAAATATTAGGCACAAAACTAAAGGGCCAGTTGGTGAATATTGCCTGGGAGCAGGTGGAACCACTGAATAATGAATCATCAATAGTAGGATATAAAGTGAGTGCAATATTTTAATTTAATATCAAATGTAAAACTGTAGCTGCCAAGAGCCTGATGTTTTTCATACTGTAGGCCTAAACATGTTTTTTGAATATGTAGGTGCTGTTCAAACAGAAGGGCAGCGGTGCACCCGTACTGTACACAACCAGTAAGCAGTACATAGAACTCTCCCTGCCTGCAGATGGGGAATATGTGGTGGAAGTCCGGGCACAAACGGAGGGAGGAGATGGTGCTGTGGCACAAATCAGCGTTAAAGGTAACTTCAATTTTTAGACATAATTTAACTCAGAACTCAATAGTAGAGTCATTATTTGTTTGTAAATTGTTGAGAAAAAAGCTCTAAGAAAAAAATGAACCTAAATTTTTTTTAGGTTTCCTAATGTAATTAAATGTGTTTAATCTCCTATTAAAGCCATTTTCACCAAGATTTAGTAAATAAAGACTTAAGTCATCTAATTACATTTAACTTCTAAATAATTGAAATGAAACAATATGACTATTCATTTTGCCATTTGCTTTGAGGATTATACCAGGCTCAACGTTAGCAGTAGGTCATCATTTGTCAAAGGCGATGGGGTTCTCATGAGCCGGGGTTTAGTTGTCACATCAGGTTTCATACCTTAGATTGGAGAAGTGTGATGATCCGTGACTAAAGCCTCGACAGCCCACTGACTAGATCATCTTTCTGTATGGCTGAAGGAGTGCTAGGCTTCCTCGACTGAGGAGAACTTAAGCTTCTGTAATTGATCTTGATGAGATGAGGAAATCCTCCTTTGTGCTTTCTTAATCCCTTATCATTGGGTTTGGATCTAACCTGACAGCCTGATTTCACAAACTCAGGAATTAAAATTGGATTTCAAACATGGGAAAATGGTGTATAAAGAGGCATTGAAAGGCATCTCTACACAGATGGGGTACATTGAGATTTACACCTCAAATATGATTTTTGATCTGATTGATAATAGTGGGTGAGAGGTCAGGTCACAGAGGTCATGCCCTGCAAACTGTATTCCTGTAGGAGTCATGAGCAGTATCCTTTTTCAGGATTATGTAATTGAACTCACAAGTTTTGCACCGAGAAGCAATGGTCAGACTTGGATGTAATTTGATATGCATGCATTCCAATGATTATTTAGCTAGGATTGGGCATGTCCATAATGGATACTTGGGCACCAGAGGGCATAAGGGGTGGCATCATGAGTGGAGTCAGTCAGTCAGATAAAATACTGAGTAAAGATCAGAATGCACAGAGAATGTCTCATAGTCACATTAGACAGCATTGCTAGCACGTGATGAAGTTCTATAAAGGTTGCACAAGTTTGCATGAGGATGGGTGGTTGTATTGTGCATGTTCAGAGATACAGATGTCCTATTGTTGATCCTGGTGCTCAAGACAAAACCATGCCAGGGGATAATCATGGCATTATATGCCAGCCATTACAGAACTCTATGTGCCTGCCTTCCAAACTACAAGTAGTGGACTCCTTACAACACTTTACATTATCCCTTATTGTGTCTTTGTGAATGGAATCAGCTGGACTACAAATTCACCATCCCATACATAAATTGCCCTTAACACCAAGGCAGTTATGGCTTAGGTTGGACTAGTGTCATAACCTGGAGGCATAGACCTATAACAGGAAGTGTTATATGATACTCAACAAAGAATCTTGTATTTGCATTACCATCGTTTGTGCTTATGGTGGCTCAAAGAGGAGAGTACCAATCCGGCCAATGTTGTTAAACTACAAATCGAAGTTATTCCAAGGCATCATAATAATGTAGGGAGCCATAGGGTATTATTTCAGGTCACTTCTGGTGGTGATTTTAGGGACTCTTATGGCACAGCATAATGTCAGTGACATTCAGTATCTGGACATCTTACCTCTCTGTGACAGCATCCTGGTATGGTCCTTCACCAGACGATGCCAGTTCACACACAGCACATGTGTTTATGCTTATGTTCTATAAATTAGTGCGATCAATTTGTGTTATCCATTTAATCTGTAATCGTTGACGTGTGGTCACATGATCTTTCAGCCCTGTGTTAAATGCCTAAAGTGTCAATGAGTGTGTTCAGAAAATTTTGCAAGTCTTTGCATGTCTAGCACTAAAGCACTCAGGTGACAAGTATCTATTCTTACCTTTTAAATGTGACAACATCAGTCAAATTACTTTAAGATCATATCTTTGGTTTTCTTTCCTTTTTTTCCAGGTGGAGGCATCATACCCACCTTGTCTCTCAGGGTATCTTCCCTGCTCCTGGTAGTTCTCCTCCTACTGAACATTTGAATGTAGCGCCATCTTTGTCTTCTCTTACATTGACAGAGAAACCTGCTATTGCTGAAGGTTTATGTCTAAAGGATTTGGGAATTATTCCACAATATCTGTATTTTGCCCTGTTATCCGGGATGTCACGTTCCAGCTATCATCCCTTTCTGGGATGTATGTTTGCGGAAATGGACACAGACATAAATCGATTTGGAAATGGACAAGGACTTTCCATATTTATCCACAAAAAGCCTCTTAAAAAGAAGTGTTGAAGGAGATCTGTCAAGATTAAATGCCTTACATAAATGATTGCTCTTATCTTTCACAGTGACTTGTTTTAAAGTGAATCATGACTGAAAGTGTAAATTGTAAACTTTGCAAATAGTTTAGATTTTTTTTCTGCATCTGAAACAGATTTTTTGGTAAAGAAATGCTACATTTCTTTTTAGCAACCTAAGCTTCATTTAATCTGGGATGTTTTGGAAACATCAATAATTCAGTGCATTCCGTAGTATCAGGTGAACAAATACTTCTGGGGTGTTAAAAATATCAAAAGCTCTGACTTTTATTTACAGTTCTGTGTCCTTTTTTAAACTTAATGAAACAGTGATACAGTTAAAGCAAATCTTTTTATAAGAGAGAAACATTATGTCAGGAGTAAAATATTCAATAAAAGATATTGTCATATCTAATAATGAAGTTTGAAGAGGAAACAGATTGATTTTTATTTATAACTGGTGCTTATTTTTAACCATACCATGAGCTCCACTTCTTCTACTTCCAAGCTGTGTGTGTATTAATGTTGTAACATGAAAGTAAAATGCTAATTGTTTGTGGATCAGCTGATTTTGGCTGATGTGAAAGCAAACCAAACAGGGAAGTTTGACAAAACTGTCAAATATGGCATTTTAACAGCAAATCTGCCACTAATTTCTGGTAGTTTTAGCACAACTTTGCAGCAATGTTTGACTCATGCTGGGATCTGAAACTAAAAAACATGCCCAAACTAAATCTCCTCTGTTTTAACTGTATCATTAGAACCACAGGGGTACCATTGACTTGTATTATAATACTAGACCAAGTGCCTCGCCTTCTCTCATTGTTGAGAAATAAGTCAGTAGACCCTGGTTTATTGGAGCTACTAGGTTGTAGTTTTGGAACCAGAGTTTGTGCACTAGATGTGTGGAGCTTTAGGACCTGCCAATTGACAGTTATGCTTTTTTTTTTTAACACAAAATAACTAATTACATATACATGTTAGAATAATGAATATTTGAGCAACGTAAGAAATATGTCAGTCAAAGAGAAGCATAAAAGGTTGAGGATTTATTTTTAGAATAAGTGAAGAGTCCATTTTGTTTAGCTGGAATAGGGGTGGGACTTAAAATTCATTTTGGGACCACTCTTTGGTCTTCTTCTGACTTGAACCAATGGGATCCCATACAAGGTCCAGTATTATAATACATGGTCAATGAGTGGTACTAGCTGGTGCTCTTTGCAAAAAAAATGTTAGCATTTCAGTCTCATTTATTAGCTCTCATGGTTGGCTTTGCGTGAGAGTCACTAACAGTAACGCTAAACAGTAGCGACGCTCATGCCCTTTGTTAAATGTGCAATGTCTGACTGTTAATGTTCAAATAAGACCATTTGCTGATCTTCATGTAACGGTCTTTTATTTTTTTCATAATGTAAACTATCAACCGGTAAACTGTAGCCATCTATTTCAACACTGAGAGCTCATCCAAATGTTATAATGTTTTGAATGCACTGTTTTTGTGCTCTTAATAACATACAATCAGAGTTTATGAACATTATCAACTTGTAATTTCTGTTTGTGACTATATCTGTATGTTTTGGCCCATCTCTAGTTTGTCAGTTTTAAAGTTTATTTCCCTCAGACTAAAGGATCAAATGCTGCGTTTTGAGTTTCTCCAGATCTTTGTTGACTGACAGATGCTGGTCATGCCTCTTTGCATTGTGACAGTATCAATGCCCACCACAAAGTGCTTTTCTTGGGGGGTTCATGCCACAAATCATCAAAAGATAAAAGAAATAGCGTTGCCAAATGCATGAATGCCTTGAACGTTGACATTTTGGACAACACAGTGGCTCAACATAATCACATGCATGTATGAGATAACGTGCAACCATCATTAGAAACTTCTAGGACTTTCCTAAAAACTATACCATCCCTAAGTGGCATCCCTTTAAGTCAGAGAAGGTAGAGATCTTAGTGCAGCTGCTGCTATAAGCTTCTTTAAGTTGGTCACCTCATGTCAGGTCTCACTAAAAGAGGTTTTTGGGAGAAAACATTCTAAACTGACTAAAGGGAATCTCATTCCAGTTAAAAAAAAAGTCCTGTAGTCTCTTGCACACTTGATGTTTGAGATCTGATGACATCAGTGGTGGAACTGACAGCATGGCTGTCTGTAGGAATCCAGTTCTCTGCTGAATGTGAGTGGCGTATATGAGTATGTGAGGGATAGAGCTGACACCTCTCATTGGCTATAAAAGGAACAATAAAAGTGTAGTTAACTATTATGCTTCTCTGTTGCTTTCTTTGTATCATTTTCACTAACCTAAAAGAAAATGCAGTAAACCGAGAATACTTTAAAAAGACATATTTACAGTTAAGAAGAAGTATTTCATCATATTATTTATTTATTCAAAATTTTGAAACTGGTAGTAACTTGTTGACGTAAGATTGTAAATGATTATTGACCAAGATCAAAAGTAAAAACGTCAGAGATGACGAGAAACACAAAACAAACTGATGTATTTTACAGCACGACAATACAAATTGTTCAGGAAACAGATATTTGTTTACAATGTACAAGATTTTGTTTTAATACTGGTAAGGCTCAAAATTCTCATCTATTGTAAACTTAGCACAAAAATAAGGAAATTTGTGTTTGGTAAATTATTTTTTGTTGTAAGAAGGCTTTTTGGCAGTAAGTCTTACATTGTTGGAAAGCCTGTTAAATTTCTTTTAAAATAGAGCCACATTTGTAAGCAACATTTGTGGGATGAGTAGTGGAGCTGAGTATTTGAGTTGCACACATGAAAAATTGCCAATCTTCTCTGTCAAACAGACTATTTTGCTGTTGCTGCTGACATTTGCTTTGAGCTTCAGGTACCACCAGGTGCTGCCAATCAGGTGCCCAGTATTAGATTTATTAACAAGAAGCATCGCTACAACAAAAAATAATCTACCAAACACAAATGTCCTTACTTTACTAAACCTTTCCTTTTAACATTAGCTGTGCATGCAGTTGCTGAATGAATGCTGAAGAGCATCGACTGAGCTGTGGAATTGATACTGTGCAAACTACTAGAGGGGCAGTCATAGAAACACCCCTATACTGAATGAGTGACGTGGGAAATAACTAGGCTAAGTGTTTTTTAACAATTATATTCCCCTATCGTGTTAAAACTGAGCGGTAGTTGAGGAAGCTTCTCATGAAGTGATGAACGAGATTTAGTATGATTGCATAGCTTATGGAGTTTTAAGGGTAAATTTTAACATGACAGGGAAAAAGCGGAAAGGCCCATCAGTAGTTGGATTGAGCAAAGGCGTCTCCATTAAGTCTTAGAGATTATAATGATTTGGATAATGCTTAGGATCTGATAATCTAAATTCCTGGGGAGGTAAAAGCAAGGTTTGGTGATGTAAATTCAAATATCATGAGAAAAGTCTAACATATTTGGTTACTTTCTGGTACGACCCCTGGAGGTGTGGTTCGGTCTGGAAGAAGGTTAAGAAAGACAGTGTCTTGCTTGCCTCATGACCATAGCCTCGCCATGAGTGCAATACAGGGTTTGATTTTAGGTTCCGGCCGGAATGTGTTAGAACCTTGTGTTGGTTCAAACGAGCGTTTGGTCCATGAGAATCTGCCTCCAGCATCCCGCACCCATGCGGGGATCAGAACATACTGTATATTATTACTGTAGCCAAGGGATGAAGTAGCCATGTTGATGGCATTTGGCATAAAACCTAATGACTGCGAAAGGGCGTTGGATGTAAGAGGCTTTGAAACAATAGACGCCGAAGCAAAAGAAATATAAGTTAAGGCGATTTGAAGGAGAATGAGAATGGTGGCACCACGAGCCAAGCAAAAATCCAGAGAGGGAATGCCAGGCAAAAGCAATTTGAGTAGCATGACAAAACCCGTTTTTTATTGTTTTTGCAAACTAGTGAGCAGATGAAGTGAAGGGTCACTCCATATAGCATCGAGTGCTCCTAGAGCGCAAGTGTGGTGAGAGTCAGCCAAAGGACACGTATGGCAGAAAACCTGAAATTCTAACGATACGAGGCATATATATATATATATATATATATATGTATATATGTATATAGTGACCCCCGTGACCCTGAACAGGAAGAAGCGGGTATTAGATAATGGATGGATGGATGGATGGATATATATATATATATATATATACACACACACACACACACACACACACACACACATACCTACACACATATATTAAAATATCCTAGGACGAAGCTAGCAGGAAAGATACAATTTGAAATGCCTCAGCCATGGCAGCATTGATGTGAAAGCATAGTAAGTGAGCCATGTTCCTTAAAGTTGTTCCCTGAAATGTGAGGACTACTGTTGATTATTTTAGCTGAGTTTCAGATATGCATGACGAGCGTTAATTTAGTATACGAAATAATAATAATAATATTAATAAAAGAGAGTTCCTGGAGAAACTATGAAGGCGATGACACGAGCTGCTATAAGAAACTTGGCTGACTTTGCAGCCATATCTGCGAATAGCTTTAACAGTTTGCTTGTGCTTCAGTTTAGCTTTCATTATGTGTTGGGTGCCTTTCAGCCACCATCTCTGTGTGTTTTAGCCTCCCGTGCCTCAAAACAGCTGAGCAATCTGGGTGAGATGTTGACTAGCATGTTAACTGTTCTGCCCGGAAACAGCGAGAATGGCCCCGGCCTACCAGAAGACCTGGCCCCGATGTCGTCACCCAAAGGGGCAGAATGTCATTTCAGATTGTAAACTGCAGAACGTTTGGTTCAATCAGCCGCTGTGCAAAACTGCCAGGTCCACTGAAACATTCCTCGATCAGCAAACGCCAGAAAGGACAAGTCTCCACTCATGGAAATTGATGTCCGAGACATGACAAGTTAGAAATTAGGATTTGAAGATCGATTAGAAGAAATGTATGATGAAAATGAGAGTGAACTGGTACTTCTCGACCTTCTGAGGCACCTCGAGAGAAAGCCATTTGTCTTAGATCAAAACCGCAATCATCTTCTGAAAATAGACAAAACTTCCCAAGTTTATTTGTATTTGTATGATGAATTTGAGGCTGTGGAAGTAATCTGTTCACTAAAAGCTCGTTAAAAGTTTTGGGCCCATAGAAATTACGTCACCATGGTGACTCGAAATGCTAGGAGAAGTAATGGTATGACTTACGGGACCTAGCCTGTTGTTTGATGCCACTTTGTGGGGACAAGCTGCTGTGCAGACACGTTAATGTTGATGAAGCCAAGGTATAAATAAATAAAGTATTGTGGGGAATTTGCTTATGAATAATAATTATTAATATTTCGGGGCACCACTTTGAATTATGTTTGGTTTAGAGAACCATTATAGGGACGATATTAAATGTCTGTAAATTATTTATACCGAATAGATACCTCTGAAAGTCATTAGTTGTTTGAAAGAACGGGTAATCCAAACACCTCACATCAAAACCAACAAGTTCCGTTAAAGTTAATATACCTAAGTATACCGTTTATTAACACGATAAAATTGACACCTGCTTATGACAAATTTGAACTATGAATATGGATGACATGACCGTACATGAAAAACAGAGTTAAGTGACAGATTTATTTGTAGTTGTGGTTTAATTTCGGCTGAGATTTCTAAGGACTTATAAAAGGGAAATGATAGCTTTATTATAAGGGAAATGTTGTTTATCTAAGTTCAACTGAGATTAACGTTAAACATAACTCCTAATTCTTATACTGTAACGCTTAGAAAAATTAAGTGGCTGCTTCACCTCTGACCACAGAGTCACTGGCATGTAATGGTTTTACCTTATCGGGTCACATGGCCCAGCTCCGTGGTAGTGGTCGGTTAATTATCTCTGTGGTTCCGAGAAACAAAGCTGGTTGTACTCCGGATCTCAAGGAGTGTGAAGAAAGGGTTTATTCATTGGTTCCGGTCCAAATGGTGGTAGCTGGCCTCGACAAGGTACGGATGCAAAGCTGGTTCTGGAGGTCGCCGAGAGGAGCTCGCAGACTAAGATTTCTGCAGCGGTACTGCTCAGCATGGTCTTTAACTGGTCTAGAAATAGTTTGACCTACACATAACTGTAGGCTTTTACAAAATAAAGTCAAAAAATAAAAGACTGAAAAACTAAAAAAAGAACGACTAATATATACAATCTGAAAAACTTAAAACTCTGTTAAACTGATAAGACGGGGCACTGCAGGATCTTTTGAATACTTGCCCTGAGGCATGGTTTAGCTAGGCGCAACCAATCGTGGTGGAGATGGGTTGGGCCAGAGGCGCTTCCCTTTGGAGTAACAGGAAGAAGTAACATGATAGTGTGTGCAGGGTCCGCTCAGAGCATTTAACACAAACCAAATCAAGAAATTAACACATCATGTTGACATAATTAAACAAGTAACAGCTAATGAAACAGTAAAGCATGTTAATCACATTGTTCAACCATCTGAGTCACAGATATGTTGTTGATTGAATTACCAAAACATCAATGATGAAATACAGATAGGTGTATTTTGGTCCATAGATGGCGCTGTTCACTTCAGAAAGAGAGAGAGGTAGATAAATAGAGAAAGAGCGGGAAAGTTGGAGATCCTCTCTTTTGAACTGTGAGGCTAGGAGCTCTGTCTTCAACAAGGTCTGGATCAGATCAGATCGTTTTTTGTTGAAAAAGTAACTGAAAAGAGCTTCAAAAGGGTGACAACCTAAAAAATCAGCATCTGAACGGCCCTACAGTATAGAAATCCTTTGGTCTCAAAGAATTAACAATAAGTGATGCCATTATAACTAATAGCAATCCCTGATAAATATAATAACTAGAGAATTAGCATTCCTAGAGAAAATGCAAGTGTGAATGCTTCATGCTGAGAATTAGCCGGAAAAGTTACAAAACTGAATTTTTTAGAAAAAAACAGAACAGCTAAATGTGATGGACTTTTGACCTGTCCAGGGTGTACCCCGCCCCTCACACTGTGACAGCTGGATATGGGCACCAGTGACCCCCGTGACCCTGAACATGAAGAAGCGGGTAATAGATAATGGATGGATGGATGGATGGATGGATGGAAGAACAGCTAAATGGCCGAAAACAGCTCAAATTAGCTAAAGAGAAGCT
>JAVKLF010000011.1:5339485-5355550 GCA_034783495.1 Millerichthys robustus | reverse complement strand
ACACACACACACACACACACACACACACACACACACACACACACACACACACACACACACACACACACACGCAGGCACCTTTCCTTCACATATTGCCTTCACTAATATTGCTAATGGGCTTTGTGTGTGTGTATGGTTACCTTGATGAAAGGCAAAGTTCTATTAAATTAACTTCAGTGGATTTACAGATATATGACATCATCACATCTCTTTTTCTTTTTTTTTGCAATATCTAATTTCAAAGTCCGGGATTTCAGTGGCGCCTCGTATATATGCAAAAGGTGCACCGTGGGCGTTCTTTCACAGTCTGCTGTCTGTGTGGGACGTCTGACTGGGTGCTTTGTGCTCCGCATGTGCACCGTGCAGGAGCCTACATACATGCACAGACACAGAGGTGACACCGCCGTCGTCATTAGACCTTCACAGGCATCTGCTCGTTCCCGCAATATGACGTGATCCTTCACCTTCTACATGACAGTTGCCCATTTAGCAGTAAATTTATGCCGCCCATGCCCTTTATCAATGCATCCTGGTGGGGTGGGGGGTGGGACTGGGTGGGAGGAGACAGAGGGCATCACTCAGGGTTCCTGCTTTGATTTGTGTTAACACTTTTACTCAGCCAAGAGATTGTAGCAACATTATAGACTTTTAAAAAGCTCAAATAGGTTATCAAAAAATGAAGCTGAGACATTCACAGTATGTTGTAGAAGACCACCAAACACCCAGATCCCAGGACCAGTTATTTCCTGTATATAATGATTCTGTTTGTCACCATTTTAGATAAAACAACCCCAAATCAATTTACAGCCAATAAAAACCCACATAGCCGACAGGCGTGGGCCAGATCTGGTGTCAAGCTGGCACTGCTGGCATGGCAACTGGATGTGGGCCAGGTCTGGCAATGATGGCACTGTTTTTAAGGTGGCATGCCACAACTGGCCCAGTCGTCTGGGCCAGGCAAATTTTGCTATGATGGAAGTATGAACACATTAATTTAAAGGTTATGAAAGTAAAAACATATTCCACAGATCTCAGATGAATTTTTTAAAAGTTCAAAAGTGAAACAAACAGTTTCCCAAACTTCATAAATGAACATTCCGATTGAATCCCTGAAATGCTTTCAAATAACGGCAGCAGCTAGCTGTAGCACTCTTGTTGCAGATTCAGCCATTGTCGACAAACATATCACAACATTTCTCTTGGAGTAACCATGTAAAGTGAAATTGCCATTCTCACTGAACTGCACAATGAAAACAGCTGAAGATGCTTCTTCCTTATCAGTTCTGTGTGTTTCACTTTATTTTTTTTCCATCAGCATGTTTACTGGGCTAAAACACATTTTATGAAATCATGACAAGGAGTTATCTTTATGGATGAGTTTGTTTGGATTTGTTTTGCTTCTTTGGGAGTTTAAAATCTGATCTTTATTCAGGGGAAATGCTGGCATGATGGGGTTTGGAGATAAGAATAGGAAAACAAAAAACTTGGAGGGCTTGTTACATTGTTATCACTTGTGCATGAAGCCTGTAGGGACATTCAAAGCCCCGTGTTTTGTTCAAAGACTTTTGTCAGAGTCGACACGTTTTTACATATCTTTCCCTTGTGGCTGAAGAAACTTCCAAGCATCGAAGAGCAGTCTGTGAATAATTTAATAGACTTTCTACTTGGAGAAGGTCACCTCTTTGTTACTCTAAGAAGTCTTCATTCCACAACCTGAGAGGGTCAGTCTGCCCCAAAACACAATAAAACTGGATGATCCTTTTCTGACCCTGGTATCCAGGCATGTAGTTTTATTTTTTAATTTTTAAAAATAAAATAACTTTATTGAAAAGTTTTCATAGAATTAGTTTTTTTTTTTTTCGTACAGTTTTGTTCTAAAACACCAGAACAAAACTGCTTTCATTCAAAAATGCAAAAAACTGATCAGAATCTCATACCTGATTTTAAAAAAATGTTTTCAGTGGATCTAATTCAGAATCTCAGTACCAGATGCTGATGTTTTGGGGCATCTACAACTGATTAATTGTTGGAATCAAGCTTTTCTGTTTACAAAACACCTCATAGCCCATGTGATGGATTTGATAAAACATTTATTAATTGTACAGTTACAACAGTAAGGATGAATAAGTTTTTCATAAGGACCAATCACTAAAATCGCTAAAAGTTGTGTACAATCACTAATTATTTAATTTGACCAAATATCTAAAACTGTATCATTTCGCATCATGACAGTATTCAACTTTTAAAGCTTTGGCAGGAAGGGGGTAGACATATTCTTTGTTTTGGAGTGATTTGTTTTTGTGGTAATATATTTTATCCCTTCAAACCTTCCACAAATTTAAGTAGAAAATCAAGTGTGACTTTCACAGGTAGACATTTAAGGTGGAATGGTTTAGTATAACATAAGATCATCCTTCCCTTGCTTCTCGTCTGCTCCATCTGTGTGGAGCCCTCTTCACCTCTCCTTTGAGGGGAAAGGTGTGGATGGTAATAGAGAACGAAGATCATTGCTGCCATTACCCAACCTTTGACAGAAGATGCCATCAGAGGGTGTTATCAGAGCCAGCTTTGAGGCTTGAGGGTATGCATTAAACAGGACCCTGACAATGTGTGAAGTTGGGGTTAGGGTAATCTGTGCTACACACACTGTAAGGCCAGTTAGAATCAAGTTTAGATGAACTCTTTCAGACCTATTTGAAAGCAGACAGAAATGTGGCACCTGAACAATGACTTCCATCCCAATTTTAATCTTAGCTGTATTTGTTTTCATGTAAAGTTCAGTAGTGATAACTCGCTGCAGCTTCAAAATCACACATTAGATATATTAGCTTCACGTTTCTCTGTCTTTAAATATAAGTGTGAGAAGAAGAGTGTGTGTGTTGGCCCTGTAATGGACTGGTGACCTGTAGAGCTGAACCCTGACTCAGTCTTTAACAGTTAAGAGGCTCCAGCCCCTCTGAGACTCAGGATAAAGGTGAAGAAAATGACTCAGATCAATTGAAGTGAAAAGATGGAATCAATAAAGTGTTTAAAACAACTATGCAGTATTGAAATCCTTTAGGACAAATGTAGTTACTAAAAAACAAAAGTTGTTTTGTTTCTTACTGTTAAAATTTAACAGACTGTTAAAAAAGAAATAAAACAGAAAATATTTTTTTAACATAAACATTATGAATTAACATTATGATGTTTACATTTAAATTCTTTGACTGCTGAACTAGTCTCAAGCCCTCCTGTAGCTTTGGACAGAAACAAATGGGTAGTTAATTTTTCATGTTTGCTGGTGGGGATTTTTGTTTAGAAACAGTAAAATATTGCATTGTGGGAATTGGAACAGAATGTAATGTGACTGCAGCAAACCTTGCTGTATGTTTTTTTTATACCTCATTTTGAAAGTTTTGTCACTTTCACTGTATGTAAGGGGTAATTATTCTGGGGACAGCCTACACCTTTCTTACACAAGACATTTTGACCTGCCCTAATAAGGGAAGAACATGCAAAAAGAAAATAATGATGCCTTGGTTTCAGGATCCTAGACTTGTTAATGTAGCTCACTGTCATTCTGTCTAAATGGGCAAATAGTTGTGGCTACTGTTGGACTGTGGTGACCTATTTAAATCTACACTTATATTGTGTAAAAACACACTTATTATGTTCTAAATTAATAATTCAGATGTTTTGTGGAGTTTTTTGGAAAGGTTTAACTGAATGAGTTGAATTTAACATGCTTCCCAACTCTTTGAGAAACATTAACATTTATATGAATCTTATGTACGGGTATACAAAAACCATCACAATCTCTGGTCTGGATAAATTGGTTAAATTGTTGTTTTTTGTAAGGTTAAACTGAATGCAGTAAAAGCTGCAAAAAGTAAAAAAAAAAGTTGCTGAAAGAAATATAAGCTTGAATTGCGTTTAGATATTCTGCTTTGATCAGCTTCTCCTGGACTCAATCTTTACCAAATAGGTATATATTTTTATAGTTTCAAGTTCATAGAAATTGCATGCCAGTGCAATAAATTAAGAGCTAATAGTTCATGGGTTTTTGTTTAAAACTCTATAATTTTAGTTTTTTTTTTATTTTGTGGGAAAAAATAATATACTGGAGACAAAGTCAAAGAGTAAATCGTCAGTCAGAATGTCAAAATTTAGCTACACACTCAGTTCCCATCCTAACATTTTGAGAACCCCCCTCTGAGAGATCTCAGCTTCAAATCCTGCTTCTGAAGACTGGAGCTCTGAACTAAGATGAGTGAAATTCAAGTCAATGCTGCCTGGGCACAAAATGGAAATGAGCTTTAGTAATTGACAGGAATTCATAAGCAGGCTGACGTATCACACACCCCGTGACACCCAGCAAATCCTTCAGCGTGTGAGCTTAAAGGTAACAGATGATTTGGAACTGGTAATCAAATGTAGCAATTCGACACTTGTATGGGCAAATCTAAAAACCAATGGAGCCTTTTCTTTGTAAGCATTTAGGTCTGCCTACAGTACTCTGAAAAATAAACAAATATACATATATGTAATATATATATATATATATTTTTTGTTTGTTTGCATTTCTCCAGGGATATGCATGGCAAAAGATCGAATGTCTCTGATTTGGTACCGAGTTCTAAATAAAAGAAATGTGTTTTTCAAATCATCATTATTGTTTAAGTTCTAACTCAGAAAGTACTCTGTATCTGCATGTACCCAAACTGAAGTACTTGTACTCAGTTTGAGAAAGACTGGTATCAGAATCAGTCAGGTGTCCTAAGGAGAACTAAGCAAGACGTCACTTGGAAAGACCAAGTGATTGTACAGGATTTTAAAACTGTGTGTCTGTATTTGTCATTTAAATATGAAATAGGGAAAGAACAAGTAAACAGAATAATGTTTGTTTTCTCAAGATGCAGCTAATGTTTTCATCCCACAGGACACTCTGGGCTAACCCATTAAATGTAAAATATGAGCACCATAAAATTAAATATTTTTTGCAAAGCAGTGTGGTTTGCATACCAAACAATGTACAATAAAAATAACAGTGACATTACATACTGCTTCATGCCAGATAATAAATGTCTCACACTGAAAGATGGGGATGATTACTAATAAAAAACCATCCGGACCCATACATTTATCCAGAGGACTCCCTACATTTTGAAAAAAGGTTTAGCAAACAGATAGTCAGCATCTAAAGCTAGAGGTCTTATTACCTGTTACAGTGTCCAGGCTCGCTGTGTGACGACTCTGTTCACGGATTATAATCTGGCTAAAGGTTGAAATGAGCCTCATGATTAAAAGCTACTGAGCTGTAAACTTTGCTGAGACAATCAATTTTTTCACGAAGATCGACATAAAACAGCAAACTAATTCAACTTATTTTATTACTACAATTCCATTTTACTTAAAGTTTTTTGGTATCTTGTTAAAATTCTTGCCTGAGAAATAACATCACAGAGATCAATGGTTTGAAATTGGGTTTATTTAAGAGGAATGCAACTTAAATTTAGCCAGTTTATGTCAGTTTTGTTCAATGCAGTCTAAATTCATAAGCACATATTTACAATATGTAAAATAAACAAATGTCATAAAAAAAATTTAATTGCTTCCTGCTCTTGAATTTAATATTTCTAATAAGACAAACACTGGGGGTTATAAGCCAGAAAAGGAATAAGTTACCAGAAAAAAGAAGAAAACAAAAAGAACTTGTGTTTGTGTTGTTTTTCGTGGTTCAGCACCACGGACAGTTCTTCACACTGAGCCTATATTTAAAGGCCTGACAATTATGGAATAAAAATGAACACAAAACACAAAATATTTTCTTTATAATCATCTTCTTACTTTCCATCCCTGACTGTAAACCAAAAATGAAAACCTGCAGACATACCCTTCTTTGACTTGTCAGAGAGCCCTGTTCCTTATTAATAAAATCACATCCAATAACATTTTTAATTAGTGACCTGAGAACAGAAGACAGTAGAAGTGAAAATACAGACTTTGAATTTAACAAGAGTTTGTTAAAAGCCACCAAATAAAAAACCTTGCAGAAGGTTTGGTGCATGTTTGTTATAATGTTAATACAAATTTAATGACTACAATTTACTCCTCCAGAGCATTCATTTGTTTGTTAACGTTAGTTTGAAGTTGATTCAGTTACAGTCCTTGAGTTCAGTCATTCACTTTGTTTTTTAAGATCAAATCAGGTTTATTTCATGGAATCTCCACTAATTCTGAACTCAGAGTTTAGTAACAGTCTCCTGCCATCTTCATGAACTTTCTGTGACTTTTTGTTTTATTTAGCGAAATGACACACGTTTACTAAGATGCTTGAAGCATAATGGAGAGTAACATGTCCTGTTGTACCCTGTGCTTTGTGGTATGCTTTAGAAATTGGGGCTTAATGAACCATAAGCCCAATAAGTCTAAGCCTATTTTTTGATTCACTCCCTCATCAGTGCTCACTTGACTAGAAAATGTACTGTTAACATAATATTTCAGTGACAATGAAGAGCATTGTACAGCATGCCCTCACTATCAAGTCGTCCTCAAGCCGGAGGGTGTGTAACATTGTGTTTTAGTGGAGGAATTTACCGTTATTGGCTATTGAGAAAATGGGTCTTTCACTGAAGCTTGGCACATTTTGATTCTTTGTGGGAAACCATTCAAGAGTGTAAATGACAATGAGATTGAAGAATAAGACTCTTTAGAGGGAAATGTTTTCTGAGATGTGCTAAACTTGTGTCTTCAGACAAAAGCGGGGAAGGAAGACCGGCAGAGACAACAAAGGCTTCACAAAGTTCTTTCTGAATGCTGTATGTGGTGTCTGAAATGCTTACACTGCATTGGTAATCCAAGACCAGTAGGCTTCTTCATGCATCAGCATATGAGTATGATGTGTACACGGTTTGTTTTTTTAATGGCTCAATTAAAAATCATTAATATTTTAGTGGCAACATTATAAATATAAGTCTGGTGGTTGTTTTATAAAGGTTCTGGTTTCACTGGTTTTACAGGTTTCCATTTAAACCAAGTTTTCCTTCCATCTTATTACAATACTGTATGTAATATTGTGCTCCTACCAAAGTATTTTATTGGTATTTTTTGTCTTGTATATATTTAGCCTAACTGTCTTTGAAATGCCAGGATTGCAAAAACGGTCCCTAACCTTTTCTGAAGCCTTTGCAAATGTTTTCCGATATTGTATAAGCCAATGAAAATGGCACTAAGAGCTAAACTAAATGTTTTTAAAGCTTAAATGCACAAAATAATAAATAGTGCTGGATAAGTGCAGAAATTTTGTAAACCAACATGATAATTTTATGCAGATGTCACAAATAATAAGAAATATTATTAAAATGTTGACTGCTTTCTAAATTGAATCAATGGCTGTTCTGCCATTGTCTGCAAACATTCCCTAAAATAAAGATTAGTGTATGAAACATTTAAATGTAACTATGATGATGGCCGTCTCTTTCATGTTGTGTTTTAGTTGACTAATATTTTGCATAATTGAAAACTACAATAGCAAATACCTGAAGGCAAAGCATGAGTGTGCTGAGTCTGCCCAACAAAAAAAAACATTAGAATCAAAAGAATGAAAAGCTCTCTGCTCAGTGATGAGTGCAACAACTTGCAATCTATTTTCCAATAGAAAAATTACTGCAGAGATCCTGTAATAATGATAATGAATAATATATACCATTCATTTGTACCATCATCCTTGAACTGACAAATTTAATTTAGGAAATAATAAAAAGTTCTGCATGTTATTGATTGGGAAATGTAGCAGAACCGTCACAAAATGGCTGTCATGAGGAACCAGTCATGATGCAAGGTCAGCAGGTGGAGGAAAGTGACCCAGAGCAGCTGCAGCCTGTAATCATCTGTATTAATGTTGTGCGAGTTGTTACCAGAGAACACACATCTGTCCAACGTGACTTATTGATTTCATAACACGGCCTGTAAGGCTGCCATTGAAGCTTGGCAACAACAGACTGCAGGCTCCACCGTGACAAGCTGACGTGCAGATGAAAAGGACCTGAGCAGAAGCAACAAGGCTCCGTCCCCTAATGCTCCATGGAAATGCAATTTCACATGGCCATAAATGAGATTTCGCTTGTCACAACAATGGCAGGTCAACAGGATTTACTATGAACTGTTTTATCTTAACCTGTGATATATTGCATTTTACATTGAATAAATGCACTTTTTAAGATAATTTTGCTCTTCTGTAGAAGAGTAGAGAATAATTATTTAGATTAAAATGGTTATTATATAGAAATATCTTTAGCCCTCATAAATTCATGTATAGTCACCTTGTGTTGGCGTTTAGACTGTGCAAAAGATTTGTTTGTAGTTTAAACATCCAGGAAACCAAAGAAAAGCTCAAACCCTTAAAAGAAACCCCTCAGAGTTTATTTTGATCCATCAACATTAGGCCTCAGCAGTTTCTATTCGCTATGGATCCTAGAATGTGATGTAGAGGCAACCACACCATCGCCCTTCATTCCTCGCAGCCATGCTTGGAATGACTGCATGAAAAGCTTCATTACCTCTACACCATCCCTCCCCCTCTCTACTCCCCATTCAAACGGCTCTGAAACCCACCAGCAGAAATGGCATGACAGTTCTGTAAAACGTGCAGCCTTGATAAGAGGTTTCAGAGGCTCACTTACAAGAAAAAATAGGGAAAAGTCAAATTAAGAAATGAGAAGCTTATTATTGGGGGTATTACTTATCTTAAAAATAAAAATTTTTAGTTTATAATTGGATGGGTTCACTACCATTGTCAGAATTACAAAGGAAGTTGTGTTTCCATGAGTGTGCCAATAAACTGACCTGCTACCTTACAATAGCCCAGCCTGTTAATTATAATAGATTTTTATAAGTTTGTTGACAGTGTTAGGCTCTTTTTTCCCTTTGGACTAATTGAGAGCTCCTGTTTGCATTTGGTGAATCTACGGTAAGGTAAGACAGTTACTTGACAGGTACAGGCTCATAATATCTGGGCCCTCAGGGGATACACAGACACAAGTAGACGTTGCTGTAATTGCTCTTGTGGTGGAGATGCCGTCCCTTTTGTCTGCAAAAGTCCATCAGACAGAGCGGGGTGTAGGGACTCTCTTCTTTGTCATTGGTACGCTAACTTCACTATGTAGTCATAAGGAGTGTAAAGGTTTGTATCCCACATAGCAAGATTTGTCTGGCCCAGATCTGGTCGACACAATGCACTTGGCCAAAGGTGGTCCATCAATGGGCCAGCACCACATAATCCAAACCACAACTGAGCTAGTTGTGGCACACCATCTTAAAAACTGTGCCATCCTTGCCAGATCTGACTCAAAACCCACTTGCCATGCCAGACATCTTTACTGTGATGGTTTAGTACAAACAGGCATAACATTACACCTCTAGTAAACATTCTTCCTTGTTTACCTTTTTTTAGCTCAGTTTTTTCCCCATGTGTGCAAGGTAATGCAGTCTCATATACACCCATCTGTTCGCATTAAATGAAGGATTGATTCGTTTCTCCATTAATTCTTATATTTGTCTGAAGGAACAGCGTATGTGATTTAGTTTGTTCATTTCAGATGGGATTTCTTGGTGAAAGACAGTGGCATGTTTTTGCATGTGCCAGGCCATTTGCTTATATCAGATTTATGTTTGTGTGTAACTTCATGTGTGTATTTGTGTGTCACGCTTCAGTTTGAACATCTGGCACTATCATGATTGGTATGGCGAGCCCTCAGGCCGTTTCGGAGGTGATAGATGACACCTATCACAACCTGTTAGCTGGAATCCAACCAGTAGCCTGCCCTTTTTTATCTTCAACCCGTAGCTTGACAGTGGAAGAAAATGAGTAAATACTAAGAAAGTCACATTTTATCAAATGTAAGCATGCCAACACGTTGTTACTTGGCTTTAAAACTTTAAAATTGTGAAATTATCCAGCTTGTAAGAAGTAATTTGTGCGTAAGATATAGGGTTAATTTACTGAACACAGTCAAAAGAAGGTGATGCATTATTTTAGGTGCAAAATGTGCTAGCAGTATTTCTGCTGTTTTAAGCTTCTGTATGTAAATCAACTTAGCAGTGAATGTGAATGAGGACAATAAAGAACACTCGTTGTCCAGATGAGGTGTTTCATTGGTGTTCAGGAACAGGATGTATTTTAGCACCACCAGGAAACCTGCCAAGCATCTTTTCTCCTGACTCTGTGGGGTGAGGCAACAATTGGAAGCCATCTGTTGTACCAGTTACTCATTATAAGTCTTTGTCTTTCATCTTCATTGTCTTCATTGTCATAATCAAAGGTGCTGATTGTAATTGTGAGTCATGAACTAGGAAGGTGATCTCCTTCCTAGTGATGTAACTTTCACATTTAATCCTTTCACATACTAAAGTTGAAGCGTGAATATTTGAGTTTTGTAGCTTCCAGTTCCTGACATATGGCTAAGGTTGATTAAGGATCAATCGAAGTGTTTTTGAATTAGTCAGCAACTTTGAAAAAGTGAACTCAACACATAATTTCCATTTACCCATGTTAATGTCACTAGATTGGTTTGTGTAGCAGTAAACTGGAAATGCCATCCTGAAAAATTCCATAGTTGCTTTTGCTGGATTTCCTTTAATGTGTCAAGACAGCCAACCATCTATTTAAATAACATTTTGTGGGAATCAAAAGTTTATAATATTTTAGTGATTCCTGGCCTTTTTTAATGAAAAGCCGCTATCGGGGTTCCTACAGAGCCTAAACCGTTTAGAAAATTAGATCTGGATAAGTATGACAAATAGGTTTTCCTATTATTTTCTAATATGTATCAAACAGATATCATGATGATCTGTATACAAAATATAATCCAAAGGTGCCCAAATTTGTTTGAAGTGATATGCATTCTTTTTTGAAATGCTACTTTAATCCATTAAAACAATCCATCTTCAAGTTTGACAAAGATATAGTTGAAGAAAAAATGAGGTCTACATTAATTTGTGATTGACAGATAATTATTTAAAGCTCTACGGTTCTCCATAGATGCAGGTGCCCTGTAGACATTATAATTTTATAATTCTTATTGACAGGTTCACTCACACTGTTCACAGTGAAGCAGCTCTGCTCGGCTCGGCTCACCCTCCCACGTGTTAATGGATTAACCGAGTGCCCTAGATGAGGTTTGACAAAGTGCCGGCTCAGGGCCACAGTGGCTTTACTCGTGCCTGATAATAATTGATGGATGACTGTGGTGCAGGACACTGACAGCCTGGTTGCCTGGCCTTTACCCTCTGCCAGCTCAACCCTTACATGGGTGAAATAGCCAATTACTCCGACGCCTATTGAAAGTAATAGACTGATGAGCAAATGGCTATTGTGGGATGTTAAGAGAACACTGAAGATAAAGAAAAAAAATCAGATGAAAGTTCTGTCACTGCTTTAACTTGTATTGCTGTCAAATGAACATATATGAAAAATAAGGTTCAGGTTTGTGTTTCCTCCCTAGAAACCACAGTGTCCCCATGCAACTTTATGATCCATGATACAGTCATGTTATACAAAAGCTAACTTACAGAAATAAATCCTCCAGTTAGAAGCTGTTAAATGGATAATGGAAACAGCAGCAGCCATACATTCCCAGAGAAGCGTTAAACAGCATTTTCTGCTGGGCTATGGAAAGTTGTATACCACATGTCGAGCTAATGCCAGCCAGCCGTAGAATATTGACAGAACAATCCATCTTTATAAAAGACGGTCAACAATTCCAATCTAATTTCTGAAATCGCATTATCAGAAGCAATGTATGGCTGCTTCTAAATATGAACAGGTCAGTATGCGTGAGGAATCACCAGTAAAGCATCTGGAATAAAAACAGGTGAGCAGTCTCTCTTCATAAGTAGACAGGTTGTTTTAACTCACTGGTAACGTCATGGTTTATTTGCTGACATGAGCCGACATATTTCTTCAAAATATTCTGCGTAATTCTCATTGACCATCACACTGTGTCACGTCCGTATCGACTCAGCTCCTCACAATCCAGTCTGCCCTCCATCATCTTCGACTGCTGCTCGCCTCGCATTCTTTCCTCTCGATCTTTCATTTACTCTCTCTCTTCATCTTCCCTGCATCTATTGTTTGCTCTCCTCTGGTTTTTAGTCTCCCACTTACTCAAATAAAAGGTAATTGACTAACATTTTCAGACATCTACTTTCAAAGGAGGTGTAGCTTTTTCTCCATGTAACTGAAGTCATTCGTTTGGTGCTAATTAAAATCCAGCTAGACTCTGTATTGATGCTTTAGATGGGAGCAAACAAACACTGGCTTGAGATATAAATGTAATTCCATTTTTTAATTGTTTTTTTTTCAACTTGATTTCTCTTTCAATTATGATTAAACAAACTCGTTACTATGAAGATCTCAGCATGACAACTTTATTGTTTCTTAGCTTCAGGTCAGATAAAGCTGAGCAAGACGTTTGCTCAGTAAAACATGGCTTATATTGTAATGTTCAAATGCAGAAGCTACTGAAGGCGTTCACAGTCAGCAGGACCACTATGTGCTCTTATTTCCACTTAAGAGTTCAAAGATGAACTTGCCCTTGGTGTGTGTCTGTCTGTCCCATGGGCACGCTTGGTCCTCCTTTGTCCTATACAGGCTGTTAGTGATAAATGTTGTATAATAGATTACTAAACTGGTTCAGTGGAGTTCCTGAGGGTAAAGGTGTTCCTAAACAATACAGTTTACGTACACATTTTTGAATTTGCTATTGTTTCATTTGTCCTGTGTGGGTAATTTTGTGGTAAGAGGTTGTCGTTGCTAAAGGACTTGTTCACATTAACATGAATATTTTGCAAAACACATTTCTTTTTGAGGTTGTTCCACTCATCCACTTGCAAATGTTGTTTGTTGTGACAAAAATATATATTTTTAAAAATAATACTCAAAGAGGAAATTTGAATTCAATTTTCACTGTATTCATGGGCTTTTGAGAAACATGTTAAAAGTTTAGTTAGGATTCTTGAGTTTCTGTTATTTTTTGTGGTTTTTTCTTTTTTTTTGGATTTAGTGTTTATTCACCTTCAGTCTGTTTTCCATGCCTTTTCCTCACCTCTCCCTCAGTCAGCCGCTGTGTTTTTCCAGCTGCTACTCACCTTTTCCAAATCTGCAAAGCAAGGTGTCTAAAGGGTTAAAGTTTTAATATATCCATTCATTATATGTTGCCGCTTCTTCCTTTCAGGGTCACGGGGGTCACTGGTGCCCATGTCCAGCAGTCACAGTGCGAGGGGCGGGGTTAACCTGGACAGGTCTCCAGTCCATCACAAGGACACATGAGACAAACGAGACAAACAACCATTCACTCACACCTAGGGACAATTTAGTGTTAGCAATTAGCCTAACAGTCATGTTTTTGATCTGTGGGAGGAAACCGATGTATCCGGAGAAAACCTACACACGCACAGAGAGAACATACAAACTCTACCCAGAAATGTCCCCGGCTGGGAATCGATCCAGCAGCCTTCTTTCTGGCAGGCGACAGCTCTACCAACTGAGACACGGGCCGTCCTAATACACCTAAATAATTTTTACATTTTTGATTTGATTGTGATCAGATACAGACACTATATTGCTCACATAAATGTTTTTTTTTTTTTCCAAACACATGAAATTGCTCCTGTTTGCTTTGCAGCACAAGTTCTCCAGTTGTTTTTCACATGACAGGTCATCTGTCTAGATTTGCAGAATGTCTCTCATTAAATGAAGGGTAAGGCCCTACACTCCTTAACGACACCAAACAGGACAAAGTGGGTTCAGAAAAATAGCGAGTGTAACTAGTAACCAACTAAATTATTCCGTATTTAAACATTACTGATATGTTTTTTTATGTTCAGTCCAACTTGCAAATAATCAACTGGGTATTTTATTGCTTTATCACTGATAAGGTAAACAACAAAAATGAGACCTTACATTAGCTGAACTACGGTGTTTCTGTAAAAACTGATGATTGTAATGGCATCCTGGAAGTGCTTTGCCAGCCAACATATCTATAACTGATGGAGTGATTGACATGGGCAATGGAGCCTGGGATTGGAGACGGCTGTGCAGAGTGTTGGTGAGAGGGAGAGTTGTGTTTCATTAGTCAGGCTGGAGGAATGCCCCGCTGACCCTACTCTGACCCCTCCAACACAATTACAAACCACAGGCCTGGTGCCGGTTATTGATGCCCATTACTGACATGAGCAGCTGCTCTGGGTTACGATTTTGCTCATATGAGCTGCAGTGTGTCAGACTCACCCAACTGTGCATAAACAAAAGTGTCCCTATGACTAAACAATTGGGATTCAGACTCGGGAAAGTAAGACAAATTTAATAGTATGAATTTCATATTTTGGACTAAAATTTTAATATTGCTATAGAAGGACATTTGAACTAGACTGTAGTCTGCTGGCACAGCATCTTCAGAATAATCTGTATTCTGCAAAGATTTATCCATTTATGTATTCTCCCTTTCTCAGCAGCAGCTTTTATTAAATTCTGCTTTGTAGTTTACAACAAACAACACTACAAATAACGCCATCATTCCATTTTAAAGAAAATAATTATTGCTAAAATTTTAAAACTGAACTAAGTACACACATAATAAAGCCAAGATAAGGCAAAATATAAATATGAGCAGTAACTTATTCAAAAAGGTGATGACCTTACGTAGTCCCAGTTATTAAGGTCAATGAAACAGTTGTGATGATGATAATTTAAAATGACTTTTTTTATTTTGCTAACAGACAAACACATGTCCACAGACAGACCTCATTCTATCATACACAAAATACACACACAGGCAATTACCAAAAGCCTTCCATGGCAGCAGGTGACTGCACTGGTCTTGCTTTTAGACCACAGTCATCCGTTCTGTTAGTTAGCTCGTTAGTTGTATTGAAACTAGACTCCATTTTTCCAAACTATCATTAAACAGAGTTATATATAACAGATAAAATAATGTTCATTACCTTTTCACCACACTCCATATAAAAAAGATCTGTACTATCTCATTACGTTTTTAATTACATCTGTACACGGCAACCTGAATCAGCTAAAATGCACCATGAAACTAGTTAATAGGCTAATTCTGTATTGAAAAGATTGATGATTATAGTTTTGCTGCAGATGCTACACAGTGTCAATGCAAAAGATTTAAACTAAACTGAGGTGCTGCTTTGCCACATCAATATGCCCGCACATGGCAGCGACATGCTGTGTAGATTTAATATCTAAAATGTCATTTGAATTATAAAAAGAAAAAAACTGTTGAAACAAACTAGACCATCAATTAGCTGTAAGAGCAGCAGCAGTTGTGCAAAACCTGAACACAGATTTAGTGAGACATCACAGTGAACCTATGAATACTAACACAGCTGGCAAGCAACAACAACAAGATAGTGATTAAATGTTGCTGACTTTTTTCTGAAACAAATTTAGCCACTGAGCAATCTGAAATAATGACATTAATATGTTCTCCAGTTTATTATATCTGCACATAGCTTTGGTGACATACATTCATTGAAGAAGATATTAGTGATATCGGGCTCATTACAAAACACCTCGGTACTCGGACCGATACCAATAATGGTATCAAAAAGTTCAAAGATGTGTTGTGAATGTTACTCAGCTTCTAGCACATCAGATTTAAGCTCAATATCTGTAAAACTGACTGAAATACAACCAGAAAATAAGTGACTTTGAATATATTTCATGAACAATTCCAGGCTTGTCTTTGGATATTGTCTTTTTGCCGACTTTGAACAGGGAATGAAAGAATATTGCTGTGTGATTGAAACAAATACCTGTGATATGACCAAGGATTCTGTAAGCTAAAAAAAGAGCTCTTTGAGTCTCGTGTCTGATGTGAGCCACCCTCATTCTCTCCATCACCAGTTGGGGTGTGTGTGTGGGCATGTTTTACTACCCATGTGTGGACATTTTGCCTAGTCCACACATGGGAAAATGCCATCTGTAGGTCAGGGGTTAGGGTTTAGGGCTCAGGTATGAACTAAGTTTAGGTCAGGGTTAGAGTCAGGTATGGACCTGTGGGG
>JAVKLF010000011.1:5292944-5309412 GCA_034783495.1 Millerichthys robustus | reverse complement strand
AGACAGTGAGTGATTAGTACAAGAAGACCATGGAATTCTCAGAGTTAGATCAACTTTCAAGGAAAGAAAATAAAAAAAGCTTTTTTATTGGAACAAAAGATAAAGTGTCAGAAAATGACACAGAATGCCTCAAGTAAAAGCAGATTAACAATGTTTTGATGAGTTTCCTCAAGACAGGGCCTTGAAATTGGCTGAAGGAAAAGAACAGAGGTTCAACAGAGGAAGTACTGTTTGAACTGATATAATCAATAACAAAAGACGTTTAGGAAGAAACAAAGTAATGAGAATGGACAACTTTCTTTGACTTTCGGGGAAATGATAAACTAGTGTAAATTAGAGAAAAACATGAGAGTTATTGATGGTTATTTCTGTTTATCTGCTTTGGTTGTGTGTAATTGAGTAATATTGTATACCAAAAGGATGAAAAAATGTTTTGACAAAATAATAATTTGTTAGCCTTACATTTCAATTTAGTTCAGAAAATACCATTAGAAAATATAGCTGGTTTGATAAAATCTGTCTTTTTGTACAGGAATGAAAATGGCAGTCCCCAAACTGAGTTCTGCTTCTTCTTCTTTCTTTGGTGTTTAGCAGCCTCACCTTTGTCAGCCTGCCTAAGGGCAGCCGTGGATGCAACACAGCTTACCACCATCACTGTGTGAATGTGTGTATGAATGGGTGAATGACATGTGAAGTGCTTTGGAGTTCATAGAGACTTGATAAAGAACTATACAAGTTCAGACCATTTACCATTTGGCAGGTCTGCACTTTATCCCCCCGTACAGCTCTCTGATGGCCCCAGGTGAATCTGTGATATATAGATGCTCTTACAAGAAAATGGTTGTTCAAGGATTAAGACTGCTACTGCTGAAAAGAACTTTGTGTCAACATCACAGAATATTGATGTAGCAGTTTACTTGTGATTTACCTTTAAGCTAAAAATGTATTTTATAGCTTAAACTTCTGTACCAGATTAGACTTTTACATTTTCCAAAAATTTATTATTTTTTGATGGACCTGCTGACATGGCTTTAAGTAATCTTTTACCAACAGGTGAACAAAAGAGGGTGCAATAAAGGAATAAATGTAAGATTTACAAAAAGCAAATACTGCTATTTGCAGCCATGAATGGATTTTTTAAGATATTGTTAGCTTGTGTGTCTTAGTGCAGTACATCTCCCAGTATGTTAATTAAAAACCAATTTTGTATGACAATATAGCCACCCTTTGAACTGTTAATTTTAGTGCTTAGTTCAAATGTGTGAACCAGACAGAGAGGACACCAAAAGTGCCAGATATGAACAGGTTTTAACAAGTTGTCCAGTGGCTACAAGGGACCAATTAGTATTTGTCATAACGAACCTTTTTCCCACCAGCAGCTTGTATGTTTTCAACACCCAGTTTTTGTGTTTTCCAAATATGTGGATTATCCACAGACCTCCTTCGCTTGTTTCCAAGTCAGAGAATTGTTATCTGAAAAATCACAGCGGAACAGACGCTTTGCTCCCAAGCAGTTGCTCTCATCTAATTATAAAACACTAGGTAAATGCTGAGCAGATGCCCTCCACCAATCTCCACCCCACCCTCCCTCTCACAGCTTTCCAATTCAGAGAGCCATTTGGTCTCATTCTAGTGTTACATTGGCTCCACATGGAGTGGCGATCCATGCCAGTCTGCTGCCGCGGTATAAACGAACCTAAACACTTGCCAGTTCTGCACCCTGTCTGCAAGACAAGAACAAAAAGATTTCTGCTTTAGTAAAAGTGGTGTCACATCCTACTTTTTTCAACTTGAAGGCATTTGTGGCTCAGACAGGGTGCGGTTGTCTGTTAGAAAGTTAAAGGGCTAATCCTTGCTTCAGCACCACACGTTGAAGTAACCTTGGGCAAGACATTTAACTTCACGTTGGTCTGAATCTGCTGATGGGTTTGTGTATGAAAGGCTGGAAGGGGCTTATAATGTAAAAATGCTTTGACTGTATTTAACAGACACTCGATTGCTGGATTTCCATTATGCTTTTTGGGCAAATTAACCCATGTTGTCATTGGAAATGCAATGATAATTGGTGGTTGCTGTTGACATTTGTTCAACCATTTTTGTTGATCAAGTCTTGCAGCAGCAGCAAGTGTCAACTGTAAAAAAAACTTTCATTTTAATTAGATTGTTCTGAAAAATGCAGAGCCAAATCAAAACCCAAATAAAGCTAAATGTTTTGCACCAAGCTTTACTCTTGTGTAAAAGTGGCATTTGTTTCTTAAGCTCTTGTCTAGACTCCATGCTGTCCTTTCTCTTCTTCCACCTGCGTTTTCTTCTTTCTCTTGGCTTCAGTATCCCTCATACCACTTACTCTGAACTAGGGGAGGCAGAGCATCTGTCATGTCTGTGGCAGGAGTGTATCTCGTCTCTGCCACAACCACAAGTGACCTGTTCATTTCACGGCATCCAGACAGAAAACTGCTCTGAGGCTGCCTTATACGGTCCAGGAGTGGGTTTGAGTCTAAGCTTCACTTGGATATAATCCATGGCTGAGATTGCACTAAAGAAATGATTAAATTTTAATATTGGGCTAGCAGTTGTAGGGATAAAGCCTTTTAAAACAATTTTAATTTGTAGGCAAGAAGGAACCGTCTAAAGCATACAGAAGGTACACGTGCATGGGTCGAACCATAAATCAGCCTTAGAATTAAACAATAAGTAAAGGCTGATTGCTACAGAAGTAAAAAAAAAAATAAAAATTAGGTGGTGGACCCAGAGCCAGAGGAACCTAACATCCAGCCCCATCATCACATATGTGACCCGCTTATGGTTCCCAAGACAGTGTGAACCCCCAGCTGCCCACCAATCACATGTGCATATTACCATGTCATCCCCTCTGTTCACACTGTCAGTGGATTCAGTTCAAATGCCTACTTCCTGTAATGTCAATATTTATCATGTGCTAGCTAATAAGTGAGTTCTGGAGTGCCTCCATGAGCTTGAAATGTTCATCTGCACTTTGGAAAAAAAAAGCTTTCTGTCTCTCTCCTGGAGAAACTTCAAGTTGTGGCAGAATCATTAATCAGGAACTTTGCTGTGCATTGCTTGTAAATCACACCACTCATCCCTGGGAGCGCTCTTCAGACAACAGCAGCACCAGGTGTTCTTAATCAACACTGGGTTCTTAGATTGTTTGGTGCATATATTAAAACTGCCAGGTGGACTGTTTTTATTTATTTATATATAGTTTTTTTAATATTGCAATTACTATCAACAGCATAGCGATGTTACAGCTCATTTACTCTGCAAAGCTCCGGGTCATATAAACATGTTTTGACAGGTGTTTCATTACATTTTGAAAAGATTGGTTGATAATGTTGTATTTCCTCATAAAATATAGACACTGATGAAGGGTTCTTTAAAACAGAGTTTCATGGAAAAATCTTAGAAAGTAAGAAGAAGTGTGAAAGGCTCTGTGTGTCAAAATGTGTTTTTTTTTTTTTGTGTGTTAGATTTACTTTGTGATCTATGGGTTTTGCTTGTTTGCCTCTGTCTCTGTGTTTCTCTCAGTTCAGCTCCTCCATACAGTCAGCCTGGCACGTCCATCCACTCTCACCTGTTTGGAGCTCAGCATTTAGTAGCAGTTAGCCTAGAGTTGCATAAAGTTTTTTGCCAAGAGCTAGCATTGATGACGGGAGATTCTACTCAGTTTCACCCATATTCCCACCTTCGAGCATCCCTGTCATGAGCCAGGCAAACAAAGAGCTGAACAACTCTCCATTATAGTTCCTTTCTCACAAACTGAACTCTCTCAGTTTCTGAGACCTCCTAGCAGGTGGACACATGTGAGTAGTACTGTGTAGAGAATTTGTTGTCACCTGTTGATTGGCCTACGAGGGGCAAGTGGTTCCAGTTTAAGATGCATGTGAATTTACGTACATAACGAGGCCTCTCATGCAGCTTCATAAAGACACACACCCCAGACTTGACTTGAAAAAGACTCTTATAGATAAGAAGGAAAACATCTTTAGTTTCAGAGTAGAAGCAGAGTTGATCTGTTTTTAACGGTTTTTGGAATAACGGTCTTAGGGATGTTTTCTGTCTCTTCTGTTGCAACTTTCTAATTAGGACACAGAGGTAAACACTGAACTACATTCAATTCCCTTGTATTTCTCTCTTTTTATTGACTTGGGGACATGATGAGAAGTAAAACCCAAGTGCATTGAGAGGAAACTACAGATGCCAACTGTCTTATTCTCTTGCTGCCACTTTTGCTGTGCTATGAACTGCCCGACAGGGAGCTGTGAAGTAGATTGATTAAACTTGTGATCACTCTCCTCAGATAATGTCTTTCCTTGTAATCATACATTGTTCCTCTGCTCTTTACAGGGATCAGATTATCACCAGATGCTTCATCACTGCTGTTCTAATTGGACAGATTTACTTTTTGTTGGATGTTATTTACTGAGCAGCTGAATGGAAATGAACTAACTTTTGGGTTAAGCCTTCTCTTTGAACGTTTTTGATTTTTTTTTTCTTTACTTAGAAAAGTGTTTTCACTAAACAGCTGGATGATTATTCTTGCAGTTTAGACTGATGATTGGTAGATGAATGTAATTACTCTAAAAAGCAAATATTTTTGCGTTTGCTAAAGTCGATTAACATCTTTTGACATGACATTTGTTTGAGATTAAGGTTTATTTGTCCTCCTTTCATTCTGTCCTTTTTTCTTTCTTGCCATCCTTGTAGCTTCTAGCCAACAGCTAGTGAGATCAGTGCAAATTGCAGGGGTCCTGACTGACCTTTCAAATATAAACAATTAATTATTGGGTCTGCCAGAAAGGCAGAACCCCACAAGCCACCTGACCTCCTCACTTCTTCTTAAACCAGTACCTCTGCAAAAGCCACGCAGACAAAGATATATTTGGAGAAGGTTAAAACAGGGAAAAAATGAGAAGACTTTTCTGTGATTAAGGACTTGTCTGGCATTATTCAAATAACACTTATCCAGTGAAAATTGCCTCAGCTGTCAGAATGAGAATACCAAACATACAGTAAAAAAGTTTAGTCCCTTTTTTTAATGTTCTCTGTGAATAAAATCAGACCTGTCATTTGATGACATTGAAATTACCATCTGCTTTTAGTGTTCACCAGTCTGAACTTTACATGTAAATTTATTCACAACAAAACAGTTAAATACAACTTGTATCATTACAGCCTGAAACTTGGTTTTTTTCTAGTTTTGACTAAAATTGTATGTTGAAATCCTCAGGTTCATGGATCTCTTCAGTGGTCATGGTAAACTGTCAAACAATAAAAAAGAACATGAGCAGTACAAGAAAAAAATGGCAATAAATGCCACCTTTACTGTATAAGCATTTATTTAACATTTATTTGTTGCAGTTTCGTCTGAAACATCTTTACATGCCAGCTGATATACATAACCCTTAGCATCATCCAAATACCACCTCACCTTCCATTCATCTTTCCCACAAACCAATTATTAGTTATCACTAAGGAGGAGGTTTCTCATCCGTGAGTTATTCAGCCCACATAAAATGCATGTTTTCCTCTGATTTGATTTTCCCCCTCTATTTTACATACAAACCAACCATATGATCTTATAATTAAGTGCATAGATTTAAGTGCTTTTCTACTGCTTCTGAAGAATATAATCAATCTGCCAGCATTAACCTAAAACAGGTTGATTAATTTGAGCCTGTTTCTTAATATTGTCTAAAATATTTTATTTTAAAATTCACTCCAAAATTTTATAATAGAGATAAAATAAGATCAGTGCCACAACCTCTCATCCCAGCCCTGATCTGTGATAAAGTTGGAATGCTCCACTGATCCAATTTCATGGAAAAGTGATCATATGCAGAACGGGAACTGAAACTACAGCTTGAAAAGCTGTGGCAGCAGCATTCCAACACAGACACACACATCTTTGGAATGTGTCCTTTAAGAACGCAAACTGCTTTCTTTTTAACCTTGAAGGTTAAAGGGCTCAATACAGTCACCAAATTTGTTTGTGCTACAGATAAGCTCAATTTTAAAGAAATATAACTGAAATATGACCAATTATTGGCTGATCCAATAACCAACCTATTTATGACAACATGGAAAGGTGTCTTTGAATCCTGGGGCAGCAGGTTTGAGCATCAGGAAGGACATACAGCGTTTAGAACAACTGCCAAATCTTTTGTGGAAGCTGTGTGGAAGTGTGATGACTTCTATGACCCCTGAACAACAGAGCTGTGCATCTCTGCTCTGTGACTGATACAAGTTGTATCTCAGCACACTGCCAACAGGTACACAACTGAACTATATTGTTTTTGTGCCATTTAATAGTTTAGATTAAAGATGAGGAAACAGACTTTATAAAACTACTGATTTCCTTTAACACAGAAACTGGGACGCTTAATCAGTGTTTGGTGAATAAATTGAAACAAGTAATTAACTACATACTAGCCTTCATTACAACTTCAGACAGCAATTCTTCATAGCAGTGGCAGATTCCTTACCTGCTCCAGCTGCTCAGTTCTGTAAACACTCAATGTGAGGTGCGTTTGCACATCTTGCTGCCTTTGTCCTTTGGAAATAGTTGTCCTTGTACCAAATGATTACAGCGAGAGATTGGATAATAAACACATAAAAAGGCACACAATGAATTTCAGAGCATATTGAAAGAGGTGATACACTTTGAGCGAGTTGCGCAATAAAGGGAGTACTCCACACAAGATTGGTGCTCAAAGAGGAAAATTGGCAGAATTCATCAAATGTTCTGGGGGCATAAAAACCTCAGCAGCTGCGTGTTGGGCCTTTAATGTGAAAAATAACCCAGGGGCCTTGTGGAGTGTGCTTTATGTGGTTGGAGGGGTTAAAGGAGGCCTGTACATTGCTTCATGTAGAGATGTTGAAGGGATTTTCAGATTTCCCCAGTGGCATTCTCGTGCTCTTTCTGTTTCATGTCACTGGAGCGTTGCTCGAGTCACTGAGACAGTAGCAGTGACTGTCTAGGAGTGATTTATGCAGTCATAAGAGCTGTACGGTAGCAGACCTTGGCCCGTATTTTATTCTGACACTTATTATTGAAATGAGACATTTGGGTGTAAAGTGTAACTCAATTCGTTTTCTCACCGATTGTATCAGATAGAAGTCATGTTTACGTTAAATCATATCTCAGCTGCATTTACAACAGTCCAGAGGGAGTATTTAATTCCTCTTCACTCATGAATGTTCTCAGTCTTAGTCACTGATGAAAATACAAAGTTCAGTTTGTTCAAAACAGATTTCTTACATATTGACATGCAGATTCTAGTTAGTTGGCAGTAAACAACTTCCTGACTCATGTTTAATTAAATACCTTTTTTTTTTTAAAGGAATGCATATCGCCTGCAGTCTTTCAACTAAGATTATTTGATGTTGAGTTTTAGCTGTTTTGGTCAAATATTGAAAATAAAGTCATGACCAATTACATATGAAAAGGTGAGCTTTTACATAAGCCACTGCACTCGGACTACTGTATTTGTTGAAAACAACTCTCATCATACCAAAGTTTAGCTCACTATCAAACTTACTGATTTAGCATTTTTTTATCCTAACCCTTTCTGAGTGGGACATCAGATTTATTTTATGGAAAACTGCACTGTTATTAAACTTGAAATCAAGTTCCTTTTGTAATTACCAGTACACATATTTCAAGTGTAAAAGTTGAAATGGACCTGAATGATGTGTGTTACTAGAATTTAACTCAGCACCATGACCCACAGCCAAGTATTTTGTTCTCCACAGACGCTAACAGTGAGAGGTTATATCCCCTTTATCCAAAATACAAGAATCTAAAACACAATCCTAACTGACACGTAAGAAACTCCTGGGGCTGAATGACCTACATATTAAACTTTCTCCATCTGGTTGCACACACTTAACACCCTGCAGGCTACCACTCAAACCAGCAGGTGACGGTGCACAGTAGACACAGTAAACTGGAGGCTTCCAGCTCGTTCACAACAACTTTATATGCAGTAAAACCTTAGGTCCTGCTCAAGGTTTCATCACACCATAAACAATCAATTTCAAAACAAAAACATTTCATTAAGATTCAAAGTGCTACGTGCAGCCTATAAAGTTATGGGGGTGCAGTTATTTCCGAGGCATAAAGCTAATAGACTATTAGTGCCTCCTGCCAGGGGGTTGCCTTTCTCTCCCTGCAAAGCAGCACACATGAATCACTTCTATCAGTGATCCCTCGCAGGCTGCCGGCTGTGTCTGTCCCTCCTGCCACAGGAAGAGGCAGGAGCTGCGTCAGATGTGGCTGAAGTTGTCACGTTAACAGATAAACGGGCTACACTTTCACACTAACACTATCGCTACATTCTGCCCCTGGTCTGCAAAGATATCGATAGCGAGGCAGCCATTGATGAGACAAAAGCAGTGATGAAGGAGGCACCTGGAGGAAGGTGCAAAGCTGCCGCTTCATGTTTGATTCTCCTTGCTTGTCTTCTTACCTGGAGGACAAATGATAAGATTGAACTCTCAGATGAGAGTATCACCAGGACTTTGCTTTGCTTTGGGCTACTAAACAGCTGTAAACCTCCAGAATGTTGATCCACAAATGTGACTCTTGGTTGAGTTTTTTTTAGTCTGTTACTAGCAGTGGTGAAGTGTGTCTGGGGTCCTCTCTACCTCCCCCAACTACACCCGTCTGTGCAACTACAAACACAATGAAAATTCAATAAACCAGGTCACTCAAAACCACTGAAGCAAAACCAGCCAAAATATAAACATTTTCACTTTACATTAAAAGTAAAAGGAAGTGTGGCTCCAGCAAACCACAGGATCAACCAGAGATCGGTTTGTAGAAGAGCACTGTTCTATGAGTGGGCGACAATGGTGGTACAGGTTTGTGGTGGGTTGCTAGTTCAAAACACTGGTCACTCCGTCTCAGTCATTGTGTCTTTGGACAAGACACTTCACCCGCCTTGACTGCTGGTGGTAGTCAGAGGGCCCGGTGACGCCGGTGCATGGCAGCCATGTCAGTTTGCCCCAGGGCAGCTACAATGTAGCTTACCACCCCCAGTGTGTGAATGTGTGTATAAATGGGTGAATGTAGTTGTAGAGTGAAACATTCTAAAGTCCTTGAACTTGATAAGGTTCTATATAAGTTTGGGCCATTTACCATTTAGGACCAGCAAAAATACTGCATAAAACCCTTGAAGCTTGAAGTGCAGCTGGAAAAGAAAACTAGAGCGCGTCTTGTTTGCAGGTAGCTGCGACCCAAAATACAGTCAGAGACCTCTTGACTCAGACTTTTAAATGTACTGATTTTAATTTACAAACAAAATGCTATCGGGGCAGCAAGCTCTACAAAACCGAACACGTGAAGATTGGACACGAGAGCAAGGTAACAGAACAAATGCATACAGGGAGTAATGCCAAACCAAAGAACAACCTAACACACCGGGAAAAATAAATATAAATAATCAATGCCTGAGCAGGGACAAACAGGATCAGGTGCAGGTGGTCGTAGCAGAACAGAGGAGCAAGAATCAGACAGTCTGAATCAGGAACATAAACATTACCAAAAACTACAGTATTCAAATTAAAGTACAAATCCTAACAGGGTGAGGTGGGAGTTTTAACAGTTCATCAGTCTGAACATCTTTTAATTGTGTGTTGTTTCCTGAAGCCAATGTCTGCCATCAGTACACATTCTGTTTTAGTCAGTGTAGAACTCTGCAACTGAGAAAATAAGGGACTAAAGCAGTTTAATTCTTCTGTTACACTCCGCCAAGTTGGTTTACTGCGTATGTCTTTGGAAAGCTGGTGGTCGTCTCGGGGGGCTTTGCATGGAAACACGTTTCTCTCTTGGCAACAGCTGCTGTGCATCCCTGTGCAAACAGCCAGCAGATGTGTTCTGATCCAGCCTCTCCATCCCAGTGCCCATTTCTGTCTAACTTCACATTTACCTGATCATCTTCCCTCCCAATTGTTGAGCAAATGATCTCTCCTGAGTAACTGCTGTTGTTGTATTCCAGACCAATAAGATAATTCACGTTGACTCTTTGAATGTGGCGCCGTTGCGGCATGAAGCAGTTGTCAAGCTACAGCTGCTCAATAATTTGTTGCAAACAGATTTTTGCTCACCAGCATGTGTGTATGAATGCACACCCTTACTTTCACATGCAGATAATCATTTGTGTTTTTAAAGCTAGAATAAAATATAAGGTGATAATGGAACAGGTTACAGTGTGATTATGGTGGTAGGAAAGAATGTTTTAAACTCACATTCTATTTCTGCTGTTTTGAGGATGATCTTTGTTGTGCTGAGGGCAAATTCTCACCGTGAGAATGTAAGAAAATCAGCCTCAAAAAACTCTTCCCATCTGTCAGATATAGTTACAAATTCATACGGTAAACTGCTTCATCAGCATCAATCAAAGGGACACAACAAGGATGTCCCTAAGGACTCGAGACTGCTTAATATTCTTATGTTTATTGGAGATTAATTGTTCCATCTGGCTCTTGTGAAAACCAGTGAAGAAAATACAAAAACAGCACTCCCTCTTCTTGTTTTTTTATTTTGTTTTGCATGTGTTTACTTGTTTCATTGTGGCTGTCAAAGGTACGACTACCGAGCAATGAGGTCTGGGGGGAGGAGAAGGAGGAGGTGGCTGGGCTGGACAGTCAGTACCAGAGGGTATGCTGGGAAATATGATCATTTTTCTTGCGGGTCTGTCATACACCATAGGCTGCCTCATTTGTCTGCTCCAACTCCTTTGTTTTCACCAAGCTGGCTGTTCTAAGGTTAGGCTATAGCAGCCTGAGACAGGCACCAGATAAAAATTGAGACAATCCAAGCTCATTTATACAGTGCTCTGTGTTTCTTTAATGTAGTGCTAAAATAGACACTGCAGTATTTAATACATGCTGAGTGGACAGAAAAATGGAATGAATGCAGCTTTGGTGTGAGAGAAGAAGGAATGAGGGAAGCTGCTTAACTGCGTGGTTCCTTCCCATTTATTTATTTTTTACTCCAAATTGCTCTGTGGTTCCACTGGAGTGGTGCTGACCCAGTTTATCTCCCATGCAGGTGATTAATGCATCATTGCTATAAATAAAGGTCACATCTGGAGGCAGGGGAGCAGACAGCTGAGAACGAGAAAAACCAAAGGAGTTTAGTATGACCTGGGTCGTAGTTAAGAAAATAGGAGCATCAAACGATCTCTGAAGACATCATAGGAAAGAAAAGAATAAAAATGTACCCATAGAAACAGAAATGCACAAAAAAATGAAAGTTAAAACCCTTGAATTCCTTAAAGTTATACATATATCCCACTGCCTTTTCATGCCAGAGTTTAAAACTAAAATCATCTTTTGGTGAAAGAATTTTAGCTATTTTTGGTCAAACTATAACTGACGTGTGAGCGTAATATTTAGCTAAATATATGCACAGCTTTCAGAGTACATGTTGGGAACGAGCCTCAACTACCACCACCACCACCACACACCACCTGTAAATGGGACTGATCTGCTGAAGTGTTTGTCAGCTAAGGTTGATTAGCTGCAGCTGCCATCTTGAGTTAGGTTGATTATAAAAGTTATTCAGTTGTAGGTGTACACCTAAGAATAAAGTTCTGGATCTGGGAGTTTCAGTCAAATCTGACCAGTGGTCCATGAGATATTTTGCTAACGTTACTGCTAACATACAGAGCCATTTCGAATTCCCTTAGTGTTCTGTTTGTAAAAGGCATAAATGAAGAATTAGTAGTGGAGTTTCTACACTACAAAATGGAAAGCTTCTCTGTAAGAGTTCCTTGGTGGTTTCTGTCTTTGACTAGTGATCACTTTTGAATGTAGGTCATTTTCTGAAAGTTAGAGTGAGGCTTTATGTGAGCTTTTATATCGACTTAGATGTTTGAGTTTAAAGAGATTTTTGATTCAAGTCCCAAAACACTCTTTTGAGTTTTTCTTTTGTGCAGTTATGCTTTCAATTTTTTTTTATCTCACACTTGTGAATATAAATGATTTATTTTACTTTTATCATTTTAACTGATTTCTGATCATGCCATGTGAAGGAAAAGCTTCACTCTAAAGCCATATTTAAACAGAACACTCAGGGTAACTAAGCTGTGTTTAAATTGTGGTTTCATTCTACCTTCTTTTGGTATCTAAATTAGAATCTTTACTTCCAGCATTTTAACTAAAGCACATTCTCAATATTTTTCATTCACGGTTCTTCCTTCAGAGAAATTACTGAGCTAAACGGAGCTATGATTTTCTTTTTTATGTGCCAGCTGTGGTGTAAATGGGTTTCAGTCTGCCAGAAAATCTAGTTCATTTTGTGGAGATGAGATTAAAGTTAAATAAGAGAACTGGGGCCTTTATAGCTTTAATTGAATATTCGAATAACATTGCATCAAATCATGTTTTGTCTGTGTTTTCTCGTACTGATTTTATGAAGATTTGATCATTTGTTGAAAAGACATTCAATTGATTAATTAGATTTTTTAATTTTAGTTTTAAGAACAGTAAAACATTGTGAGCAAAAATTATATCAAGAGTTTATCTTTTAAGGCAATGCAATATTTTCTATTTAAAAATACAACAACATTCAAAATAAAGTTTTCAAATAAACTTTTAAAATACATTTTGAAGCTTAGTTACACATTTGTAAGCCTGACTATGGTTTGTGATCATCTGGAGAAAACATAACCATTCTGAACACAGCTCTTCCTAACATTACAGGGTAGAAATCTAAAACAACAGTTTAAATTTTTTAAAGTGTAGTTCTCTAAAAAAGTTATGCACAGTTAATATCTTACCTGTTGATTCTGACAAGATAGACAAGTTACCGTCTAGTCCATATGAGGCAAAGACTGAAGTGAATTGCTGAGATCTTAAAACAACTTTACTCTTGTTGTAATTATATGAGTAATTTTGCATAACCTTTTTGTAAAACTCAAGTCTAAATTTTCCCTTTACACAGAAAAAAGCAACACTGCTTTCTATCACTGCAATGATGAAAACTCAAACGCAACAATTCTGTGGTCACTGCAGGTAAACGGGAAGGAGTTGTCCAAATCCAGCCATGAGGAGACTGCGGAAGTTTTTCGAGCTGCCAAAGACCCCGTCGTGGTGCAGGTCATTAGACGTACCCCCAGCGGCCGCCCCCACGGTCCCTTTCAGGAAATCCATGTGGTGGATGTGTGCACTCAGACTGACATCACCTTCGAACACATCATGGCGCTGGCAAAGCTTCGGCCTTCGACCCCACCTGTGCCTGACGTGTGTCCCTTTCTGCTTTCTGATAGGTATGTAAAAACTCTATGTATACTCTTGTGTATACTCGTATACTCTATGTACCTATGTATTTTTTTTGTAAAACATGGGTTCTTTTGTTCTTTTAAACGCTATGTTTGTTGTTTTGTCAAAACAATGCTCAAAAAGATTGTGATTTTTGCTTCAATCACCTCGATGTGACCAGTGACACATTTCTTTGGCTCTGCAGAATAAAGTTCAAATTGTTAGCTTGAAATATGTGCAGAAAACTGGTCCAGTTCAGCCTTGAATGTTTATTTTTAGATCTAAAAACGTTATTTCCTCCATGTCTGTCTTTGGGACGCAGATCTAAAATCAAAATGGCCTCGAGTCACGCGTTCTTATTGTGTCTACAGAAAATCTTGGTCCCACCCCCTGGGGGTGGTCCCTCTTACATCAGTATTAGAATGATGTCATCGTAAACAAGGAAGCACCTTTAAAGAAACAAGTCCACATTGAACTAAATCAATACTTTTTATATGTATATCTAAAATACTTCATCATAAAATATCTGACAGCTCATGTTTAATATTATTTCATTACATCTAATTGCTAAAATTTTGTCTTGCTGTCAGAGCTAACGAAACAATTTGTTGTGCTCTTGCGTTGACTTTGACTAAGGCTGACAATAATGAGGGAGAGAAAAAAGTAGTGAAAGATGTTCGTGAGCCATGAAGCGGAAACATTTGGGTTTACATGATTAGCATTACAAGTTTTGTTGGATACTGATAAATGAATTGACTAATGAGATACATAATGGAGTCTGACAAATTTGATTAGTTAGATAAATTACTCTCTTAATGTCTTTCACATTTTACTTCACCAATAGGACCGAAAATGCAAGAAAAAATGATTGTTTCCAGTCAACTAAACCTACTGTGATAAAGTTTGTGAGTTTATCTGTAAACTTCTTTTAAAACACAACTGCCACAACAAAAAATGAACAAGGCTGTTTTTGGATCAGTTTTACTTTTTCAGAAGCCCCCATATCTGACAATTTAAAGTGAGAAACACACAATATAAGTTCTGCCTGCCACAGTCCTTGATGATTCAGGGCAGAAATTGAGTCAACGATCCGGTTTAAGTTCCACCTCAGAGCAGCGGATAGTGAACACGGTAAAGCAGATTCTTGATTGGTATCCTTCCATCACTTCAGGACATCTACAATAACAATGTTTTGGAGCGTGCTGGGAAGCAGAGAGCCAGTTCCTCCCACCCTGAAAATCACCTCTTCTAACTTCTTCCATGTGTCAAACGACACAAGTCTATCGTGGCCGACGCATCTCAGTATGCCAATGGCTTTTTCTCAAGAGCTGTGGCACTAATCAGCAACAATAGACACTAAGGACCTTAATAAAAAACATTATTATTCATTACTTTCTCAACTTTCAGATTAAATAAATGTGACTCATATGTTTATACATTCAAAAGAGATTTTAAAAAATACAAGATGCTTTTTTAAAAAAGTAACAGGAGGCTTCTCTTTGAAACGCCAAATGAACTGGCTCATTATTTTCAGTTCATCTCTGAGGAGGAGTAAAGCATGAACAAGAAAGATTAAGCATAAAGGAATATCTGGGTTTCACCTCCAGGGAATACAACAATAGCAGAGTCAAAAATATATAGCACAGAACTGGGAAATTACAACTTACGGGGTGTTAGGCTTCATAGATGGTTAATTCCAACCACAATAAACATTTTAAAATATGCATGCTGGTTATCGAGGATCTCATTGTCTCCGTGTTGATTATTACAAAAATCATTACAAATAAGCAATATAATCAGTTACGTGCTAGATTTTAAAGTACAAACACAACCTGATCAAACTTCAGACGCCTTTATGAACGTATTGTAACCACAGCAATCCTCACAGGAACTTCTTGTCGTAATTGGAGATGCTTAGAGATTCAATTTTGACTCTCAGGTAAGGTTTACAAGGTGATTAAAGTAAATGGCCAATTAAAAAAAATAGGCAGCACAAAGCAAAGCATACTTACAGCCCCAGGCTTCAGTCCAAATGTAATCAATACGTCCCATAAAACTCCCATTTCTTCTCATCATCTGAGATCAAGTGCACTGCTGATACGGCTGTCTTCATAAATTTTTTTTTTTGTAGATAGATATAAATGGTTGGCAGCTCATATTTGAGGCTGGATTGTAAAATTGTAATTGTATTCCTTTTGCTCCTGCTCCCACTGCTACGTGTTTTTATAGGAATAATATTGAAGCATCAAGCATTCTGACATTTACTAGTCGTTTTTAATCAGAGCCGTTGTTTTTCAGACTCTGCTGCTTTATCTGATAGCCAGACAGCCTGAGAACACATCACTCAAGATGTTCAAAAAAGATGTCTTTTTGAAGTTAAAAAAAATGTTTTTCCTCACAACAATTATCTTGTGTGGCACTGAAGCTGCCACACATCTTGTTCGACCCTCATAATGAGGTTTTGTTTGGCAACTGAAGGAAGCATAATAGAATGACGCTGTACTGGGTGGTGATGGTGATGAGGGGGGTGGTGAGAGGGGTGTCTGTCAAGAGCATGAAGCAAATTACAATATGTGGATGTGTTGTTATTAACAAGAGGCTGTACTTTCATACTTTTATCACACTCTCCAGCATCTGTAAGAGCTCTTCCACAAGTCCTTAATTCTTTTTTTTTCAGAGAAGACAAAAGCAGCCAATTCTTGTCACTTGGAGGTTTAAGTTTAAGAACTGTTGTGAAAGAAAATAATAATAATTTTCTTGCTAATACTGAAATCTCAAGCTTTCTGGTGGTGTGTATTTTTCCCTTCATGTTGTTTCTCCCCTTCCTCTCCTGACAGCTGTCACTCTCTTCACACAATGGACCAAGATTACTATGATGGTGGCAGCTACCTCTCCCCGGTTCCTGCCGACGGAGAGAGGACAGAAGAATACGAGTACGAGGTAGGACATACACTTTATCTAACTGCTAAGCAGGAAACGCATGCTTCAAAAAGCAAGAAAAGGACATTGTAACAAACTACTGTACATACAGTGTACAGTAAAAGTTTTTTTTATAATATTTAACAGTTATAGTTAAATATAACGTGTTAAAAGGTCACTTGAGGTGACAAAATTATGAGCAGTTTATTTACTAAACACTTTTGTTTTCATTTATACACAACTGTAACCGAATAAAGTATTT
>JAVKLF010000011.1:5240334-5250591 GCA_034783495.1 Millerichthys robustus | reverse complement strand
AGCAAAGAATGTCCCATCAGGACATGAGGGCTCTCCTTTCCTCAGTTTTCCAGTGGAAAAAATTTGATCAATTGCGTGGAGAGACCAGCTGACCAGATCCATAATTTGCAATTTCAGAGGATGTGCAAGAAAGAAAGCTCAAAAACAGAGACAGAAGACGCATCCTACTCCTTCAGAGGCGAGAGGAAGAGTTTGTGCTTTTTGGGGAAATCATGCTAAATCTAATTGCAGAAAAAATATCATCATTACATAAATGCTGACTACTTTAATTTGCAAATCTGTGCAGCTTTAGTTGTTTTATGAAATTAAAAGGAAAGTGCAGTGATGAGAAAAGGTGTTCAAATTGGTAGCACAAAGCTAATGCTTGCTTTTATTGCTTCTGATCTGATGATCACAAGTGATGGTCATAGCAGAGAAAGAAATGATTGAAGCACACAGGATTGCATTTAAAAGCTGAAGAAGAGATTTGTGGAAAAGTTATGAACAGAAAACCTGAGCTATAGTGTTTGAAACAAGTGGAAAACAGACTGAATACAGAACATTGAGGAAGCTGAACTTAGATACAGCCACCTTCCCTGTTACATTATTGAATGAAAGCGTCTGCAGACACATTTTTTAATCTGGCCTCCCTTGGACACAAGTTCAGTTTTTATAAGAGTTATAAAACACACAAAATACATTTTCGCTCTTCACAAATAAGTGCTAATTCATTCATCCTCCAGTGTGTAACTCTTATGGTGACAGCCAAGCAGATGGGTTCGATGACAGCTCTGACATGGAAGGGAGGCTGAAAGCTGTTTCATCATTTGTTTTTGTCAACTGGAGTTTTTCTACAACTCTGTTAAAACATAGTCTAGGGTCCCTTCTGGTATAAGCACCTGTCTTGTCAGGACTAGTGGTCCTTTTGGGGACCAAAGACTGGTCCTAATATAGTAGAACACTATTGATGGGTTAGGGGTTAGGGTTAGCACTATGGTATGCATTTATATTAGGGTTAGTTATGTACTACTGTTCATGGTTAGGGTTAGGGTTTGTGTCAGGGTTACGCTATGGAACTGACTGGAAGACAATACATAGTCCTAGTGCAGAGGGCAAACCCTATTTCTCACATTTTTTGCTAATACTTTGATTAATTTGGATTTAATTAATTAGGCTGTGGCTATAGTGACCTCCATTAGCCTGTGCACATAATAATACTTAGGTCAGTGAATTAATATTTATAGCCTAATGTATATTTTTGTGCTTAATGGCTGAAATGATTATTCCATCAGCACATGTGTGTTGGCTGGGAAGATAATTGTTTAAGTAGCTTCCTGGATTATCCTCTGGTGCCACACAGCAAACCTCAGTGATCTTTTAAACAGGATGAGGAATTAATCTTCTTATTAAATTGTCATTCAGTCGTTACAGAGTCTGCAGATGTTTTGCAAAATAATCCTCTTCTTAATTTGAAATGCCAAATGGTACCTGCATGATTGCATTTGTGGATTATTTATCTGTTTATCTTTAAGTTTAGAGGAAGCCATCATAGATGTTTTTATTATTTTGTAAAAACTAAAAATGACAAACGGCATAGAGAAAACAATACAACAAACATCACGTCACAAAATTACAGCAGCAAGTAGAAATGTTTCTTTACTCTTGTTCACCTTTAATTCATCTTCCTTGAACACTTTTATCGAAGGAGTATTGAGTGACAGAAACACTGAGTGGCTGCTGGCTACAGGTAAAAGAAAATCCATGCATGCAGGAGGGAGATAATGAAGTCAGGTCAGGCCCTTCAGGCTCATGTCACAGACTCAGACTGGGTCCCATGACAATTAGGACTTCCACTTTAATTGAAAACCGGTGAGTCCCTGGCTGTGAAGGACATCTTTTAAAATGAAAGCAGTGCCTCCGCTCTTCTTAAGTTTCGCCTGAAATAAAACAATCTTTTGGGGACTTTTGTAAATTTAATGTCTAGGTTTTCTTATATCAAACACATGAAGTGGACTTACTTAAACGCATGGATTTGCTTGATTGTATCAATATTGGATTTTAGTATTGGTTCTAGAGCATAATGTTCTGGTACTCTTCTTTATGATCAATTCTGGCTTTAAAGCATATGCTTATTTTAAAGACATTGATGCATCTATGAAGCTCTCACAGGCCACATAAAATGCAGTGGCGGGCCACATTTTTCTTGCAAGCCTCGAGTTTGATCCATGTGCTAGGAAGTGAGGGTGTGGAAGGTGCTAAAGTGTCCCTTGATGGATGCCAGAGAACATGCACATACAAAATGCATATATAAAGATTATTTTAAAAATGACCAATGCTGCACTTGAAATATAAAGCAGAACTATTATTCTATTTCTGTAAGCAAAATTCATAACTGCTCCAAACAATAAAAAGTGGGCAGATTAGCATTGGAAGTTTTGTAGATATTGTATCTCTAACTTACACAGCTTACTGTGATGTCCACATTTAGACAGCATGCACTGATAGGATATATGAAAAGTTGCATGTGAACCCTTTCATATGAGTTGAGGATTTGGTGTAAGTCGCTTCAGTCAGAAAAAAAACTTCTTTTGAGAATCAGACCTTATCTTAATCATAATTGTATTCTACTAAAATATGGGTCTTTTAGAGTCCATAAAAAATGATAACGGCATGTAACGCATTTTGATGGACCCAGCTTAGTGTTTTTGTGGACAAAGTGCTTTTGGAAAAAAGTTAGGAGGGGAGGGGGTGGAGGAAATTGAAAAGGGTTTTTCTTGGAGCAATCTGTGCCCCATTTCGTAGATGAAACTACACCGGTCATTATACATTTTGCTGCTTGGTAACCTTAAATTGTTGCTGTCTGATTAATCTGTTTCTGTGTTACAAATGCCTCGGAGTGCAAGAAATGGAATGCTAAATTAGTTTGAGATTAGATTTTAATAATAGGTTTCACATTAGAAGCATGTCTATGTCATCTCTCGGAGTCTGCAGCTCATTTAACACTTCCATCACCACCAACAGTCCGTGAGATAACGGAGGATTTGTGAGAAATTATGAAAGTTGTGGAACTGAACCCTTGAAATTACTTTTGAATGGACTTTTGGAACCAAATAGGACACTGGTTTGGTCTAAAACCAAGCTTTTAAATGTAAATAAAATAAAAATCAGTAACTTAGTTGGACTTTGCTCGAGTCTCGACATATTTGCAGGATGTCTTTTGCTGTGTTAGAGACCAGTGCTTTGGTCAATCTATTTTGAAAAAAATAAACTATTAGAGATCCCATTCACAGATTGAGCTGCTCCAGTAGTCAATGTTGTAACCTCTGCGTTGTTGTGTTGAGCCTTGTAGAATTGCATTCATTAGGAAATACCACCGAAGGAGTTCATGTTATTAAGCTATTTGTCAAAACAAAGAAGAAAGAAAGACACTTAAAATGAAGTTTTTGTGGTAGCTTAGAGGCTAAAAAATGGTTAATACAACCAAAATCTTGGCATTTGTTTCATAGTATGCCACTGATGCTGTTGTCAGTCTGGTGCATAATGAAACTGGTCCACACGCTCAATAAGTTTCCATGAATCAAACACTCAGGGCATAAACACTCCTTGTCAGCGGTGTCGACAAAGCAATCAGGAAAGTGCAAAGTATTGAATCAAGGAGAATATTGTTCAGCAATAACAGTTGGCACGGCATTGATTTTAACCAGTACTCTTTCAGGCCCTGGGCGATGGGATGTAACTTACTGATGAGACATTTTACCAGGAAAAGAAAAAGGTCAGCCACAGTGATTGAGATCCTATTTTATGAGGAGTCATACAGACAGTATTACTTGTGCGTTTTGAATGCTCCATCTCGATGACATCTGCTCAGGCTGGGTCATAAAAAGCCAATAAAAGAGTGAAACTGAGTAATAGCATCCTTATTTGTGAGTGTTTGAATACCATGCATCCATAAAACATGGCCGTACAGTCTTGTATGTGTTATCAGTGGTGAGAGAGCCCTTTGGGCCATCAGAGATGCTTGTTGAGTTGTTGTTTATGGTTGCAGAGAGAGAGACGAGGGGAGCCACCAGCCTCGAGTGGCTAATACTGATTATTTATTGAGGCATTGATTTCATAAGTGTTGTATGAAGCAATGTGAATATGAATCTAGAAAAACTTGTCTGCGTGGTGGAACTAGTTAAATCAGCATTTGAACTTTGACCTGTACAGAACTGGGGTGCAGTGGAAAATTTAGGCCACTAGAAATGTAGGTGTATGATAACACCAACCTGAAAAACTCTGAGTAAACAGCCAAGATTTAAAATGATTCTGAAATTATGACTCTTGTTTTGGCAAAACTGAACTGCTTTTATAGTTACAGTACATACACCACAAACCTTAATCCAAACAATGTACTTTCACTTTGTCACAAACACAAAGCTTATTGTTACTCTGATGCTAAAAGCCTTGCATAAGCATTTTGTTTAATTTTCATACGCATATTTCTTTTTTAGTTCTGCTAGGAGTGGCAAAATCACCTGTCTGCATTAAGCTAAATGATCCATGCATACTTTATGCTCTGTGGTAAATTACATTAATTGTTTTGAGCCCTGACATACCAGCACAATTATAATCATCTCAGCAGTGTCGGCAAATGTATTATCGATCAAAAATGTTTACAACTTAAATGATGATAGCAGCAGAAAGCATAGAGGAAGAAGAAGAGTTTAGAGCTGAAATACATTTTCTTCTTTGGCCCGTCACTTGTTTTTGTTTGATTGGTCAGCTTCATGTTTGGATACAAAACAGTTATATTTTTTATCGGAACAGATAATTCTACCTCCAACATCTTGCATTTCTAAAAAGAACATTTACATTGGCAGAGTAACTCCACCAGAATTAGATCCATATTTTTAGTTTTTATGATGGCATAAATTGAGAAGTGAGTGCTTGGGAGGTGATCGTATGGAATCACTTCTTAGTGTTTTGTAGACCTTGCCTTCCACCCGGAATTTAATGTGAAAGACAAACAGAAAATAAAACATTTATATGAGTGCATTGACATATTTAAACTGCGCTCAAAACAATAATATTTTCCACTCAGCTTACAACTGCACTGAGGATCTGAGCAGGCTGAAATGTGGTTTAAAGCATGGGACACTAACTCGAATAGTACATGTGTTATATGATGAACTTCCTGTTCTTTGAGCCCCCTGCAATGATCTGAATAGTGAACTGAAACATTAACACTGTCAATGTTTCAACCAATCACCTGCCACCTGTTTACTTACAAACATTACTTCATATGGATGTCAATGAAAAAACTGAAATGTAACTTTATTAGTTCAGTGCTATTATCAGGTAGTTGCCATAGCAGTAAAAACACTCAGAGGATGTGTTATGGGTGCATTAGACAGAATTTCAAACAGCATTTGATGGAGTTACCTAGTTAGTTTGCACATCATCACACAGATATTACATAAGGCAAACAGAAGTCACAACAATATTGGAAGCAATGAGTAAGTGAAGACCCCAATACGTTTAAGGTTCTGCACATCCAAGACACACCACACCGTGGAAGGGTTGTTGTAATGTGTGCCCACCATGGCAGAACCCCATAATACACCTGCCATCCACACACTGGTACTGGACTCTTTAAAACATCCTGTTTTCATCTCATACTGTGGCTCAATTTCATTTTATTTATTTTATTGATCATTTATAATGGGACAAAGTTAAGTATTAACAAAAACATACACTACAATATTTATAGCATAGGCTAAGTTGTGATTCACATCCACAGATGGGCCTTTAGCAACACAAAATTAGCATTAAACAAAGTAGAAAAAATACATCATCTACAAATTGATTTCATTTTATTAAAAAAATGCTGACCTTACTTCTCAAGCAGAAACTTCTGTATTGATTTTCTTTCCTTAGCTCACATATAGACCTCTCAAAAAGCAACTTAAGTCATTTGCAAACTCAGTCTCTTTCATATTTATATAAAATTTATCTCCTCTGATAAAAGTGATTCATTTAAACTCACCAATAATAAATGATCCTAGTTTGTAAAAATGCTTTGCTGTGTGTTGGCCCATTTTGGCTCTGATTGTTTTTATTTCAAGTGTTTAAATTGCTATTGAACATCACAAAAGGCCAAGTAGTGCAAGCAATAACATGAATAATCTATTGGTAGGTCCTGACAGACCATAAAAGAACATGTGATCTCAATCACCGTTATCCACACGGGGGAAGTAAAAGCAGGCTGAAACAGCATTAGTCTGTCCACCTAAACACACAAAACAATTTGCATTTCAAGCTGGACAACATCCATCTTTGTAAGGGTTGAGCTAAAAAATGCAACATCACAGAGTCTCTCTCTCACAGACATCTCCGCACATGTATGATCACTTTGTGTCAGATAAACAGACCCATTTTGGGTTTTTTGTGCATGACCAAGCTTCTGGTAAATCATTTATTCCTTAATAATTCTATGTACTCTGTGTAGGTGTTACTTTATGCTGTTTTTCCATCATGAATTTGAGAGTTTAAAGGTAACAAAAAAGATTTGTGGAAATAATTCTTGACCAAAGGAATTTTTTTGCACACTTGCTGCACACTAAGCAACTCCTTGACAAGAAAACGGATATATCAAGCAGCTTCTTAGCATAGAGACGATTTAAAATTCATCATGGAGTGCCGTTGCCGATTCGAAGCACGTCCGTCTGTGAAATGAAGAGCCAGAGGCTACTGACCCAGACACATCAGCTTCTTTTTGGCCATCTAACAACACTTTCTGGAGTCTTCACATTGACATTCACATTGATTTTCTTACTCTCAGGTCGCTGCAGCTTTTGAGGATGTAGTTCATGCTGGTGTCTTTTTGTTGTGGAGTGAGTGGGCAACAAGTGATGTCCAGGCAAAGTGTTTATGACAGCAGAGGCAAAAGACGTAAGCATCAAGAAATTATACAGAAGGAAGTGGAAACAAGTTTAGATTTCAAGATGAGCATAAGAAAAATGCTACATAACCTTTGTCTTGTCAAAATTTTAAACATTGTTTCAACTTTTCTGCAACACCTTGAAGTAAATTCAAAACTAGAAATCAGAACATTCTACATCACCCAGTGCAGTTGAACTTTTTGCATTTCATTAAAATAATCCACACACTCCAAAAATTACAAACATTCTTAGAAATGTTTAATATTTTGCAAACAATTTTGCAGCTTTGAAACAAAAACGACTATAACTATCCACCCATCTATTATATTTTACACTTCTTCCTTTCAGGAAGAACACTGAACCTCTGATTGCATAAAAATAAACTGATAGAATATGTTGATGAGAAGGTACTCTGTAACAGGCCTCTGGTGTTTTCATCACATTACAGAAACCTTTGTTTTTACAACATTAAGAGGGCGCATGTCTTTGTAAATGAAGTAAATCCATGACTGTGTTATCTTGGTTGCAAGAGTAAAGTTCTGTGGCAACGTCCGTGTTTGAACTTCGTTCAGAGTTAACTGAGTGGAAACCACTTGCTTCAGGTTAGCAGCTAGCTGTACATTGTGTGGTGTCTAAAGTTTCTATTTTAAGCTTAAATTATCAATAGTGCTTAAGAAACTCAATACAGTATCAGAAAAGTTAATATCGCGATATTTCAGTGCATCTATATTTCTTACAACCTTAGCAAATACTGACGTTATTGTTCAGAAAATGTAATAGGCAATAGAGAAAATTAACCAAACAGAATATTAAAAAAAGGATCTACGCAGCAATGGGAGAGACTAATTTCAACTTTTCTGCACTCCTAGTGACTCCAAGTTCACAATAAAATGTATTTAAGGGTTAAAAAATGTGTTTTCTGCAGCATGTGTCCCCATTTAATTGTGCAAATATAAACCTACTAAAGAAAAGTTTATTTTGATTACACACTACTCCCTACAACACGCCAATTAAAAAGAAATGTTTTTATTGCTTATGTAAACAAAAAGATTCATTTTCCCAATGTGCAAAATGCAATTTATGCTGGAGCATTTGAAATAACCACTTATTCAATTCTTCTGGCTGACATCACAGATATCAGACAAAACAAATACTGATCAGATTATTACAAAAATACAGTCTGACAATCAGCATGTCATTCAATAAAAGAGGATTTGTTCTAGTTAATACCAAGTACCAGAAAATAAGTCATATGCAGAAACATTAAAAAATTAAAATAAACACTCCATAAGTCAAAGTTAGTAATCATAAGTTTTTTTTTCTCCATAAAACCCCAAACGGAATAAAATGATTTCAAGTTTTCTCTAAAAATACAACAAAAGCACAAACTGATTGTCAAATAATCCAGGAGTGTCATCCTCATCAGCATGAAGTTCAAAATCTCTGCTGGGCAAAGTGAACTCAGTGGATCTTCCATTAAAGTGAGAAAAGGACCGTTCACTGGACAGATAAGTACCAAAAGTTGCTTCACATGAAAAATATAAAAACTCTATTTTTTTTATTATCTCCATTTATGTCACATTTGTAACCAAATGATTATTTGGTGTCAAATGATACCCAGCTCGTCATCTCCACAGGAGTTACACACAAAGTCAACAAACATTAGGCACTAATAAGGAACTCTTATTTGCTGGTGATCATCATCTTCTCTTCTTGAACAGAACTGATGCTTTGTTTTAACTTCTTGGTAAACAGGTGACTTACTCTGCCACAGTAGGTATTTGTGGTTGTTTGCAATGATGCTTCCAGTGGCTGAAGTAGTGAGGTCTTCATGTTTTCTCCAAGGGGGTACTGGATGAAGAGAAGCATGTGCACATTAGGTTTCTGACTTCAAAGATCTGAGACTGAAGAGCTGATTGTATTCCACGGTTGCAGGGACTTTCAGTTTGGCTACACTCCTGCTCTAGAAAGTACTGAAATTACCGTATGTAAGAATCAAGTGCTTAATTAAACACACTGAAATGTTGCAGGAAATAAAATGATGTTTGGTCATACAATCTTCTATATACTAAGTACTGGAGTACACGTTTGACATAAAAATAAGCAGGTTTGGACCACAACATGAAACCTGTAGTTGTGCTCCTAAGTAGTAATCCCCTCCCCAAAATATATGAATCCCCCAACTCTGAAACACATAAGGGGAGATTTCCTGCCCCCAATTTCAAAAGTGAATTTCAGGTGCCGATTCATAGATTATGAATTAGGTTGCAGCGCTTTTCAGACAATAACAATTTCCATTTGATTAACAATCTGTCAATTCAGTGTGTTTGAATGATGAATATCTATCATCACAAGTACAGAAAAATGGGTTTGGTAAAGCATAGCAACATAAAGCTACAGATGCAGTATTTTCTATGTGCTTCCATACAGAATGTTTTCTTGGTCATTAAATGCCAAGAAAAGTGAAAAGGTTCCATCTCATGTTAATAACAGAGGTTGTGACATTCTGCATGGAAATAAAAATGTGAGCCTTTCATTGTTTTATATTGATGGAGACCAATCTTTTATGACTGTAGTAATAAATACAATCACTATATTAGAGCATCTTATTTGACTCCAGTTTAGGGAAAGCACCACGTTACCAAAGTAGTTTTTATATTTTATTTTATACACTGCGGAAAATATAGCACCATTAACGGCCTCCTATCGATTTTTATGTGGATGTGGGTCTTGTGTTGTCTATACAAACATCATGATGTCTCAAACTAGCATTAGCACTAAAAATTTTACAACTCTTCAGTGGGATTGGCCGGGTAATGGTAGTGGCCTTTATTATGAGCTCCTCTGCTGGCAGAGAGAGCCTGCCTTGGGAGCTGGGCTGACTAAGAAGCTCTTGGCGGGAAGGAATATCAGAGTTTCTTCCAGAATGGCCTGTTCCAGGCTTTAGGATGCTGTCATCACAGGAAGGAATGAAAACAAAGAAGGAAGTTACCAAGGGAACGAAGGAAAGAATTTACTACTTCTGTAATACATACTCTGGAAAAATATGAAATTGCTCTTTGTTTCTCTGTTTTTATAAAGATTAATGTGTTCAACTTCTTTATTCTTAATGGATTATGCATACCAATGATAAACAACAGTACTAAAATCTAGGTTCTAAAATCAGGTGACTCTAATGAGCAATATGTGTGTCTGTGCTGTCTGAGAGACTGATGGAGCTAAGAGGACCGAGTGCCCTATAATGAAGCCTGCTCGTTTACTTAATGGCTAAAAACATTGCCTGCACTGATAGTGGCCAGACTAAGGCCTGTGCTGGTAATGGATGGAGAACAGCTAATGACACTTCTCAACCCCC
>JAVKLF010000011.1:5208327-5232480 GCA_034783495.1 Millerichthys robustus | reverse complement strand
TTTGCAAACCCGATTACACACACAAGTTGTTTTACACATTTGCAGATTCTGATACAGACACACAACTCTCTACACGCGTTTGCAAATATTTTTACTACAATAATGGCCCCATATCCCTTCAAGAAACAAAGGTTTTTGTAATCTCAGTGTTTCATGGCAAAGCCCCTAACAAGAACAATCTAAAAAAAAAATCTTAAATCCCAAACGTATCCTATTTTTAACAGTTTTCCAGAATTGGGGCTCTGTGAAAACGTTCTAGTAATGTGTTTTCTTTTTTTATCAGCACTAAAAAGCCCACACTTTGAGCTAAAAGTAAGCAACATTAAATTTTAAAAAACTTGATTAGGTCATTTGGACGAGTTCTTTGTTGAAACATTTAATCTCTACTCAGAGACTTTTGAGGAGTTCCAGGTAAACTCAGTCTCATCAGCGGAACCTTCACATAGTGGATCAACGACTTAAACGATGACAATCGAAACGTGTTATTCACATGTGAAAGAGAAAAATGCAAGAACACTTAATCCATCAGAAACTGCTTCAAAATATGAGGACTAAAATGAACATTACGACCTTGCAAAGTCTAAAATAATGATTTGTAAAAAAATTAACTTTTATTCATCAGGGAAAGGATGCAACGTTAAACACATTAACAAGGGTACCCAAACATTTTTCCCCAAAACACTTTTAGCACACAGGATGAAAACATGGATCCTAAAATATGAAGTGATCATTTTAGAGTAAATACAACAGTACTTTCCTGCAGTGCAATAAAATTATAACTTTGCACAAGAAAATATGCAAGTACTTGAAAGCTGTATTTATCTACAGTACAAAAGTAATTTACAATTCTTACAAATTTAAAAACAGAACATACCCAAGTATCTATAGCTAACTGTTGTCCTTCCTTATAGCATTCTATAGATTAAATCATGCTCAACTATCAACAGACAACGTATAACTGTTCAGTATTTGTACTCAGATATTAAATGGTAAACATTATTGCATCAAGTGGCAGAAAATAAGAACTGAAAAAGTGCTATAAGAACAAAATGAAAGTAATGCTAAAAATGTTAGAAAAACAGGACGGCATCAAGTGCAAGTAGATTACAAAACAAACTAAAATTCTGAAATGATTTCTTCACATTTCTTCTATAGTTTATTGTTCTGTCTGTGCAACATGATGAAGGAAACATGAGGTGCAGTTACACTCACATCCAGGACTTAATGCTACTGTTCCACATTTAACTGAGCGCACATCCTCAGAAGGCAGCGAAATATCCAAACTCAAGCAGAGGTGAGAGTTGTTACACTGGACATAAAAGTTTTATATTAAAGAAAAAGTGTGATGTTGACGCGTTCATTCCCAGTTAAGGTTGTCAAACAGTGCAGAACGATGGGTTGTGCCGAGAGGGGTTAGTGAGTCTCTCCGTTAACCGAGGAGCCTTCCTCGTGGGGCGAAGAGCACCTGGAGAGCCCCCGGTCGGCGTTATCGGAGCTCCAACCGCTCTGACTGTGTTGGTCTGCGGAGGCGGCGCTCGCTGAGGAAGATGCAGGTTTGTTTTTTTCTTTAAAGTCTGTGATAATTACAGTCAAGTCTCCAACTGTGACTTCCAGATGCTGCGCACTGCTCCGGTCTATGTTTTTTAATCTGGGCCTGGTATGAAAAAAGAAAGAAAAAAGTGGAAAACCAGCAACTAAGTATTCAGCTTTACCTACTTCTTGTGAAAAATGAGGTTTAATTACCTCATCTTTCTATAGTTTTTCCTTTTCGATGTGGGTTCTTTGTCACTTTTGTCTTTCTCCAATTTTTCTTTCTTCTCCTTTTTGGGATGCATTGGTGATGCAAACTGCTGATTAACTTGCTGTGCGACAAGCTGAGAAACAGGCCGTGGTTTCCTGAAAGAAAACAAAAAGTAAAAATAGCATTACTTTTTCTGTGCTATGTTTAAAACACAGACTCTGTCAGTAGTTTGGGAGTGTGCTTTAAGTTGTATGCAATTATCATGACCACCAAAACCAAATAGCAAACAAGTTAAATGGAAAACCACAGAGACTGTGTGAGAGAGTTGAGGCAAATTGTGGTGAGACTGGACATTGGAAAAACAGCTTGCTTTATTTTCAAACCCTTGCATGAAAAGCAATGATAATATGCATTCACACGAAGGATGCCAACCGTTTAATCCAAACTTTGTTTTCAGTCAATTCACGACTCCTAACTAAATTTCTGCTTTTTCCTTCATGAGTTGTTTCGTTTTCCATTTGAAACATTTCTGGATGTCAGGATGTGTTTAGTCCACATTAACACTTGGTACGACAGCACTGCATGGCTGTTGTAATAAAATACTAACCTAAATGTAACTTAAGCAATTTACCTGGGTATGTTTAAGCACTTGGCCACTTGAGTGCGGTTTGCACACAGTTTTACAGTCAGTGCTTATGCTGGAGATAAATGAACAGCTTCAGGATCCACTCACCGAGTTGACGTCCCCTTCCTGACGTCACACATCATACACTTGAACGCCTCAGCGCTGTTTCTGAAGGTGCAAACGCTGCAGTCCCAGAACCCATCATCGGAGAACGGCTTGGACTGCCTTTTTGGCCTTCAAACAGACGCAAAACACAGACTGAGTGAATTTTAAACGCTGCCTGTTCGGTCACCGGCATCTCTAGCGGAGTCTGGACACATTACAGGCACACAGGAGTCGTCAGCGAACACTTCACCAAACCTGCCGCCATGAACACTTCAGTAACAGCTTCATCCATTCACCGAGCTTTCTGTTCGTCACAGCCTCGTTTTTCAAGTCTTCATTCGAACACAGCAGCGAAAGTTTTACCTTGTGGGACTCTTCTTGTCTCCCATGATACGAAACCAAGGCTCTGAGGGGTGGAAAAGGCTCAACGTTACAGGTGAAAATAAAACAAACACGCGCATTAACAGCTTCTCAGCTGTCGTGGAAACTCCAGCGGATGGACGGTCACGTGGTGCACGTTTTACCAATCAGCGGTGAGCTCCTTACAACAGCGTGACATGTGACAACAGCGATGAAAGGCGCTTTGTAAAACTCACCGCAGTAAAGTGCACGTAGACAAACTTTAATGAAGAAGTGTTACCTGCATAAAACCAATAAATCAGTATATAATGTGATAACTAATCGGTGGTAAAAAAAACCGGATTGGTTTTTCATAGAATCCTAATAAATCAACAACATTTATCGTAATAAATTTGTTTAAGAGAGCTTAACATTTAAAACATTAAATATATAGTCAGTTGAACAAAGAACTGCAAACAATGTATAAATTATGAGTTCATATTAACTGATGACTTACTAATGGTTGATTTAGATTAATTTTATACACGTTTTAAATTTGAAACCTGCTTGAGTAGGTCAGAGTTGTGCATATTCTAACAGCGACCACTAGAGGTCAGAGGCGCGTTACCGTTTTCAAAATTACCGAAGAAGAACGTGAGGCGGAAATGCGAGTGTCTGTTGTTGTAGCGCTGCAAAACTGCAGTTCTTTTTATTTTTCTGCTTATATTTTTATTTGAAACGCTAATCGGATTTTACATATATGCATAATTTGATAAAATGGAAATGCAACGCTCTCTTGTTGCCGAGGTGTTTTGAATTCTGGTAAATACTGGTGGGTTTCGCATCACTTCACGACCGGGGCTGGGTTCCTCGAGCTGGTACTAGCAACATTTGCTAATTGATCACAGGTATGCATCATTCTCAGACATTAATTACAGCATTCTGCAGTACACGTCAGTCATTTACACACTACATAATGCCACTAGTTCGATATGTTTACGTCCAGGTTTGTGCAGCATTTTTTTTGTACAAAATAAAAGACGCGCTCATTTGAGTTTTAGTGTTCAGATTAATGAAACTCTTTCTAGATTTAAACAGAATCTAAAACAAGACTAATATCAATTTCTGGTGCTGATAAGAAAAACAGTTTTGAAATGTTGATGCACGGAGTATTAATGAGGTTTCTATTTGTCTTTTTACTTTATCTAAGGTACGTCAGACTGTTTGAACATATCCCAAACCAAACTGTCCTTCAAGAGTAAGTGGAAAAACTGTTTTACAAAGTTAAAAGAACCAAACGATTTTTATACTCATCCTTTGCTTTCTCTCTCTTCAAAGTATTATTGTCAGTGTATTAATCATATTGACCCATGTTTTTAAATAATGGAAGACATTTTTGTAGTTTTAAAAATCAAACGTTTCCCATTCTTGTTTAATGTAGAACTTTAGCTTCTCAGATATTCAGGACATACATTCTGTGTTTATTATTTGATATTTCACCAAATGTTTGTATTAGGCAACAGGCCTGAACTGTGAGAAGGCTAGTTTATCATCCCATCTATTCTCTTTAATACAAAATCATTGCTTTTTTGATGGATCAGATAGCGTTTTGTGTTGAGATATAAATAGTCTCTGAATGGTTTCAGATTTTAGAATGTCGTGAAAGCAGCGTAACTTCTATGCCCTCAGACTAGTGATCTTCGCCCTGTTATGTTGCAATCGTAACTTTACCAGTGTGGTTCTCAGCCTTGAAGAATGCATAGAATCTGGCCCCCCATAACAAATAATGTTGGGTATTCACAGTCGAAGAGAAATGAAACGTAGAAATCCTGGTAAGTCCTCCCACTGTAGCACACGTCTTGTTCAGTAAGATTCAGCACAGACAGCGCAGTTGGCAGAGTGGATGTTTGTTTTCAGCTGATGATGGAGAAGTTGAAGGAGAAAGATCTGGTGTTTCTGTTAACTAAGTAGAAGCACTGTTTAGTAAATTTGTCACAAAGAGACGTCACCATTTCCAACAGACAGTCAGGAGTCATGCCTCTATGCTGCCTGGATGAGGCACACTCCTTCTTGGTCATCACAGCCACAGAGAGCTGGTGGTTGTGTCTCAGTGCATCAAACTGTCCAATCTCCTCCCATGAGTTTTCTTTTTACTATCTTTATATGTTTTATTTGACTCTCTTTATAATTTTTACTGGAACAGTTATAATGTTGGCTGTATTTTCACACAGTCTCAGCCCACAGAAGCAGATGCTACACAAAGATCAGCATCTGTTGCCACTTTACATCAGCATACACACCCACGAAGTTCTGACTAATCACACATGCTCAACACAAATCTGTGAGAACTAGTTCTGACTGAGGCACAAGATGGGGTCTCAGCAGGTGGGAAGTGTAGCAAAGTATGCTATTTTCGTCATGCACCAGAGAAAGTGAGAATGGGCCTTATTGTTGACTGTAAGGCTTAACCTTGTAATGTTAAGACCTCATTGGATCATTTATTCTTCTGAGGATATTTGCAAATTCCTTTTCCTTTTTATTTACTATTGTAGCTATGAATTGAAAATTATTTAATGCCATATAACAACATTTTTGTCCTTTGTTTTTATAGTGGCATATCATCACGAACGAAGTTCCATCAGAGATGCATATGAAGATCGCTTTGCACCTATAGATGCAAGAGAGGTATTTGAGGGGTGGGGTTGTTCTGCAATGCCATAACAAATAAAAGAAAGAACACATGAGGACAAAGCTGCCTCTGTTCTACTAAAATTTCGAGCAGATTGTTGTTGGGAATGCTGGGGATACCGAACTAGTCGAGATCTTATGTCGCTCCTCCACCACTCTGAGTTTCTAGATAGTTTTAAAAGTACTGCCCCGTTATCAGTACTATTTTCTGGGGTAAATTATACTCAAAATCTGTTTTGGTTGGGGTTCTGCAGTTGGAACAAACTTGTATAAAGTATATCAGAACAGTGAGTCACTCTTTAAACCATTTCTGCCAATACCAGTGCAATGAAATTAAAAGACTGGCTGTTTTGTCATTTCAGGTGATAGTTCATCGAGTCGTAAATATTGTGGAGAAGAGGAGCCCCATGCCATGGCAGGGGCCAGAATATGAGAGAGGATATGAAGATGACCCTCACTACAGTGGGCCTAGAAATTACTCTAATGTCAGAGGATATTACAGAGAAGAGAGTTTTCTACCTAATGATAATCAGTACTTTGAAGAAAACCCCAACTATGGTAGTTTTCGCAGAAATTCACCACCAAATCGAAATGTAAGTCGACCCAATCTGAGATCTGTTGTGCTTGACAGATTTGAAACCCGATCTTACTGAAACACCACACAATTAACATAACAAAGGCTGTTGGCTTTTACTATTCCCAGTTTTACCAAGATATATAAAAAACTAAACTTGCATCATGCTTTTTAAGAATTTTGGTGTGATTTCTTTTTTTATATTTGTTTGTTTGAAGGAGATCTCATACTCTCAACAGTATTATGGCCGGGATGATCTCAGGCATCATTTAAGTTCAAGGTAATGTAGTGACTGTTATCAGTATGTACTGCTTTCAACCTTCAGACTATTAGGTTTTGTTGACACTGCAGGTCTTTATTGGTGTAAATTCTCAGTTCTCCAGGACGTGATGAACCTATAACGTTTTAAAAAGACAAAGCAACTAGACTTGTGTTGTGTAAATGAAGGTCACGCAGAGTTCCAAGCTTTTAACTGCATGACATTTGTATTGAAATTTTCATTGGCTGGATCAATCTGTATACTTTTATGTCAATGATGTGAAAGTTTAAAGAAATGCAATATGACTGTTCAAACTGTAGTTGCATTGAAATCATGTGTCCAATTTAGTACCACATACAAAAAAGACCTGGGTTGGATTTGAAAATCCAATAAAACAGATTTATAACATTCAGGTTGTAAATAGGCAAAAAAAAAAAATCAGATTTGGGTAATTTTTACCTGCAGTGTGAACACAAGTAATTTGTGGTGTTTTTATTTTGTACTTTACTGAACTGACCACTAGATGGAGGCAGTGTTTTTATAAAGGTCTGGTTCAAAATTAAAAACCTTAGTGTGCATCTCTTTTCAAAATAATATCAATACCGTATGTCTTTATAACAGTCATTTTTAAATGCTGTCTTGACATTTACCAGAGAGTGAAGAATGTTGCAAATACTTACAGATGGCTGCTGTTCATGTTTAGTTTAAGAAAAACAAATATATTTTACCTTAAAATAAAATGTTAGTGAGGAAAGTCTCCTTCAGTGTTTTCAGATCCAGCAGTTATAACTGCTACATCAGCACCCTTTTTATTTTTTGACTTGCTGCTTTATGAGCTCAGGTTCCTCTATCCATGAGGCAAAGGAACGGGACAAAGGCTACTAGTGTCTACTCACTTAGCTAGACACATCCCCAGCCTGAGAGGGAAAACAGCTGGACCACTCCTTTTTTCAGTCAGACCTTCACACACATCTCAAATTTAAGTTTCAAACAACCCTTATACTCTCAGTTGTACCTGGTTTTGCATGTACTCATTCTGACTTGGATGTGTTTATTTGATTTTAAATATGTTAATCCAGATAGTCTCTCTAATCTGTAGCTCTGAGGACACAGTGTTTGTCATTATTTTACCCCCAAAATAATTTAAAATGTTTGTTTATTGGAAGAAAAACTTAGAGACAAGCAAAGTTCCAAGCTTTTAACTGCCAGCTCAGAAGATGGTTTTTTTTTTGGCTTCTGGACAAATTTTGTTAGTGACCCTTGATCCAGGAGATCTAAAATTAGAATTAAATACATTCACATATTTCACAGTTCAATAACAATCACTCTCTTTTGGCTGAAGGTTTTTTTTTCTAATCTGCCTATTTTTCTTTCAGAAACAGGAGCAGAGGTCATCATTTTCGAAAGCGGGGTCGAGGTTCAGGCCCTCCTCAAAGGTTAGTATCAGATCTTAAATGTGGCCTGCAGAGTTTTAGGATGTTGTTCAGAGTTCTTTTGGTACCTCTGGGACGAGTCTTGGATGAGTGTTTGGAGTCATTTTGGTAGTCCAGCTATTACTGGGAAGGTTCATCAGTGTTGCTCGGTTTCTAAATTTGTGGACAATAGCTCTATTTATGTGATTTCTTGATGCTACTCATCAAAACAAACAATTTTGACATCTTATATTTTATAACCAATTATAACTGACTCAAGATTTTCAGTATAGAACTAAAAACTTAATAATGAAAATGAAGTAAAATATATTAATTTGAAAATGCTGAAATGTTTGAATACATATTGAGTCTAAGTGAAATGATTAGTTTTATTCATTTCATGCAGTCATTTTGCAGTCTTCTTTTTACGATGCAATGAATGATGTAAAAACGTATCAACTGGCACCAATAAATACATGTATTCTTTGCTTCCAACATTCACCACACTGCTTTGCTGCACAGGGCTTTTAGAATATTACACTTTTTTCTTTGTATTTATCGCATTGATATTTTTCTGTAGGGAGAACCGTGACGACTACAGAACCTCGAAGTCTTTAAGGGTCACACGGGATCGCTCTCCTCCAACAAGGGAAGCCCAGCCACCATCTCCTTCCAGGTCAAACTCCAGCAACAGGAGCTTTTCTCCTGACAAAGACAAAAGCTACACTTACCAGCAGCAGCAAAAGCGTAAGTGTTACATCTGTAGTCCAGATGGTTTTAATAAATTGACCGAATAAAGATTCACCTACAAACTTAAACTCTGATTGGCTCAAGGAGCAGGCATAACGTAGACTATCCATGTAACAACACCATGACTCATGGGTCACGTTGGGTTGGTCTGCTGTGGTATCCATTACACTGTTTTGCAGGTCTCCTAAAGAACTCCTTGCTTGACTTCATCTTTCATTTTCTATTTACTTCAGAGCAAATTTTCTGGGAGAAAGTCAAACCTGCATTAACCTTGAATGAACTCCTCGTGAACTCTCCTCCTCTGTTTTTCATCTTTGATTTTAAATCTGCGTACAGACCCGACACTAATGAATCTGACCGTCTGACCTGGTGACTGACGGCTTTATGACATCTCATAACAAATTGTCACTTTGAACCATCAGACACTGAGATTGGCTTCAGCTTGAAGGGACAATAACATAAAAGCTAAAACATAATGGAGGAGCCTCTAGTAGAATTGATTGTTTATCTTTTGTTAATAAAATATATATATATATGTTTGTGTAAAGTTTATACACTCTGTCATGACCAGATTGAAACATTCACGTTTCTGAATTCACATTTAAAGAAGGGAAGCCGCTCCAGGTGAAGCGTCTGTTTTCAGTAGAGGTGTGTAATGTGAGGGGTCAGGGTGGGCTGTCACATGCTCAGATGGTAATTACACAAAACACTACAAACAGCCTTTTCGAGGCTGGGAAAAAGGATATCCTTGGTTTATTGGGGTGGTTTGGCTTTGGATTCAGAACCTGACCTTTTGTTTGGCAAGAAAGTGGTTAATTATATACTAGCTTTAACGGCGTCTGGCTGAGTAGTTTCACTTCATTTTATTTACAGTTTCATTAAACTTTAGAACCTTGATGAAAAGATTCCTTTTTATGAAAGCTTAATTCAAAGGTGGCAGCACTTTGTTTTGTATTTTTTGATCTTTTGGTTTTATGTTGCTTGATTTTATTAGTGTTTTTAATTTGAAAAACAGTCATGTAGGGATCTGGTCTAAGTCTCTTTGAAGGAGTATCTCTTACTTTGAATATTTAACTTTTTGCTGTGATGTTTGGTCCACATTACTTGCAAACTTTTCGACATGTTTTGTTTTTGTCTCTCATCCAAGGAACTTTCTTTCTCAGATGAGAAAAGCATCTTCAAAAAATACACAGACTTTAACCAGGATTTAACCAGTTGTCTCCTCATTACATTTCGAATATTCCAGCTGTTTCTCATCGGATTTGTATTTTTTTCCATATAATTTTTACGTCAACTTTATAATTTTCCTCTGAGGATTATTGGAGTATATACTGTATATATGTCATGTGCTGTATCAGAGAATGAGCTGTTTGCAGTAATGATCATTACAGAGAATAAAGATGTGGACTAAGACTTCAGACTAAGTTTATATTGGATTGCCAGTTGTTGATTTTTTTTTCTCTGAACAACCATCCTTTTCAGTCTATCTGGATAATGGAACTCTGTTTTTGCCCCAACAGCTGAAACCATCATTACATATCATGTCAGTGTATATCCAATATTTGTTTGTAAATTTGGACCATTTGAAACTCTGCTTATGGACCAACCACAGAATGAAGCACTCTGCATTACCTCCGATCACACTAATCACATAAAATGTTTCTGTAGTTGCAAAGAAAAGAAAATAATCAGCGTGCAAGCAACTTTTTTTTAAATCTAGATGGCTTTTGGCTAAATGCAGCTGAACGGAACAATCACTTGTTTATGAGAGGTCCCAACAGCAGACTGTAACAAATAACAGATGACAGAGATTTGTACGTTCAGTTGTCACATAAGGCCACGGTTTCACAATTATTCAAATATTAACTCCATAGCTGTTTCACACATTATCAATTAACTCTGTAAAGAAGAAGAAAATGTTCTAAAAAGCTCGGTCCAGATTTGGGCAAGAACCACTTCGTTAATGTGACAAATGTTACAAAGCAGGACCCACCAAGTTGTTGCCACTGGCTCCATTTTAATACAAAGGAAAGTTAATTAAAATAATGTTTTGACCTTCCTCATATAATTTGGATCATCTTTTTTTGGAGTTGTCTAACTTTTGTCAGAACTTTGAATATACCATTTTATGTTTGATTTGCATGGTGTTTTTTGCTTACTGCACTTTCATGATACAGATTCCACAGAGAAGACTAACGTGGTGACGAGCCAAACTCCTAGCAGCTCTGCTGAAGTCTCTCCTCATAGTTCAGTACCTTCAAAGGTAAAAGTTGCTTTTATATTTATAAATAGTTATATAGTAACTATAGTTATATAGTATATAATATAGTTATGCTTTTGAAATGTATAAAACACAGCTAGCAGTGGCATTTATGGCATGCAATTAATCCCTAAATAAAATTTTAGGTCTTTATCTCATTAATTCATTGGATTTAATAGTACTTGTATCATACCATTAAAGGGGGGTAAGGAAAATGTAACCTGCAAAAAGCAAGGTACAGTGTTAAAAGTTTATTATTTAGGCAGTTTAACTTGACAATAATAAGATCACCAGAATGCAGTGTGTTGGCAGTTGATTTCACTTGTAATTTTGAACACCTTTTTAACATCTTTCTACTCAATTGATGAAAAAATGTTGATGTTAAAACTGACTTCTTAAAGGACTCAAAGTCCCATAGTACCTTGTTTTCTTTATGTTCATAAACGGGGGAAAATGTCATCGTGTTACTCAAAAATATATATATATATATGCAACGTGTTGTAAGTTAAGTAATAAAAAAATAAAGTCTGTGCCATTTAATATTTGTTGTAATTCTAAATGTAACTTACTGATGTTTTGTCTGTTTCTCGTTCTTTATGCTGGTATTCGGCTGTCAAGCTGCTATAATCAAAACTCTAAACTTTGTATGACACTGATGTCTGTTTACTGTTGGTATGCAGCATGCATAATGAGACACACATGCACACAGGAACTCAGCACCTGTAACAAAGCAGAGTTGTCTGTAGTCAAATCACTTTGAAATCAGAGCCAGTTTCTAAACCTGGTGACCTCAGCTCTAACCCTTAACCTTTGGCCTGCCAGGAAAACCCACCCGTGTCTGCTGTGGAGTCGGAGGACGCAGCGGCTGCCAGTGTGGAGCCAAAACCGACACCAGAGCAGGACGTAAAGGCTCGCCGGTGGGAGGCCATTAATGCTAAAGTTCTGGAAATTGAGAAGGTAGTAAGAGCGGCTCCAAGAAATGACCTTACTTCTATGAATTGTGTTAACCTTTGGGTTGGTAATGTTTTAACATAACTAACTTGTCCACTTTGCAGTGGTTTGACCTGACGCATCATTGGTGTTACTCCTGGGTTGTCTCTACATGTTTGATATTCCTGTTACCTTCCTGTCCAGAATTGATTTATTTTTGTAAAAGGATGACCTAAAGAGGGATTTTATTTCTAAGAGTCCCTTTGATCAGTTGTTTTATGTATTTAGCAGGGGTGTTTAAACAGTTGAAACCAATTGCAGACCTCTTACTCTCTAATAGCTTGTCTCCTGCACATCGGTGCAACCAAACTTTACAAGTTTGAATTTTAAAAAAAGAATTCTGAGCTACAATAATTAGTTATGCACAATGTAGCTTCAAAACAATCTTGCCGTGGTGGCCCCACCTTACATTTGTGAGCTTAACCCAAAGTGTGCCAGACGTTCTTTTTCACTTCCTCTGCGTTGTGTCTGCCAGCACTTATAATCAAGCAGCACTTTTGTTGCAGAAAAGTAGGACTTACCAGAAAGGTCACTTCTTGTGGCCTTCTGCTCAGAGCTGCGCTATTCTCCCTCTCATTCGTCACTTTACACTACAGTACCACTTATCTGTTCTTGTTAAAACAGGGCAGGAATTGCCCTGCAGGATGCAGGTGGCCCACCCACAATGTGGTTCATCCCTTGGCATTAGTGCACACTTGCTAACCCTGCCATTTCCAACTGCTTCTGCCGCCGTGGTGAGAACCTGAAACCCTGCCTACATCTTTACTGTAACATCTGCCCCAGGTTGTTGAACACATGCTATTCTGTTGTTGCTGTGGTTTGGCAAGGAAAGCAGGTCAGGTAGGTAGAGCCCTAAATCTGGTTTAAAAGATCCCCTCCAGTTCAGTTGGTGGATGACTAAGTTTAAGCAAATTCCTACTTTTGAAATTTTTAAAATCATAAAAACTTTTGGTAAAAATCTTCTAAAATCCTTGTATCACAGTCTAACTAAGTGCCTGAGAATGATTTTCAGAGAAGCCCATTTATCATCTCCATCAGTGCCAAATGAAACATATCCATTTCAGCTATTATCCCCACCACCGAGAGGTCCGATTTGCAGCTTGAGTGATTAAATGGCTCTTTTAATATCCCCTAATATGTACCAGCCCTTAATCATTACCCTACTTCCCTTATTATACAGGACCCCCACCTGCATCAGGGCCAATTTGAACAGAGCCTCACTTAGTGTCCATGTGAGCACTGTGTGTATAATCTCACTCAAATTCTGAACCAACCCCCACCTGGTATTCCAGCTCACACTTCTGTTGGTATGTTCACCCATTGGACCTCCACAAACATCCGATTTGGTCAGAAGCCCCACTTTTTGAGGCCTGTCTTTAAGGACCACGATGTTGCCATCTCTCTTGGGGCTTCAGACCGTCCTGTGTGGCCCCGTGGTATCATGCTTAAAGATCAGCTTACAGCTCCCATTCCAAGGACAGAACTAGCTGGGCAGAACCTCCTGCAGCTTTTTCTCACAACTTAAAGAGCAAGCTCAGGTCAAAATGGTGTAAGACTGTGTGTGACGTAAAGAAGTGTATCTCTGGTTTGTGGGACATTCAGCAGCTGATTGTGGCTCTTTCTGCTCTTTAGTTTACAACCTAAAACTTGAAACAATGTCCAACTTTATTTGTGTGTGGGTTTTTTTTTTAGACAAAAAACAGAGTTTTCATTGTAAGAATACAGAGAAGGAGACTACACTGTTGAACAAACCTGACCCTGAGCTCAGCTGGCCACACGTGTCGCGAGTGTCTCACTTCCTTGTGGTCAGGCTGAAAACTATAATTACACAGAGCCGCTAATTCGCTTGACATGAAAGCATGCGTGTGAGTCAAAACATCTCCCACAGTCTGGGATATTTCTGTAATTCATCTGTGCGTGTGATGGGGGTGGGGGTGTGTTTTGTAATGCAGTGATAATACCTACATCGCTCTAATATGATATATAATGAATATTTTAACTTTTGTGACGCAACAGATAGAATAAATGTATTTCTACCACTTCATGGTAAATGTACCCTTTACAAATGATAATTAAATAATAGTTTATTATCTGGTCGAATTGTCTTGACCCAATATCCCGGTGTGTGTGGTCTTTGTACAGCTGGGTAATAATTGAACTTAAATTAAATTATGTTTCTCAATACAAAGAGCTTTCTACAACAGGTAAGATAATAATTGTTGACCAGAGACTTGGGTTGAGACAAGTAAAGATCATTTTGTGTTTTACTTCATGAATTACTGCATGTCTGATGTGATTGATGTTTGATGTGCAGCACTACAGCCAGGACTGTGAAACATTTCGCACCGTGGTGAAGATGCTGGTAGACAAGGAGCCCAGTCTGGCAGGTCTGCTGCAAGCGTCGCTGGATCAGAACCTGTTTGAGATCAAACAGCGCTGCCTTGATGACCTGAAGGGTTTTGTGACTGAACTGGATGAGATATTAGCGCTGCCACACAACTCAAACTAAGCCTCTCATCTCTGAACACAAGGGAGAACGTGGACTGATCATCTCATCTGAAATGTGGAAATTTGTGGACCGAAACGTTGACCCCTTTACTCAAGGATTTTAATGATTTTTATTCTACATATGTATCATGCTTTTAGTCAAATAACTGGCTTAATAAAAGTATTAATAGGCAATGATAAAACAGCAATGTATTGAAAATAGTTTTATTACCTGATTCAATGAATGAGTTGGAACAGTTTTTTAGTATTGACAAAAAAATTAAGAGATGTGGAATTAAAAGCAAAGTATTCATTAAAAAATGTTTATTTAGATTCCTGATAATCAGACCTCTGGCAGAAAACACAAATAAGTCATGGACCTAGACTATGTTGTCCTTTTTGTCAAATTTACGTGTGATTGTATTTTTTAATTTTTCTTAGACTAATTCCATTTGACACAAGGCTTCAAACAATCCAGACTCAAACTTCATTAATTTGCAAGTAAAGTTCTGTTGTTTGTACAAAAACATCATTTCATAGTTTATGCTTGTTTTGTTTTATATTCAGCATAAATTGTGCTGCTTGTAGTGTTTTGCCATTGACTTTTTTTTCTTTTAAAATAAAAAAAAATGAAACCTTAAAATAAATACTTTTTTACAATATGTTATTTATTATGTCTGTGACAAAAGAAACATGCGGATAGTTTTATTACAGTCACCTATTATGGTCTTACGTTCCAGTTTGTACATTTATACAGAATACATGTACGTATAATAAATGACCCAATAATACACTGCTCAATCCAGCAATGTAACACATACAGTGCTGTTATAATAGCCACACAAACCTGGAAGCAATACATTTACTGAGCTTGGACACAGGAAATGTGTTATTTAATTTATATTACCCATATTAAATGACCTTATCAACTACCAATAGTTAAATATAAATGGTTTTTATATTTAAGGTACCAAAGTTGTCATATTTTTCTTCCCCCACTCTACAGTTAAGACATCTTACCAGCACTGTTAAATAAACTTGTGTTTTATAAATGTGTTATTCTGAAATAATCCAGTTTGCCATTTCACAGATTAATAAACTGCATTTTAAACATCCATTTTGATAAACTCAGTGATGTGAGGTTAATTAATTAGGCAAGCTGTGTGTGACAGTATTACATAAAGCTTAGTATATCCTAAGAGATTATACAGTTCTTCCCTTTGTGACCTTTTTTCTTTTTCGACTTAGTCCATTGATCATGAGGAGAGGGCATGCTGGCTACAGAATGGGCCAAGTTCTCAGTGTAGTATTGTCTGTGAGGCCTGGGCTGGGGTATGGGCTGACCCAAAAAGAAGCCCTCTTCTTCAGAATCAGAGGAGGAGGATGAACATGTGGAACACCAGTCATCATCCTCACCACCAAGTCCCAAGAACCTCCCATTAGCTGGGCTGTGTAGTCTGTAGTCTGTCAAGGCAGCAGCATTGGCGTGACCATGAAAGACTTGATGTTGCTTTGTCCCAGGTCCCACGGCACTGCCTCTGTGGTCTACTTTGTAGCACACTTTTGCTCTTTCCTTAGGCAGAAGGTTGAGAGCATTGTCAGAGCGAGATTTGCGACTTCTGCGTCTCCTGTGATGATGATTGTGGTGACCAGATTGAAGGTTCTGGCTGTGTTCCTCAAAGTGATGCACTCTCCGGCGAGTCCGTTCACTCATAGGAGTCTGTCGCAATGGGAGCTCACCATAATGACCATTGTCTACCACATCGTCAGAGAACTTAACTTGCTGGGGCCTAGACTGTGAGCGTGCCCTCCTCAGAGCAAGAACATGTGGTTTGGGTCTGTCCTGCAAGGGTACTTCCTCTTCTGGTACATTCTCCTCCTCCTCAAGACTCTTTAGGGAGATTGCACTTCTATGTAACATTGAAGAGTTTAGAGTTCCCATATTACTGGTTTTCTCACAGTCTTCTGTATCAAATTCATGGGGGGGTTGCAAGGCATATACTTGAGGTCTAGTTATATAATCCCCACATACAGAGGCCCCTGTAACAAAAAAGGAAAAATATAAAACGTTTCAAGGTAAACAAGACCTTGTCAAGGCATAATCATCGATCTATATCGGTCAGATTTTGTCTACTCACCTGTAATATTGGAGAGAGCAAGTGACTCCATGGAGCCACGGACGCTCTGATCGGTTTTCTTGAATTCATTTGTGATGCAATCTAAAGAGTCAGTGTACCATTGTGACTCCACTCCTTGGAGACCTGTATCTGCCCTATGATCCAGCTCCAGCTCTTGGATTTTTCGGCTGCTTGCTGGCCCTGGATGGCTTCCGTAGGCAGAGTCCCCAAGCCCATCTTGAGATTGTGTCCAGTACATGTCAGCCTGATACTTCTTACTAGCCAAGCCTTCACCCTTTGCTCTTCCATCACTGGCAGTATTTGACTGCTTTGACTTGGCATCCTTTTCAGCTATCCAGAAATCTGTGGGTCTAGTGTCACTGACCTGCTGAAAGACCCCGTGTTCCCCAAACTTTAATATCAACTGAGTCATGTAGTCCTCATGTTCAGCCCACTCCTGCTCCGTGTCCTCAGGTGGATCAGTCTCTTCTCCATGGCCCCTCCATAACTGCTCATCTGACAAGTTCCTCTGGGTTATCATCTTGGTCAGGGTGTCCTCTGCATTTTCGCTAACGCCAGGGAACTTGTAGTTGGCCGAGGGTGAGAAGAGCAGCGACTGTCTGCACTGATCAGCTGAGCGACTGCTCTTCCCCATGCGCACACTGCTGCGGGATTCTCGTGAGCGTGCCGACTGGAAGGCGGAGTCAGAAGAGTCAGAGGCCTGCACGTCCTCCCCAAGAGTGCAGGCCTTGGAGCAGTAAATACGACCCTGGTATGGCAGGAAAGGACAACCGATCAAAGAGCTCTTACACTGGGCACAGCTGAAACAACTGTCAGTGGCATGCCAGTGGAGCCCATCATAGGTCATCTGGGCATGGTCGACACCTGGAAAAAGAAAAATGTCACATTATTAATTAATTATTATCGTTTAAATGACAAAGAAATGTGACATGTTCTAACTTTAGCAGCAAAACATTTCCTTACTGATGTTTTCTCCACAGGCCTCACAATATTCTGCATAGAGAGACTCAAAGCAGCCACAACAATACGGTCTGCCGTCCTTCATGATGTACCGCTGCCCTCCCAGAACTGTCTCACATTCAAAACAGGAGAAGTGCTTCATGTGCCAGTGGCGACCCTCTGCCTCGGTGCACTCATCAGCAAAAATGATCTATAGAAAAAAAGGATAATAAATTAGCTAATTTTATTTTACTATTGTGAAGACAAATGTTATTGCTATTCCAGAAGATTAAAGTGAAATATTTCAGCCCTCCTCCATGCTTTACAGTTATTACTGTATTTTTTCCACTTCTGTGGTTTTACCTCGTCACAGGCCGAGCAGCGTGGTTTGAGTAGCTCAGCGTGGTGCCTTCCACAGTGGATTTTTCCATCATGGTAGAAATAGATTAAATCCACCAGCAGTTCGCTACAAGTGGAGCAGGCAAAGCATGCTGGGTGCCAACACAGCTCGGGACTCGCTCTTGAGGCGAACACTGCCATTTCCCCACCACTGATGCTTTCACCACACTGTGATCAACAGAGAGGATTTTATTTCAGTTCCTCATTTAAAAATTTTTTGTTCAATTTGAACTCAGACAGATGGATGCCAATGAGGAAAATGCTTTTACTTTTGTCAGTACTACACATGTATTTGGTTCTTGATTCCAAAGCAGCTCTTTAGGCACTGATTCAGACAACTTACGTGTTCACAAATGCAGTTGAGAAGACTGCGGGGCAACAGTTTGACGATGCCTCTGCCTAATGCTTCCTTCTTTCTTTGGACACTGAACATCTGTAGTTCTTTCTTTTCTTCCTCTGAGAGAGACTGGCAATATCGGACCTGGGAAATGAGATTGACAACCTTTTTGTAGATATTCAGACCAACAGACCAACCAAGTTTATTGCTGCCATCTTTAATCAATTCAATTACAAAAATGTGATTGTTTATGGAAATGTTCTTTCATCGCCATCCATTTTTTAATACAGGCCAATTTTTTAAAGCGTGGCAGGAATTTCATATTTCTGCCAGAATAACTTCTGTAAACCATTCTGGTTCTAGACTGTAATTTTAGTGTGAAGTGTTTTTCAGGCTCATTGAAAATCTATGTAGCAGGAATTTTAGCAATTGATTATTAAGGGTCTGACAGAGGGTGAATAGCACAGCTTACTGAACAAAAGCATCTCTTGACCCCAGCTCGCCCTTCCTACACCCCACAACAGATCTCCACCCACAGTCCCTTACTGAGAAGCTCATGTTTACAAGTGTTCTTTTTGATGTTTCCCAAACCTTTAACAAGAGGGAAAGCAGACGTTTACACAAACAAGGTTCTCTGTTCAGAGTGAAGTGAAGAGGCCAGGAAACAAAGGAAGAGAGGTGGCCATGTCGAAGTGTGGTGCCACTGCAGTAGTGGCATCATATAAAGTCTCTTTTTAGCCAGCATCCCTCTTTCCCGCTGTGTAGTCCTCATATAAAAACCACTGCTATGACAGGAATCCTGCTGGTGGGGGCTTCTGGCATACATAAAATCATCAAGTCAAAAGCTACATTGTGCCCACACAACATGGATTTAAGATTGTGGAACAAAGATCCCCTTAAGTGTGAAGTCAACACAGATGCCAAGACCTGAGATGGCACAGAGATAGTTTAACATGTGGGTTTACTGAGCCACAAGACATGCAGCTACTCAAACAACCTGCTGAGGAGACCTCTTGTAGCCACAGTGTAAATGAGAAGACCTGCTGAGGGGGAGAGATGTGTTAGAGCTGCACACAAAATAAATATTCTCACCTCATTATCATGTGGCGGCAGTTGGTAGAGGAGCTGCTTGACTCTGAACTTCTCTCCTGGACTGTTGACATACGGGATCTTATCCTCAGGAAGGCAGGAAAAATATAACTGGATCTGGGCAAATCATAGAAAAAAGGAGTCAAGAAAAATTCTTTCAAATGTGTGATGTTATTATTATTTATTCTTCTTCTTTTTTAACGTGCCTTATTTTGTATTAACCCAACCAGAGGTTTATATCTGTTTAGGTTTTCCCCCCATTGTGAAGGCTAAATCTAAACCATAAAGAGTTGCCATATTTTTAAAGTAATTTTTCTTGTAAAATTCTTCAGGTTGCTATAAATTTGAACAAAATGTGGTATTTGTGGGAAAGTTTTTGCTTCTTAGATTGAAAATAAAGCAAATTTGATCTTTTTTTTATTTTTACAGGCCAATACCTGCCAAATCAAACCATGCCTGAATAAAAACCAACAACACTGTGCAATAAATTTAGATAATAAAATATTGTACATACATTGTCATTGCTTGGTAGTTAATTAGTTAATTATTAAAATGACTTTAAATCTGATCGGTCTTGTATTTAGTTAAAACTTGGGGGTCCATCTGACTAACCAAATAAAGATCTGGCATTAAGTTAATGTCAGTTATCAACTATGATCTTTTGCAATATTAATATAGTGTATTCTGATGTGGCACTGACAATATTTCTTTCAATATAATGTGCAGCCTAACCCTAGATTTATTATTACTATTTATTTATTTTTCAGAAGTGTATAAGCCTACCTCTTAATTTTAAGAGAAAAACTTACAGCTGTATATAAAACAATTTTGTGGTGTCAGAGTTAGCTGGCTAACCACACCACAAGTTTTATTCCAAACAGAAAACTCACACAGTCATCAATCGTTTTCATTTTGGACAAATGAGTTTCGTCACCAAATCTGGTCAGCAGATCATATTAAATGCATTTGTCAGCTCTGAGTCTGTGCCTAAAGGGACAGGACAAAGCAGTCTGTTCCAACGGTGCTCTGACCCTTAGGGCTGGCCACTGAAACCCTGACTTTATGAGGAAGGGACAATTACATTCAGCCAGATAAAGAGGTTGGATGAGCCTGTCTTGTGTGTCGTGAGACTTCCTGCAGCTTTGGCTGTCTGTGGGGCAGGGGGCTGCTTATCTCCACCGCCATAAATTATGCACATCTTTATACTGCTATTACCCCTCATCCAGCTCCTTAGGGGCAAAGGAACCAATCTGTTTCTGCACTGTAATGATGACCCCTAATACACGGCTCTTTTAGAGAATTGGCTGCAGTAAAGACATTACAGTTGACCCTTGTGTTTTCCCCAAACAAAAGGCCTTACATGTTAAAGTTTTTGCTGAATTCACACATCCTCCTGCCCATCACCTGCTCACTGCATGTGCTGATGTTTAACAAGATGATGGAATGGAGGGAGATTGGAAGCAGGAGGGAACATGGCAGGAAAGGAAACTAAAACAGAAAAATGCTGCACCTTATATAGAAAAATTGCCACATGAAGCTGGCTGCTGGCAGCCAGGAGCAGCAGCTTTGACTTCCTGTCTATCTCTGAGCAGTGTTTTAATTATCACAGCAAACTTTGCACTTGAGTTTGTAAGTAAAAGTACACACATCTTGCTTGTAAAGGTTAACAAGTAGTGTTGTGCAAGTCCTGAACGAACCGTTCAAAGTTCAAAGTGAGTCACTTTACTGAATCAGGAGTCTTGTTTCTTCTTTTCCATTGACTTATTGACTGACTGATTTGTCCCTGCTACTGCTAGCTAGCTTCAGCTGTCTGAAAAGAAGAGAGCAGGCATGCAACATTTAACTAAAATGTGGCTTTTATACTAACTGCCTTTAATAAATATATCAAACTAATCACCTCATTAGCCCTCTGGGAAAAGCCACAGCTCTGGTTTCTTGTTTCAACAACTGCCCCTCTATCATCCTGCTGTAAAAAATAAACAAGTCACTCATGTGTAGTGTCTTTTTACGAATGAATTTCCTGACTTACTTGTTTCACAGGAACGACAAATACAAAGTACAACCCGTGACTCGAGTAGGTGAATCAAGACTGAGCAAATGATTCGCACAGACGAGTCGTTTGTTATCATTTTCTCCCTGACATGCCTGCAATGTCACATGAGCTCTCTTGGAAGAGCCCCTCCCTCACCTGGGTCATGCCAATGCAAAAATAGTTCTCCCCTGTAATATTCCCTCTTTTATTTTTACAGTAAAAATATTTTTCTCATTTCAAATTAATGGTTTTAGTGGTTTGAATCAGTGGGAATTGTCAGTCTGAAAGTGACTCAGTGTCTCAAATTACTTAAAAACCAGATTCTTTTTGGTGATTGATTTATTTAAACTTGAATTGGTAAAAAAAGAATAAAATTTCCATCCCTATAGGCCAATTTTATAAAAGCAGCAAACAGGTTTTAAGAAAGATGTTTTTCATCCCAAAAGTGTCAGTTTCTAGAAACCTGGTGCTTTCATCATGTGTGCTGAACACCATTTAACTGGGCCAAGAAAATGGGCTAGAAAGGAGTAAAAATCAGGTCAAGGCTGTTTTAATCTCTGTCTGGGGATAGATCATCATTCTTGCTGATGATTTAGAAAAGAAATGACGTGAAGCAGTGAAATGGTTACCGCAGTTAAACATGAATGTTATGTTTTCCTACAGCTACTTTTATTTTTACCCGATGAGACCCAAATAGAGAAAGTTATTGCTCCATAGTGGCCTGATTCTTCTTTACCTGTTCAGGTCGAAAGCCAGGTGGTACCCAGGCGTACTCCTCCAACACGCAGCCTGAGTCATCGTCCGAAGTGGAACTGTGCTGAAAGCCAGAGGTTAGCTTACTGACTTTCTGGTCCATCATAACGTCCCGTCGGTGACCCTGGAAGCTGACCAGTGGTCCTGCTGCACTCATCAGACTCTAGTTTTTTTAAACAGAAGAAGGGGAGAAAAAAGGAAGAATTAGAAAAGATGTGAAAAATCGAATTTATCATTGATCTGTTTATCTTGCGAGAGCTTTTTAGGTGAATGTGAAGCAACTGACTCACCACTATCACTGCCCCTTTTATGAGGCTCCCCAACCACCACTCCAACAAAAACTCATTATGGTATCTGAGCGAGCCTTTCTTGGCTCACTTCTGGCTGATGAGTCTTACAACATAAAGAGAATCAGGAAGTAAACTGCACCCTTTCAGTTTTACTGTGGCAGCAGCCTAACTTGTGCTCCTATCATGTGGCTTTTGTGGATGAAGAAACCATCAGGAAATTCCCAACAAACTTTATGAGGTAATGCCCAAGCTTAGTATAGTGGCACTAACAAGCAGTTTCATGTCATTTGGTGTAGTTAAGGTTCACATAGCTGAGATGCTGCATCACTCTGTCCCAGCAGGCCCTAACCACATGGGACCAGATCCTGGCTTGATCAGTTGAGCCATAGGTCTGTGTAAACACAGGCCTGGTTTGAAGACAGGCCCACCATATGGGGGAATGTCCACAAACTTGCTCTGTCTTTAGTCATCTCCCCTTTTACTTTGACCTGTTTGTTTTCCAACCTGCTGCAGCCAGTGAGTGTCTGATCGTTCTTCTTATTCGTGAGCTGAACAAAGACATCCATGTCAGACAGGGGACGTGGGGAAATGGGAGGGCTGGGGTTGATTGATACTGACAGCACACCAACAAACAACAATAGAACATAGTTTTGCAGCAATTCCAAAATCTACAACTCAACAAATCAGCCAACTCATTTAGGTCAGATTAAACTTAAATTGTTGATGCTTGGCCAAGCTACAGCAGAGGTCAAATTCTTGCTCTAAATATGAGGGTTTATTCATTCACTCATTTTCTGCACCTGCCTCTTTCTGTTCAGGGTGGTGGTAGGGCTGGAGCTAATGCCCAGAGGTCCCTGGACAAGAATCAGGGTGCATCTTGGGACTGATTGTCAGACCATCAAAAAGCCAACACGAAGACTTACTCCTAACATCAATTTCAGATAAATAAATAAAAGCCGAAGTACATGTTGAACACTCATTTTTCCCTAAGAAAAACATGCAGACTCCTTATTTTGATAAATAGTGTAATTATTTTAAAAAGACAAAGTAACAAAACATCTTTCTAATCAAATTTGAAAAAGTAAAATTTTTAAGTGTTGTTAGCATAATAAAAAAACACTGGCAATAACTTTATTAGCTAAGATTGAAAATGATTAATAGCTAGGCAACCTTGTAAGAACCAAGTAAACATGGAGATGATGAACGCATGTCCAGTTGTGGTTGCTTCTCACAGGCGTTGGTCTCGAGCTGAGATCAAACGAGAGGCCAGGCAGCATCCAGCAGCCTGGCCCAGGCCACCTCCCACAAAGCTTCCAACCCCCGTGGCTGGTAAGGGCACCGAGGGCCACAGAGAGAGACAGCTGAGAAAACTGAATTGCAGCCTTTGAAAAAGAAAAAAAAGCCTAATAATCGAATATTTGCATGAACATTTTTTTGCATCAGAAGATAGTGCAAACCAATTTAAAGGTACTTGGAACCAGGTTACTAAAAACTAAATGATTCAGACAGTTTCTGGTTCTGTCTGGTTCTTCCTGTGTTCGGAACGTTCACCCAGGCAGGTTTAAGTGTGATGGATAACATTAGTTGTGTATTCATCATGTTGTTTCAGGTCAGGCAGATTTAGTCATGACATGTCCCATTAAACTGCCTCTGATGTTCTCAACAATGATACATTTGGAAAGGAATCGTTTGGAGACATGTTGAATCAAGAGTTTGTTTAGTTTTCCTAGTGTCTTTTTTTTTCTTGCCTGGATTTAAGTGTGTCTTTTTGTCTCATTATAGAAAACTATAAAAATGCTCAAATTGAAATGGAGTCTAGACGAAAATTCAGACTGGAAGACTGATTAGTTCACCGGGCTCACCTGCGCCGCGCCGCGCCACGCCCCACGTCATGGCCAATCAACGCCAGGAACTGCACGCTTCCAGACCTATCATCGCTCCAGAAT
>JAVKLF010000011.1:5158784-5178228 GCA_034783495.1 Millerichthys robustus | reverse complement strand
GCGGCTCTACTCTGAGTCCCTCCCGGATGACCGAACTTCTCACCCTATCTCTAAGGGAGAGCCCAGACACCCTACGGTGGTAGGTGGTATCTAATGAACCATTGGCTGTATTTTAATGAAACATTCAGGAAATAAGTGACAACTCAAAACCCTCACGCAGTCTGCGGCATTCTGGGAAAGTAACATACAACTTAAGAAAGGTTCTCTTATGACAATTTAATGTCAAATCAGAATAACAAATTGCAGTGATATCACAAAGTGACTGGATGCACAAAGGATCATAGTGACTGGCGGTGTCCAAACAGCCCACACTCTGCATGTGTCTGTGAGCTTTGGCTGAAACTGTGGGAGGGAAGGGGATAAGGGTACGAATCAGCAGAGGATGTACGCTACAGTAACTTCTGCTTTTGACATGTGGAGGCCTGAGGCTGTCCATCCTCCCCCGATAACTCTGTTGCTCTTATAGAAGAGGAAACATGGATAACTTTGGTTTTGGCTCGCTACTTTAAAGTCATTATCAGATGTTTCTGTTCCATCAAGTTATGGTGCTTAGTGTTGTTACTTTTGGCAATTCTTTGATTTTTTTGGGGAAATATTAAGAGTTGTCCTGTCCTTAAACGTTTGTACTGTGGTCTTTTGAGACATCAGATTAAACTTTTAACCAAACTTGTTCTTTTGAAGTCATGGGAAATAATCACCTCTGTAAACCTCCAATGTAACTTCAGTTTTTATATATACCTACATATATATATATATATATATATATATATATATATACATACATACAGTATCTATCTATATAGATCTTATTCTTATTATTAGATAGCAATGTGGCTTCAAGTTTAATTTATTTACTAAGTTTATTTTAATAAACTTAGAAATTTAAATGTAAATATAAACTGTTACACATTTAATGGAGTATCAATACCAGTATCCAAATAATACATTTTGAGAAAAAGACTAGAAACAAACCGGTACTATGATATATGTATGATCTTCTCACTATGAAGTCAGTGCGTTTTGATAAAGTGTTGTTATTAATCTAAGGCTGGAAAACCACCAGTTCCCCCTTGGTGCCCACGCTGCGTCTCCAGACAAGCATTACTGGGTGATTCTAGGGATAATACTGACAAATGGAATGTCACCGGTGAGTTATGGCAAGAGATTGGTGTAATAGAAATTGCCACAGAAAGCTACAGATTCAAACGTTTCCAAAAGCACTGATGTATGCAGACAATAACGGAGACGTGTTTGTCCTGGACTACTGAATACAAAATTACTTTTTTTCCAGCTGCAGCATTTAAACAATAGTAGGTTCTTGTCATGGTCTGATGAGTTTGGTGTCATTTCTAGATTTTTAGTCAGCCTCTTATTTTGCTTTCCATGGTTCTTTTTTATATTAGTTTGGCAACGGGTTCTGTTAAAGGTTTTGTAATTTTGGAGTTCTACAGCTGTATTTTGACATCTGCACAAGTACTCTCCCTAAAACACAAAACATCCAACACCACAGCCCTGAATGTTCAAGTCTAGTCATGCTGAAGATAAATAACAAAAATGTTTGTGCATAACAAAACATTTTGGGAAATTGTTGTGGAAAACTTGGCTGCTTGCACTCACTGGCCATAAAAATGTTTTCTTGTAATTTTGAGTCACCAACTAAGCTCCATCTCCAAATTTACTGATAAAAAAGTAGTGTCAGGTCTTAATACTAATAACTCAACCTGCAGGAGGATAGTGGACCACTTTTTATGTGGTGCCAGGAGAAGCAGCTACCCTAAACTTCAGTAAAACAAATGAGTTGACTGCAGAATACAGAGAACAGCAGACAAACCCGTCTACACACAGAACATCTGTGAGACGGTAACAGCTTCAGCTGGTGTTCATGATCAGAAGGCTCTCACCTTTTCCACACATTTTGCTGCTCTGTTCTCTAAATAAAGACAATAAATTTATCCACAACTGGAAGATTTAAGGTCTCCTCTCTCCTTCAAACTTTCCATACAGCAGATGGTCAGAGCTTCCTGACCATGAATATCAATTTATGGGCCAGGATCTCAATCCATGATTTAAAAAGGTTCCACAAAGGGTCACCTAAGCAGCTGAGCCCTGCATCAGATTGGCCCTGCAATCATTACATCGTTACAGGACATCTTTTTTCACTGGAACCAAGAGAGCTTGTTTTCATGTAATGTTTTCATTTCATTTACAATCAGTTGAATTATTTTAAGATTTTGATGCTGATACAGTTATGAAGCATAAATAAATATAAATGTATTAGTGTTCTCCCAATACCAATACTGGTATCTGTGTTGGGCATGATACCAGCATTTGTACTAGTACTCATACCAATGTGGTATATGGAACTGATACCAATACCAATATCGATATTTGGATACTGGTATTGATACTCCATTGAATGTGTAACGGTTTACATTTATGTTTAAATATATTAAATGCTCATAAATGCGCATTAAGTCCTCCTCTGCTAGAGCCCAGGCCCTTCAGGTGGTCCTCATGTGAAGGGTTGTTTTCATTATCTTCTTTCTCAGTAAATCTATTTGAAGTTTAAGTTTCTGGATATCTGGCCTTGCAGCACCGTTGGTTTAGTTTTTACATTTATCTGTACTTGCCTTTTCTTTTTGTCTTCACTCACCTGCTTTTGGATCCTTTCCTGCATTTTGATCTTCTAATACGCAAAAATGTTTTGCTCAGGCAGTCCTAAAATATTTCCAACGACTAACACAGTGAAAAATATTTTTAAAAATATATTTGACAAAACATCTAAGCTAACTTGACAGTAGTTCATTTTTTAAAACAATCCTACCATTATAGGGTTTTCCTCACTAATAAGGGCAGAGTTTGACTCGTGCTACAGGCAAGCTGTGCTTGTGCAATAGCTGAACGTGTGTGGTGGCTTTCCCCCTCGACAGTGTTTGACAGGAATTTTTCAATGCCTGTGTAAAGTATGTAAACACAGAAAGCTGTGGTTGGTTAAAATGCTGTCTGAATGCAGTCTCCCTTCACAGCTGTCTTCTAAGCAGTGAAGGAGAAGCAGAACATGCTCAGCTTGACTAAACGTGCAAAAATCATAATAAACTTTCACTGGACTGAGTGCTGCAAGTAGTTCTGTGTTCCACATAACACCTTTCTCCCTCAGTGGCCACAGTACGGCCACAAACATAGCATGGGATTGAGTCATATGGTTTCACTTTTAAAGAATATTCTGCAGTGAAGCTCATGCTTCGATTTTGGAAGGTTTGGTCATTCTATTTAGGTCACAACAGGATTAAAAAGAAAGAAACTTCCTGTGAATCCATGTGAGTTAAGTTTTTTTTCTTTAATGAACTGCCCAGTGATTGAAACGGGACAGTCTGCTTACTTAAACAAAAAAACACACAAAACAGCTGCTTTGCACGAGGATAGCTGAGGCTCTGCACATATAAGTGCAAAGTAATAAAAACTTAAAGGCTCTACTCTAACAGATATGCAGAATTTAAAATGAATCTTAAAAGTAAAAAAAAAAAAAAAACTGTTTACAACGTCCGATCGCCCACATCTGAATCCTACATCCACAACTCACCATGAGCTGCATACCAAATAGTTTTTCATCTGTGCAAAATGAAAAAAAGCACATGTGGAAGTAGAGAGAGAGGAGGAAGTGGAGGATATAGCCTGGCTGGAGCTCTCACTAATATCACAGCACAGCTTTTCCTGATGAATAAAACGAATGCTTTATAGCTTTGTGGTCCTGCAGGGTCTTGGACAGTCACAAAATGTAGCCCTGAAAGTCTTTCCCAAACAACCAAATAGCTACCAGCAAGTAAAAAGTGTTTGAAACACCCACAAAAAACAAGCTGGATCATTAAAGTGAATTACATTGTTTTACTCTTGTCAATTTTGCTTTGAGCCTACGCAGTCAGTAAGTCGTTTGTCTGTGTGTGTTTGGTTCTGAAAGGGTGGAACCTGTCGAGGCAGAAAAAAAAGGAGGCAAGTTCATGACTTCATCTTACAGAAACAAAGGATATTCCAGTTCCTCTTGTGTCATCATCTGAGCATTACCTTACTGGAATGCTTTCCAAACCACTAAACCATCAGCAGATGTTCAGAATCTTTTTACATGTATTTTTTAGGACCCATCGCTTCACTCTCAGTGTGATACTTCAGCTGATTGGATACAGGCGGAAAGAAGCATTTCTTCATTTACAAGTGAACTGCCAACATTATGAGAAAAACAAATCATTTATTACAATTTAAACACTCCAAATAAAACCAAGGCATGTTATTATTGCATTTTGATATGTGTGTAGTTTGACAGACTCTACCGAATGCTGAATGAAGCAGGTCTCACGGTACAAAAGTAAAAGCTGAGTAACAGAAAGAATTTAAAACAAATGATTCTTAGATTAATATTTCACTCAACTTTACTTATGTTTCTCTTTTCAGTGAGGTTTGTCACAGGAGGATGACATCATTCTGGCCCTGCTATCGCTTCTAACTCTGCTGAAGATGGTATTTAAAATCTAAATTCAAAATGCGTTCATTGAAAACAATATGGATTGCACCTGTGATTGCACCACATTGAGGTGTAGCTCAGACACATTTTATCCAGGATTTCACACTCAGAAAGTGTGCTAAAATAATGAAAATGTGTTGGTGACTTTTTTTTTTACTTTTTATTTTACACTTGGCATCCCATAAACTCTTGTGTAATGTTCTAAACAAAAAATAGAATCAAATATTGAGTGAAGGGCTCAGATAAAACCAATGAACCATAAAATTATCCTTGGCAATCACCTTTTTATAAGTTACTTTACAGGATTTTTTGGTTTCATCAGTAGCTGTCTGAGGATGTTTGTGCACGAGCAGGCGCTTTGGTTTGTGGATTAGATCTGATCTCTGGCTCTCGTCAGCACATGCCGGACACGGTGCTCTGAGGCCCTGCATCCATTTCATGTTGTTTTCTCAAGTTTTTCAAGTTTTCTCAAGTCGCTGCATACCAGAAAAAAAAAGTGCTAGCATTTACTTTTATACACCTGGATTGAGGCTGTTCATTTGATATCCACCATTATTTTTCCAAGATCATGCAGCACAATCCAAAACACGTGGGGCATTTCTCTGGACTAAACAGTTCTGGCACTCTGGACAAGCAGGCAAATTGTAAGTGACGTTTTGATAAACATATTTCCCAACCCTTCATTTATCAGGGAAATCTACACTACACTTATCGTAACCATTAGTAGAAGTCTACAGCTGGGTGTGAATGTAGGACCAACAATTTTTATGTGCAGATGTGTCCTACCGCTCTGTTAGCAGCGCAGGCTGGGAAAGGAAACATCAAGACCTGTAATTAAAGATAGATACAGGTGTGGACGTGAACCTGTATTCCTGATAATGTGAGGTTTGAATTAGAGATTTCCACTAAAACACATTCATTAGCTTAGTTATTAACCAGAAGTCCAGATTTTTAGATAAAAAAAAAAACCATTTTTTGATTTTTAGAACATGGTGAATATTATGTTTAAGATTTAAAGCTAACAATCTTGCACCGCTACATTGTGGTTTTGTTCCAAACAGAAGTTTAAAAGGAGTAGCAAAACCACGTCATTACATGTTGATCATTCAATCAATCAAAACTTTATTTATATAGCACCTCACACCCAAGGCAACCAAAGTGCTGCACAGCAAAACAAATATACAGGAGAATAAAATCATGCAAGCAATACCATCAATCACAAAATAAAATAAATAAATAAAATAAACTGGCCTACTGCATGTGCTTACAGTTGTTAAAAACCAAAGCAGAAAGATGAGTCTTTAAAACAGATTTCAATTCATTAAGAGAGCTGGCAGACCTCAAAGAAAGAGGCAAATTGTTCCAGAGTTTAGGACCTACAACTAAGAAGGCTCTGTACGTCTTAGTTACCGGTCGAGTCTGAGGAACCACCAAAAGCAACTGCTCATCAGATCTCAGAGCTCTACCTGGATGATATCTCTGTCGGAGCTCAGAAAGAAAAACAGGCGCCAGACCATTTAAACACTTGAAAATCAAGATTAAAACTTTAAAAACAATCCTACAAGAAACAGGCAGCCGGTGATAAGAATACAACATAAAGAGCGATGTTACCGATGCTGTGGTAGGACCCAGCAGCCAACAGGAAATGGTTGGCAGGCTGAACGTGGCCAGCAGTTCAGCAGGTACCTGAGTGGAACGTGTTGTGTCAGATCACAGCTCTGTTACTGGAAACAGATTTGAACGAACACCTCAGGCACTCGCCAAACTGCACCTCCTTATCTGAACATTCATTGGCAACAAGTAATATTATTATTCTTTTATTCTGTCGCAGATTTTGAGATGAGATAATGAATATAAGAACTACCAGTTTTGGTGAAGTTAAGATGCATCAACTAGGTTTTCCGGTAATAAACAGTGATTGATGGTTATTATTATCATTTTGTCTCAGAGTGATGCTGATTGATCTCTATGAATTTATCAACCCAATTTTTGAAACTGTGTTTTCTTTTTCTTTTATAGAACAAAACTATTATGTGCATCGACATCACTGTTTAGTGGAAACCAGATAAAATAAAACCCAGATTAGCCACTGAGCATCACAGTGGAAGTAAATGCTTTATCCACTGGATCTATTTTATTGAGCCAAATTGTAAAGATTTTACTAAATCTTCTTAAAGCTTGTTAATCATGATCTTCAAGCACAAACGTGGCAAAAGTCATTGAACAGGATTAAAAAATGATTTGTATGGCTTCTCTTGGGATGAGCGATAACTATCAGTGTGTATGTTCTTTGTCAGAGGAATGTGAGTCTGTCTCGGGGTAGTTCAGTTGCCCCTATGCACCCTGGATCACACAGATGACCTCATACCAGAGAGATGCCAAGGTGCTGAGGTTTGAGCTCCACACAGGCAGCAAAACATCAGTCTGTTCTGTTTTTCCTCTCTGATGGTGTGAGACCCGTTTCTACTGTTCCAGCAGCAGCGTATCCAACAACATGATCACGTGCCGCCTCTAATAATAAAGGACATTTTTACTGGTATTATTTTTATTTCACATCCAGACTCAAAACAAAGTTTGATTCTCAACTCTGTTTTCAGAGCATTCGTGCTGCTATTATTTCTTTTATCACATTTATTCTTTGCTGTTGTCCTGTGTGCTACAGTCCCCAGACTGCTTTGCTGTGGTGGGAAACAGCACTGCTGTAACAACAGGCTGCAGGAAAGCCAATAAGATGAGATCCTCACATGGCATCGCCTAAACTGGATTTCACTGCACGTCACACTTCCCCTATCCAGAATGAAAACTGATCCTATCGCTTGTTCTGTGGGGATAACTAAACCCCTATTTATTTAATTTAAGTTGGTTGTTTGCAGAGGCAACAGTGACTCATAGTCACATCATATACAGACAGTAAAAAAGATAACGATAATCTACAGTTAGAAGGGTGACAACCTTTCACCAGTAAAAAAATGCACCACAGCACAACCAAGATTTGCTTTAAACTTTTAAATCAATAAGTAAAAAAACTATTACCAGAACAAAAAGACATGCTACTTTAATTCAATTCAATGCATGATGGAAACAGAAGCTTTGAATAAAGGTTAAACTAATTATTCAGATCAGATTTTGGCTTTGATTTATTTACTGCCAAAACAACAACCCTGCAGATCAATCTGAACCTTTCAATAAGTCTTTGGATTTCTGTGGATTTAACCAAACCGTTTTCAAAAAATTGAAAAAATATTAAAAATCACATAAACTGAAATTAATACACACCAGTGACCAGAAAGAAAGCTTTCTGAGATTTGTATATCAGAGTTTAAAGCCATTCACATCTGGATATGCTGATAAATGAGTTTTGTCGAGGCTCAGCGAAAAAAAACAACAAAAAAAAACTAACAAAATAAACCCATCATATAAGAGTCATATCACTGGTTTTATGCTTGTACTGAAGTATAATGTATGTTTGTTACTGATCCAAAAGGGCTTAAACACAGAGAAGGTTTAGGATTATTAGAAATCCTATAAGTTTGTGAGGTCCTGACCCACATGGACACAACAACTGATGTCTCTCTTCGGCCCTTGAGGCATCTGCCGGGTTTCCAGTCAGTGTTTGAGGGTCTGCCCTCAGAGTCACAAGGTTCACCACTCTGTGAACTCCAAGGAGTCAAAGATCAGGAGCCCAAGGCTGGTACTGCTGACAGTTATGTTTAAAGCTCATACTCAGTCAGCTGATTTGTGAGGTTTACATAAAGCATGGATAGAATTGTCAAACAAAGCTGTTTATAGCTTACGTCTTTACATGTGTCCTGCTTGATTTACACTTCTAAAACTCGAATGCACAGACTGTTATCAATGACTTGATGGTTTCTACAACTGAACCACTAAATCATGTTGATGGTCATTTATTTCCAACCTAAAGAGCATCCAGTAAAAGCTTTTACACAGTCTTATTGAAAAGCTGATTATTGCTTTAACAAGAACATCAACAATAATGTCTTCACTTGCAAACATTATATGTTTTTTTTAAAGCACTCTTTTAACACCTCCTTACCCGGGTGGAGAGTAAACATTTTATTTGGCCTTCATGACTCGCCAGCTATTACCCAGACTGCCCTGGGGCATTGCTCAATGCTTAGCTGGTTAACTGGTTGCTTTTACTTGCTAACAGACATAAAGGAACATGCATGCATTTTTTAACAGGTTTACTCCACAGTATTGTTGCTGAAGTGCATTCTCAAGGGACTTGTAAAGTCAAAATCATAAAAGCCAGTCTCAAAGCAGGGGAATTCTTCCTAATGGGAAACAGCGCGTTGGTGCTTTAATGGATTTGTTCAGCTTTTCCCATTCTGGTCATCAAGTACTGCTTTTTTATAAAGAAATGCAACCAACCGAAATGTAATGAAACACTTTCAGTCCTGATTTACTAAAAGTTTGCATGTATAAAAACGTGCAAACACACAAAGCTGATCTACAAACAGTGATTTGTACAGAGGATTGAATTTGTCATATAAACAAAATATCAGATGAGCCAGTGGTTAGTAAGGGCAATACTCAGTAAACTGCTGCTGATTTAAAACCTGTCTCAAACTTTTCATAGAGGTGACATTGTTTTATTACAGCAGTAAATGATTTTGGTCTGAGCTATCCTCAACAGGTAAGGAATTAATTGATTTAAACTTTTCCACAGAGCTCCTCTTTAAAGCTTCAAATCTCCTGATCCATTGTTCTGCGTGTGCTAACCACAGAGGACTGATGTCTGTCACAGTGGTCATTATGTGACACAGGACTGACGCACCTTTGGTTCAACACTGCTGATTTGCACACACAAAGATCTGATTGGCCACTACCCAGCTCCACTCTCTCATTATCTGCATTACTGCCTGTCTGTGACCTTTAACCCCGTGCTCCAGTCTCCACGACACGAACAAACATCCTGGCACTGAAATTTTGTTTTCACCACATCCATTTTATTGATTTTGTCAAGATGTTGATGCTGTTCTCATAGTCATAAAATGCCCACAAATGCCAGAAATTAAGTCTTGTACAGAGTTCCAAGAACTTGGTCTTAGAGGTACAGAACAAGCATAAATAATTTCAAAGGAGGTCATGGAAGACTCTGTAAAAGCAATCACATTTCATCCTGCTCTTTTGTGATTATAAAACCATGAGCTATGATTGTAACTTTGAATAGTTTAACAATTTCAGGGCTCCAAAAGTGTTGGAGATGACTGTCAGCTAGCACCAAACCCATTTTAGCTCAATATCTGTATAACAGACTGAGCTACAGCCATTTATGTGTTTGCTCAAGTAAAGTAGCTCAAGTCATAATTGAAGTTGATTTTGTTTCTGACAGAGTAAACTAATGAAAACACAAAACCATACATACATTTTTGATTGATTAAAGTTCGAATTGACTTTGTGATAATGTAATATGTTGCTACTGCAGCAATTAGTTCAACGTTATGTTACCATAAGCCTCACTAGTGTTTATTAAAAAAACTAAGCATGTATGAGCCTTAAGGAATGTTAACTACTTAAACAGGGTCTGAAAAAAGAAAAAGAAAAAAGTAAACCAGAAGGTGTCATAGCAAATAAAAGCAACTGAACTTGTATGTTATGCATTAAAAAATGAGAAGTTAATTCCAGAAAATGTAATATATGACCATCTTGTCGTGTACTTGAGAAAGTGTTTTAAAAAGTCTAAGGGAGTGAATGCAGGTACTGTTCACAGAAGACCCTCTCTGACTACATGTGGACTCAACAGGTCACATGTCTAAACCTGAGCAGAAAAAAGGCATATTACTGTTAATCATCGCTCCAGAATCCATTCATAAAGCCCTCCGTACGGACTTCATCTGCTGAACTTTCACCCTCCTCCACCCTATCTCCTCCTTCACTCCCAGCCGGTCTTGGCAGATGGCCGCTCGTACCGAGCCAGGTTCTGCTGGAGGTTTCTTCCCGTAATCGGGGTGTTTTTCCTCTCCACTGTCGCCACATGCATGCTCCGAACGAGGGATGGTCGTAAGTCTACAACTCGATGCAATCTGCTGGGTTTTTCTATAACCTCCGGTAACATCTCGATTGAATTCAATTCACTCTCAAGCTTTCCAGTCCTGTTCATCTTTAGGCCTACTCCACCACCAGTGTCCGGGCCCCGAGGGGAAGACTACCCTAATATTCATCCTAGACTACTCATCTGAACTCACAGTAATCCACTGCGCACAAGTCTTCTGCCGAGCTTGAGTGCCAAAGAACTCTTTGTCATGATAATAAACCTTTCTAATTGCATTATGTTTCATGTGAGTCTTTCCAGATTGAAATGATGCCACAGAGCAGGAAATCCCTGCTTTATGTGGTAAAAGGAACTTTTGCAAAAGCCACAAAACTAAATGTTTGTCTGTACCATAACACCCCTGGTTACTGAAACTATAAATTTGGAGAATGTAAAATAAACCATTCTCTAAAGCGTGACTATCAGTCTGGTTTGTTAAATTTTAAAACATATAATTCCATGATATATGATGAATTAATGAGCCACACAGTATAGGCAATGAGGGCATATGAGCTCACGTGACAAAGCCATCCTTGACATATAAAAAACAAACAAAATTGAACTGATTAGAATTGATGATAAAGATACTCCTAGTGCTTGTAAAGAAAGTCTGATGGGGTGCATTTTTCATGCCTGTGCAGAAAAGGCTTGTTTAAATAAATGGAAAGAGCTGGTAGGACCCCCTAAGTGCTCCACTCTCTGATCCCTTATAAGGAGGCTCGCCGATCAGCAGAACAGTTGCACAGACATTTGATTCAAGTGGACAAATGGAGAGCATTTGCACTTGAAACAGTGGGCAGGAAAGTAATCTGGGGGAGGGGAGGTGCATAGTGCACCCTCCTAAAGATATCGGTGACAAGCCCTAAGTGGCTTTCCATTAAGTTAAAGCTCTAGAGGAGTGAAATCCTCTGGAAAAACACTTTCACTGTAATGTGAAGTTGTCCTTGAAGCAGCCATTTTTGATATTGATGTGAGAAGCAAATTGTGGAATTTTATTCCAGTAAAACGTTTTTTTCCTAAACATCCAGGGTCGATATTGACTCACATGTAGCAGCTGCTGATTCACTAAAGTCTAGGAAGAGAAGGTGCTGCCAATCCCAAAGATTACAGTGGAAGAGATGAAGACATTTGTTGCTACGAGCTGTTGACAGTTGATCTGACGCTCAGGTCAGGGTAGGTAATGACCATACCTGTGGTAAATGGAAAGAAAACAGCTGGTCCTCAGATCCACTCATCATCCATTCCTCCATCATTTATCCCACTAAGCAATGGCTGAGTCACCTTCATGAAATAAACTCCCTCCTTTCCAGAAACTACAATCCCAGACCCTTTATTGTTGTCTCTGTCTCTGTGTCATCAATGGGATTGGTTCTAGATGAGTACAAGGTGACTCTCAGAGACATTAGAACATCTGTTGGTGAGAAATTCTCATGCTTCTTTGTTGTCGGTTCTTTCATGGCCATGTGCTGAACTCAACATCCTGCAGGCGCATGCTTGGACTCTGGGAAGTGGATCAGTGAGAAATTTTCAAAAAGCCAAATGGAGAATATCAAAAAGCACTGAAGTGAAACATTACATTTTGGATTTGTTGGTTCATTAACAGGTCAGCTGCACCTCAATGCTGTGAGACTCAGCATGAGGATGCAGCACCATATTAAAAGGGATGTTTTCATAACTAATCACTCAGTAGGGCCCCAGCATAGTCCACATCATAAAAACCTAAGGGTGGTGAATAACTGTAGCATGGAAATGCTGTTAAGATAAGGTGTTAAGTGAGTGGCAGTGCTGTGGTGCAGCTGTGTGCCTGGCAGGCCCAGATTGCAGAGGCAGGTGTGAGGACCAGACCTCCTACGCTCCAAGCTTAGAGTACATTCTCTTACCAGTCTTTCAAGAATTTCGTTTTGTTCTTGTAAGACTGATTTATTTCATTTAAATGAGAAGCTCTAGGAGTATCTCTGGTAGAATTGATCATAAAAGCTCATCACAGTTTTTCTTTATTTGCTTTTTAAAAAAATAAATATGTCAGTTTAAAAAGGTTACATCCACATCATCAGTGAAAACATTCTTCTGTATCCTGAGAGGTTCTGCGGGGTTCACGTTTTAATTCCGATGGGCCATCCCCAAATAGGTGTTTCTGAACTGAGTTTGTCGGCCATCATTACTAAGATTTAATGGCAGGATAATTAGGATTATTGAGTTGTTGAAACATTAAGCATTTACCCCTGAGTGAAATTCCAAGAATTCCCCCAAATCCTGTTACTCAAGAATGCCAAATGTCCATATCTGTGTCTGTTTTTCTCACTGGTCTGGTTAGTGTCCATTTTCAAGTACAATAGTTTTTTTTCATGGCTATTGCGACCTGTCCAGGGTGTACCCCGCCCCTCATACCGTGACTGCTGGATATGGGCACCAGTGATCCCCGTGACCCTGAAAGGAAGAAGCGGGTAATAGATAATAGATGGGTGGATGTTTGGATGGATGGGATGGTTTTGATGTGTTACCAAAGACTTTATACAGAATGACTCCATCTCATGGTCTAGGAGTAATTTGGATATCTTTAGACTAGTATCCAGAAATCTTTTGTGTGCTATTTTGCCAAAAATTGCTTTCTGTATGTTTTTTTATTATTATTCTTTTTACCAAATAAGTTGAGCAATGCACTGTTGACAAATATGCTGAAAGGTTCTCCCATCTCTCAACTTGTTGGTTTCCTGTCTGATCAAAACTGTTACTTCAGAGGGTGAGAAATTGTAGCAAAGATAAGGATAATTAAAAAAGGACTTTTCCAACATTAAACAGCTTGCTAATAACAAATAATGATCTTGTATGAGTTCTACATTCATCTCTTCTAATTGTTTAGGCGCATGAATGCAGAGCTTATACAAATAACTAACTATTAGGTTTTAGACTTCTTTACAGATAAGAAAGTCTTTTTGTTATGAATTTTTGTCCTACTTAAAAGTGATCCTTTTCACGGCGAGATGTCCATCTGTAAACAGAGGCAGCAGGCACACAGCTTAAGGGCTGCTCATTCATCTTGTCATCCCCAGAACCATGACAGCTGGCTTTCACTAGTGGACAATGAATCCAGAGGGAGCTCCTGCTGAGAAAAATCTGTCCCTTTCGCCTGTTTCTCTGATGGAGATAAATTCTTAATCCTTCCTTATTCTCTATAGCGCAGGGATTATCCACACTTTTGACAAAAATTATTGTAAAGACCTCTGGGTTAGGGACTAGAGCGAAGATCCATAAGACCCTTACTCCTTTCTATAAAGCCTGTGGGCTGTTTAAAAAAAGTACTTTTTCACTGCTCTTATTGGCTGTAGCCATTTTAATTGGCCATTTTGAGAATCTACACAGCCGTACATTAAAGCTTTTTTTGCAAAAAGAGCAGATTTTGTTTGACTTGCCTCTCTGGCCCTTGTGCTTGCACTACTCTCCTGATGGTGACCTAACAACCTGAGAATTACTTTCTTAACAAAACTGATTTCTTTAAAGTTACTTTTGATCTGAATAATTTTTTATGTTTTCTAAAAATTTACTGTCCTTGGACCCTAAGTCAGCTACAGGCTGGTAAATCCATGTTCAGGTGGCTGACAGGAACATAGGAGGAAAGCAGACAATCTGCCAGTGAAGTAAGAAGAGCTAGGAGAATACTAGGAGGAATGACTGCTATGAATGACAGGTGTGGGCAGAGCTGGAAATTCTGACAACTGAAGAATACAGGCAAAAAAAATAAAATAAAATAAATAAATAAAAACACAGGAAAACTCAAACAAACAAACAAACAAAAAAAACTAATTACAAAAACTAACACCAAAACTCCAAAATCATGACAAAACATTTGGTCAGTGGCCTAAATCTGCTCACTAATCAAATGTTGCTATATTATTTATTTATTTATTTATTGTGGTAATGTATTACCACAATGTATTATTATTATTATTATTATTATTATTATTATTATTATTATTATTATTATTATTATTATTATTATTATTTATTTATTTATTTATTTATTTATTTATTTATTTATTTATTTATTTACCTAAACCTTCAGGCATCAGCAGAATTCATGGAATGACAAAATGTCTGTTAACGTTTTTAAGAACTTGCACTGGATCTACTTGCACTCATTTCTCAGAAAATCCAAAGAATACATCTTTTCATCTTGTCCAGAAGTGGAATACTTTGTGAAACTTCAACAAATCAAAGTATGCATCAGTGGATATTAATGTATGAGTGACAAGCCAATAGTGTCAACATGGATCAGAGTCCGGTGAGACTCCACATCATATCAGGCCTGGCAGCTTTCTGATTAACTAAAGACACAATGTAAGATATCTGTGGAGAGGCTGTGGATTTGGAAGTAGGCCTTAATCCACAGTGAAACCAAAATGCTTCTGTCATCAAGTTTTTTTTCTTTTTTTTACTAAAAGAATTAAGATATTTCTAAGTTAAGAACAACTTTGATCATGACTGCTGGCTCCTGGAATGCACAAAAGCTTGAGCGATAGCCAAGGTGATAATTACCAGCCGACAGAATCATTAGACAAAAACTTGCTGCCTTTGCTCCAGACAGCACCCTCCCAGTTTCCACAGTATAACCGTTACCAACCAGGACCTTTGATAACATTAAACCCTCCTCTGTACTTGGCCACTACAGTTACACTAAACCAGGCTGCCTGAAGCTACACGTAACTGCATCAGATTCCACTGAGATCCAGCACAACTAAAGAGAAGAGGAGTGGCCCGACAGGAAGTGACCAGGGTGGGCCAAAGTAAGAGGGTGTGTGTGTGTGTGTGTGTGTGTGTGTGTGTGTGTGTGTGTGTGGGGGGGGGGTCCTTGGAGAACTACCAACATGTGGTGCAAATGTGATGCTATCATCAAACTCTTTGCTTTTCTCTAAGATTTGCATTAATTAGAAAACAGGAGGTGGATTCCAGCACAGTCTTGTTGCTTGGGAAGTAATACAAGAAGTTGTGAAAACATTATATTACTGCCTTGTTAAACTAATGTCTTTCAAGCCCTTCATTTAGCCCAACACACCATCTGATGCAGAGGCTTTGTTACCCAAAGAACACTTGGTAATGCTGATGCTGCAGTGCAATTAGCCATGGGTTAAGGAGCATGGGGATTACAATAAATTTTTTAAATAGTTATTTTCCTGCTTTAAATTGCCCCCCCCCCCCCCCAACACACACACACACACACACACATTTCTGCCTCTCCTCTGTGTCCACAGACTGGGTTGGCATTAACTGTTGGTCAGTCTGTTAGCAAAATATCTCATGACTCACTGGACTGACGTGAACGAAATAATCAAAAAGTAGTCGCTGGGTTCACATGTACCACTGATAAACCTGTGGTGTCGTTACAATTCAATGAACTACCCAAAATGACAGTTTGTTTTAACCATTGCAGGTTTCTGGGTTTGATCAGTCATGTCCACACCCAAGCATTGCTTATATTTAAAGTTGTAGTTTTGCTCACACTCTTATCACCCAAGCATGGAGCAGCTCATCTATATCGCTCCATCAGATTTAACTGACAGACATGAGCAGCAGCTTTATAGAGCAGTGGTGAGTGACCTTTTTCATCTCTTGATCTGTTCTCACATTTGAAGCCACATCAAAAGGCTTTAAACTATTCGAAGAGGGTGGAAAAATGGCATATTGACTTCATGTGAGCTAATCCAAGCCAGGTGGAAGAAGGGGAAAGAATCAATTGACGAGCGGCTTGATGTAGCCGAGGATCCTGGCAGACGTTTTAGTGTTTTTGATTTTCAACACTGTACCATTGCATTCAGACCACTTGTTTTAATATTAGTCACAACATTAGTCCCACTTATCTTCTCTTTTGCTTAGAAAACGCTTTTGACAAGTTGTGCATAATTTCACGTTTTCCTAATAAGCCGTGCTAATAGAGACCAAACAGGACTGGGATCTTGAGTTTGTTTGTTTGAAGCAAATTTTAATTAACTTTGTACATTTAAAGCACAAGCAAAGACAAAAACACAATTTTAAACAATAGACAATTTTAGCAACATTTTCCTATAGTATTTTATTTTATCTGCTTTGCTAATAGCAGTAGGATCTAATCTGAAAAGCTTTTTTTAAAGTGCCAACTTCCGTGCATCTTCAATTCAATTCACTTCAGTTTATTTGTACAGCGCCAATTCACAAAGATGTCATCTCGAGGCACTTTACAGAGAAAAAAATAATTAAAAAGAAAGTCATACAGATATTTCAATTGATTCTAGCTTTTAATCAGTACAGTAAGACCAATTAATTACTAATGATATTTCAAAAGGTTTGAAAGGAAACCCATCAGATTGCATCAAGTCATAGACTTACAGCAATCCCTCATACTCAGCATGCATGTAGCGACAGTGGAGAGGAAAAACCTCCAGCAGAACCTGGCTCAGTACAAGCAGCCATCTGCCAAAACCGACTGGAGCTTTGAGTAGAAGAATCTTGTCTCCTCCAAGACCAGAGAATCCTTCTGTGTCATGTCTTCATCAAGGAGACAAGAAGAGAGGAGGCCCTGGAGTGGGTCAGACAGAAGAAACCAAGACGTATCCTAAGGCGGAAGATCTCCATCTAGTTGTGTTACGTAGAAATTATCCACATGTTGAAAGAGACGCAGGGGACAAAAGTAAGGAGACAAACACAAGCATAATGAATACCACCACTTGTGTCTGGGAACAAAGTCTTGTCATGTGTTAAACTGCTATCTAGTCCCAAATCCAGTGTGGTTAAATATAATCAGACTTAAAATTCTCTCTGGAACAAAACAACCTGGTAAAGTTCTATTTTAATAAACTATTGTCAATTTATGCCCCAAATCCTGTTTAAAGTCTTTAATGTAATTCACCTGAACAATAGATAACAAACAAATGCTTTATTCTTTATCAGATGTGTAGCCATGGTCTGGGGCTGATATGGTTTGCATTCTGTAACACTGTCAACAATAATCTTTATGATGCTGTCATGTTGGTGTTTTAGGAGGCAGAGTCTGTGAAACTGGGATGCAGTACTGGAATCTACACCTTTGCCACCCTGACACTCTAACAAGCAACCCTCACTTTTCTGTTCCAGTCCAGAAAAACACTCACCTCAAAAGCTACATACATATACTTTTTAAAACCCTCAGTGACATTTGTTTCCTTTTTTATAGTCAATGCCTGAAGAAATGAACCTGCTTACAGACCAGACTTTTTTGTCGCGTAATTTAATAGATGAAATGTTATTGGTGGAAAGACATAATGATCCAGATCTACCAGTCTAATCACATTGTGAATGCACAATGTGAATTTGCTATAATAACTTATAACATGCAAACTGGATAACCTTCAGGCAAGTACAAAGGCCAAAGCATTTAATATAGTTTGGCTTCAAATAACCTAAAAAGCTTTGTTTGGAATAATTGTTTAGAAAAATTGACACTTCTTTTGTATTTCTCCACATTATGGTCCGCCACAAAACATCTCACCTAAATGTCCTCCTCAATTTTCATTGGTTAGTAGGCAAATCCAGACAACAGATGCCCTGAGAAACAAAAACAATCACTCTAAATTGTTTAAACTTGAACTACAGCAACTGATAGGAGCTAAGCTTTGGGGTCAGCACCTCCCATTGCACATCAAAGATCGTACCGCATCAGCAGATAGTCGGTCAGCCGAGTGAGCAAAAACAGCTGGACCCAAGCAAAACAAAGATGATATAAGCGTCTTCCTCCTCAGTGGTGGCTCTGGAGCAGTCAACAATGATAAGCCCCCCTTTCCCCAGCCTATATTGTGTTTGAAGCAGAGCACCACCCTTCCTTTCCATCCTCCAGCAGCCCTGACAAAATCAGACAATTTAGAGCCCCATGTTATGAGGAGGAAACATAAACTGTGATCCCTTGAATCCTGTCAGAAGACTCAGAAAAGGTCTGGCTTTTGTCTCAACACCGTTTTGGGAAAGTAGTGGTAGTGACTTTAACTTTCAAGGAGCAAGATTTGTATTAAAATAACTTTTAATGTTGTAGGGAAAAGTATAATAAGTGGAGTAGCACTTTTGCCTCACAGCAAGAAGGTTTCTGGTCTTAACTGTGGCTTCATGTGCAGAGTTTCCATGTCCTCTTCATGTTTTCACCAGGCTCTTCATTTTCCTCCTACACTCCAAAAACATGCATGTTAGACAAACTTTTAAATCAACTCTTAGATGTGAATAGATGCATGTGTTTTTTAAAACTAGAACAAATTTGGGTTTTGGGTGAAAGTGTTCATCATGAGCTACAGTATTTAAGCAACCAGCTTGTCATCAACACTGTTGAGACCAGACCTTCAAGTTCAAAGTACTGAACCTATAAAATCACTGTCCCCAGAAAACATTGACTTTGGGGACCAGAGGAGTTGCTCCAGAACTGCAATCATGTCTGGTGAGAGTGAGAGTCAAGGATCTCTCAGCCAGGCTGTTGGGCTCCATCTGGGCCCCTGAATTAAACATCAGGTTGCCAGACGGTCTCCCTCCCTCAGACCTTAAGGGACCAAGACCCAAAGCCAATTAACCCATATTTGATCCATGTTGATCCCACTGTGTAGCCAATTAGAGGGCAGGTCAAAGGATACACTAAAAATGTTTGTATAAAACCAAAAACACTATTACCATCTTAATAAAATACAAATTCTAGGGGTTATTATTTTTAAGATAATTGGCTTATTTTATAAAATCTACAAAAGCACCAATATTTGCTTTCAGTAAAAATAAAAACTAATAAAAGCAGAACTTAAAAAATATACATGGGTTAAAACAAAAAAAATACACACACACACACACACACACACACACACACACACACACACACACACACACACACACACACACACACA
>JAVKLF010000011.1:5132480-5149809 GCA_034783495.1 Millerichthys robustus | reverse complement strand
CAAAATATTGAGAAACACTTGGTTTTGTCTTAGTTTTCAACACATCATTCATTACTCTCCATGTTTCCTTCATATCACTTTTACTTTTTTCTAATAGATCACTGTAATATTCCTTCTTATGTTTTCTAATAATCCATACAAGTTTGTTTTTATATTTCTTGTACTTCTCTGCTGATTCTATCGTTGTCAACTTCAAGAAACAGGAATACAAGTAATTCTTTTAAACTACAATCAGTGGTACAGAAATCATTCTTACATTTTGAAGGGGAAAAAAACTTTGAATAATTGTTTTTAGTCTTACATATTTTATTGCTAGATTAATTGCTTTTCTAAGTGTAATTTATTTTCTAGCATGGTTATTGCTACAAATTCATAAAGAAGATCCAAACAACCAATTAATAATCATCTAAGGACAAAGGAAGGTAAATTCCGAATCAGCTGCTACAAAGAAGACCTATCATTTCCACTACATCCTAAACTCTATAAAAATAAAAGCACTTGTAACAAATAACCCGTACAGGGTTTTGAATGTGATGTACTGTAGCTCAGATGGGAGAAAAATTCCACCTTCTGCTCTAATAAGCATCTTGTACAATGTTCACACGAAGATCAAACAGTTTTGCAACATTCCTGCATTCCTGATTCGTGGTGTGAGTGAACATAAAAAAAAATTACAACCTTACAAAAGAAAAAAGACTTCTGTCAGGTTATATGGCACATTTTGCTCTGTTAGAATATACATCTATCAAAATCTTTTTAATTTAACTTTTGCCAGATTGCACCTTAATATTCCGGTCACACATATTGTTCATTATTAGTAAATATTTCGCTACAATATTTGAACACACAAAATGCAATAAAATCTATTGTGATCAGCTTGTAATGTTTAAGGTAGTTAGCCTGGTCACCGAACACATCTGTTAGAAGATCCTACTGTTTTCTGAGGAAAACAGAAAAGGTTCCTATTTTAGACTAAGGTCTGATCTTTCTCAGGTCCGAGTTCTGAACACAACAATAGCTATTTTCTCAAAAGAAAGGTTGTTCAATAAGTTATTTTAACAGGTAAGATATTAATTATTCATAAAATTCTACAGAACTCCACATCAAAAGATCTGAACTATAACTTTAGGATGATTATCTGTGGCTTATATACTCATTCATTAGCATCCAAAGGAGGTCATGTGGATAGTTTGAAGTCTTTGTTTTGGTTTGTAGGCGTAGCTCTTCTCCCAGAAAAGGATCCCCTTAAGTCTTATCGTGTGTGGACTCATGGGTGGTTAACAGCATGTCAGCAAAGGGCCACACAACAAAAGTTCAAGATGAGAGAAGTGTAAAACTAGAACAGGGACCAAGCAACACAAGGTTTTGCTTTGACTAATGCGTGCCTATCGAACAAAGCATCAACAAAACAAGCCAACTCGCTCTCTGTGTGGCCTTGGCTTCCTCAAATAATGTTCTCAGAGACCTCATATTGAGAAGTTTCTTATGAAAAAATGTTTTATGACCAAAACAGATATGCTTGCTGAAATCATGGTATTTTCAGCTGTTTGTGCAGGTTGTTTATTGCTGCAATGGAAGTTAGGAGGTGAATAGAATAACTGAGCTGAAATTGTGAGCACGGCTAAACATTTATTAGAAGATATCTGAACAAATCCTTTAGACCTTTGTAACAATGTTGAGAACAGAAACAATTAGTATTTTGTCAAACAAGAAAATGCTTTGAGGACTAGAAATGATTTGTCAAAGATTACAACTGAAACTGAACCATCTAATTAGGAAGGCGTGTAATCGTGTCTAATATGAACCAATTCATTTGAAGAGCGACTGATGGTGAGTTTGGTGGAAGCGACCGTCGTTTTGTGCCAATGAATTTGTCATAAGCAGCTGGGTAGAACATGTCGCTGAGCTCTAGCACCAGATGGAGTACTAAACCGAACAAAATTGGCTGCTACAGTGTGATGAGAAAAGGCTTAAAGACTCAGAAGTGTTGATTTATTTTTTTTCATTGTTTCCAAAGAAGTGGCATGAATTCACTGAAAAATGTACCATTTCTGGTAGAATAAAGTAAAAAATGTTTATCCTTCTACACCAAAATCTTTTAAAGTCAGTCCTGGTAATCACCTTAAAACATGCTGCCCTCACACAATGTGCAAGGTGGGGTGTTTATAATCCATGTTCCACGTGTCATTTTGTATAATCTATGACTGTTTACACAACTTCAGTTCAAACTCTCATTCAGACATAAACGTCACTGATTGACAGCTGATCTGTCGCTTAAATTATAAGTTTGTAGGCTTTTCTGTTCTTAAGAAGACACATTTGCTATTGTCTAAACACAAAACTGTTGGATCAGTTTAAATACTGCTTTTTACAGATTTTCATATGATGCAATGAGCAAAGAAATAACTATAGATTCACAAACTATTCTGCAGAGACAGATAGGGGGAGCAGACACTGCATTTCCTGGACATTTTGCACCCGTACAGAGGGTTTAAAATGTTTTTTTTTGGGGAGGAAACTCTTTAGGCTTACTCAAAAAGCAAAAATGTATGTGTAACATGTTTACTGTCCATCAGTGCCTGATTAATCGGTCTGTTTTGTTCCTTTTAATAGCCAAAAGATTGCAAGATACAGGAATCATCTGTTATAAAATATGACAAGAGCAAGCTGGAGAGTTTCAAAGTCTACAACTTTTTCTTTGGCGTTTATCCACTTAAGTGGTTTTCTCTGTCAACCAGTGGCCTCGTCATGAAACAAACTGCTGTGAGGGTCTATCTTACCATCAGTACTTGTTGGACAGTTGTGCATGAGTTGAATGTGTGTGGAAGAGAAATAAACAGATTGTGAGTTTATTTAAGACCGTTTTAAGCACTTGCGCAAAAATACACACAGACATACTGCCAATACAGACAGGAAGACATGTTCTATAGACAGCAGCGATTGTTCTGATTCTAAAAATATCTCAGGTAAACAAGGACGTGGGAGATGAGGAAAAGACTTTGTGTTTTTGTTGGCTGATTGATAGATGACTAACTGGATTGTGTGGGAGGTTTAAACATGGATGTGCTGTCAAACAAAATTCAGAATAGTTATTAATCACTGCCAAAAATGCACTTGATCTAATGCCTCACACCTGTCTCTAATTTAAAATTGTGCCTTATTGGACAAAGGAGGTCCAGTCTCCAGGTCACTCTCATAAAAACAAAATAAAACAAGGTCAGAAGTTTATAATTAACTATAGCTGATTAAGTGTCAAAAATCCAGGTAGAAACTGTTGAAAAGGTTTTCTGGTTGGGTTCTTCTTTGTTGAAATGTTTTGTCTTTTCTCCAAGAGACTTTTTCTTGCCACCAATAAAACTGGCCACACTGACTTCATACTCGGGTTAAAACCCCATCTTGCCATGAGGGCTAACTATCGGTCGTTTGACTGATGGTCCTTCTTTAATTGTCATTGTTAAACTTATTGATCCATATGAAAAGGTACTGCTTTATACACCTGTAACTCATCAGACTCAAGAAGTTTCAACAAAGAAGAACCTGCCCAGAGGACTTACTCAGCTTTTTATTTGTGTATTTATTTCTTGCTGTGAGGTGCTAACCACTGAGCTGTCGTGTTGCACAAACAGATTCTGAGCGCTAGCAATTCATGCAGATCTTTGTTCAAAACGTTGACGTGCACGGCAGCAGGCAACATGCAAACCTTTAAGGAATGCTAGTTTCATTTGAATCTAGGGTTTGAACTTTTTTCCCCCAATTAGTCCCAGTAATTATTCATAAAAATCTGGAACTGAAATAATTTGATATAAAAATGAACATAAGCATACTTAGTTAAACTTCAAACTATTAAAGTTAAAAACAATTGTCTATATATTGCCATGCTGCGTACATTAACAGTATTATAACATTTACAGCTTCTTGTAAACTATTTTAAACGATGACATGCAAAAACAAAAGGAACATTATGCAGGGTTTATGTATCCGTGAGCTGCCACAGTGTAGAAAAAAAATAAACTACCCAGAAACCCACTTGGCCAAAGTGTTAAGCTGTTGGAAATAATTAGCTCCCCCACCCTCTCTTGTTACAGAGTCCTGCTCGCTGCTTTCACACACAATAGAGCAGCCAGAGCTAAGAGCTTTAGCTGTGTCTGGCCTTTGCCTCTGTCAGTCCAACTCTGCTGACAGGGCAAACATTTTCCAGGCTGCCGAACAGTCTACAGTTTTACAATGAGAAAGCATTCTCTAAAACAAAAACACTGCCACAGATCATAATGTGCACATTTCTTAAATGACTGTAGGCAGGTTTTTAATGACCTTGACTTTGGGAATTACAGTTTTGGGTTTGACATTTAAGACAAATGTCTCCACAAAAAAGTACTTGAAACCCAGTTTATTTAAAGAAATGTGTTTGTCTGTAATGTATTCCCTAAAACATCTGAGCAGAAATGGTACCTTGTGCAGGTTCTGATATGTGATTGATGCCAGTGTCTCACAATAATGAGCCAAACGATGTAAGTCCATTTTTCAACACACCACAGGTTCATATGAGCTATTGGCACATACTTACAGACTCTAGGGATCAGAGACTAACCATCCACCTCCTGCCCCTCTCTACGTACATCACCTCCATTTGGACCGTGCCCATTTCTGACAACATACCACCCAGCCCTCTGCAGTGAATAGGTGATCAGCTTCGGAAAAAGGCCGCAGGGCCCCCCCCCCCCCCCCCCCCTTTACACACACACACGGCATGCAGCTGTTACTGAATGGACAATGTAGGCATGTAATGCAAAACCTTAAAGTGACTTCATTCAGTTTCAGTCAGTAAAAGTAAAAGCTGTCATGATTTTCTTCAAAAATGCCTGCTGCCAGCCTGACACTACTGTCAATGCTTCGGAAGGCAAAGAGCCAATGGCTTCTACTGCCAACAGCCCAGTTGGCAGAGAGATGGCTGTTAAACTGTGTGGTTTGAAAACAGTTTGATGCAGTCATGGTACATAAAAAGATGAAAAGTGATACAGTTTGGGGCCAACTGTTTCAATACAGGATGTGTGTGTATGTGGGAGTGCATCAGAGCTGGGAGGGAGACGTGTGAGGTATACAAGGGTTTGAGCTTGCTTAAACAAAATCTGGCTACTAAAGCTGCTTTCACTGGGAAATTCTCCTCAAGGACTGCTGAGTTTGGGAACTTGATGTTTGTGATCATGACTGGTTTTAGAGGAAAAACCTGAAAACACTGCAGCAACTCTTCAGACAGTTATAAAAAAACAATATTGCATTTTATGGAGCATGCTGTATACGGAACGGGATGAAAAATCTGAGATTTCTGGTTTAAAACAAAATATTGTTGATCTCAAATGTAACTTTGCATGAGTCTGCAAAAACAAATCTACTGAGGTAAGCACACACTTTCTAGTATGCTGGTGAAGATTCTTAGTCGGGTCATGATCAATCCAAAAAAAGTAAAAAAATAAAAACAAAACAACTGGACTACTATGCTGAAGCTGAAGTCGGTTCACTTCCATTGCTTTCTAGAACTTTCCCACCATCTACTGGTCACCTACCATAACTACACTGCCCAACAAAACCCACAAAATGAAATGACTATAATCATGAAAAAAAATTCTGAAAAATAAACAATTCCATTTTTAGTTTCTTTATATTAACTATTTACAAATCTTTGGAAAATAAACAAAATCAGTTTGCTGACCTATCTTCAGCATTTTGAGTATGATGTAAAAGTTTGATGACACACGCTCGTGTTTTGGCTCTACAGGGACTGGATAAAACTCATATAAATATAAATATTATATAAAACCTATAGTCTTATAGAAACCCCAGTAACGTGCCTCAGGCATTGTGCTCGTCAGTCTTTATAGGTCCACGAATCACTGGACACACGAAGTAACAAAACCATTTGATCAATTTTGCTTTGCATCTGATTAAGTGTTGCTCACGTTGTTTCTTGGTTGACAGTGGATGTAATGTCATATTTTAAACACTTGGGGTTGCTCTTTATCTATATTAAAAAATATATTTTATTTTATTGTGGACTTTTGTGAATAATTCACAAATTCATTGTACTCAAGGTACTTCAGTTAGGATTTTATTGAAAGTTAAGGTATGGAATTGAGTTGTTTTTTTTTATATAAAGGCTTGGGATAAATTTTATATACAAATAAACAAAAACAAGCATTGAATTGAAATGGTATTAAGCTTGTAGCTCCAGTGTGTCAGCTCAGTCCGCGGTTGTTTCTGGATCTCTGCCCTCTGAGGCAGGTCGCAGCTGTTGACTCTGCTGGAATGTCTGCACCGTTACCTCAAAGCAGACTGCGCTTCATGTTAAGCATCAATCATCAGTTTGTTTTATGAGGACTCTCAGCGCCGGTTTGTGCTTTTCAGCTAACTCATTAAAGATGCCATGTTTATGCTCACAACAAGCATGCCAGGGAAGCTGTTTGTAGCCCAGAGAGTCTGGACAGATACTATCCCAGCTCCTTTTCTCTGGATTTTGAGTAAAGCTGCTGTTGGACTTACAGGGACTTTTCCAAATCCTCAGAATTTTTAGGAACCAAAGCAGGCTATTGGCAAGAAATCAAACCAACCCATGGGGGAAACGATATCTGTTTTCATTTAACGTCAAAGCTATCTGTGTGCAGTGAGCCCTGGAAAAGACTGAATATAAACAATTTGTCTCTCCCTGAAGTACCAGCACCTTTATTACTGAATCAGTTGGGTGACAAATCCAATCTTCCATCTCTTTGTAAGTTTTCCAAAGCTTAAGGGGAGTTAACCTCATCTTTTGATTAGACATTACACTTTGATGAGTCTCTGGATAGTTGGCAGCTTCAACTCAAGCGCAAGTCTTCATTAGCAAGAATTTGTTTTACATACAATTTACTGAGTTTACAAGATTCTTAAGTGAGTTTCTGAAAGTTGTGTTGTGGAAATTCAGCTAGCACCACTAAGTGAAGTCACATGAAGCCACAGCGTGAGTACTACCATTCAGCCAGTTCTGACCCGCTGCCCTTGTTTATTAAACTGTGGTGGGAAAAAAAAACGACTGTAGGAGTGGGAAACATTTTAGTTTCAACTCACAAATGTTCATTTGAACTCATTTTTCCTGTACATTTAAACACAAGTTATAAAGTTGTCTAACATAAATAAATGTCAGTGGCAATTTCTGTGTCAGAGCTCAGATGTAAGATCTGTTGGTAAAGTTTGAGGTTAGATTCTCTCAGTTAACCTTGATTTTTGACTTGAAACTAGAGAATTTGCATTTCCTATAAGAATTCAGTGTAAAGGCTTAATTTTGGAAGATTTTTGCAAAAAGGTTTAATAAGCAAATTGCTGATAAGAGTTAAATTTGAACAGCTGACTTTTACTGAAAATAGGGAAATTAAATTAAAAAATCCATAGAAAAATGCCAAAAATGTGTCAAAGAATCTGAACACAGCAGAAAGTTAGCAGAAAATAGTAAATATTTGCAAAAAAATGTAGCTTACCTTGTAAAACCAGAATTACAACAAAGAAAGAAGCTGAAAATCTAAATTGGCTGTAATTACATGTTTTTAAACATTTAATAACATATTTTAAAAATCTGGGATTTTATTTATTTCAATGTTAAGATTCTTGAAAAGATTGGAAAGTTTGCAAGTTGTGTAGCCTGACCATATTTACAGTCATTGGATGGTAAATGACTGTAAATATGGTCCTACAAGAAAAAAACATTTGTATGTACGTTTTTGGCACAGCTAAAAGTGATGTTGTCATTTTGCAACTGTGGGCCTTACAGGGTTAAAAAGCAGAAAAATATTGAAACTATCCAGAAAGAATTAACAAAAAAGTAAAATGGTGAATTTACAAACAAAATCTTTGTAAAAAGAATGGAGCTGAAATTTAGACAAAAGAAGGTAGAATGTGCAAATTATTATTAAATTATTAACGTGACATTTGAATATTACATTTTATTGCTTTTCTATAATAACAGGACATACAGTATAGTAACTCAATGATTAGTAACCATAGCACCATAACGTTTCTTATAGACTCCATCCATTCTTCCAATCATTCTGTATATACACACAATCCTTAAAACATCTTTGGATAAGTGTAGCAAACAAACACACTGTTTGTCTTTTCAGTACCAAGGCTCATTCAATATTTTAGCACACTGTACACAATTCAAGTATGAATATTAAAAATGCACACATATAGTATCATAAGTTACCAAACTCAAAGGTTATTTAAAAAAACAATCAGGATTACATTTCTACAAAATTAATGGCACACAGTGCATCACATTGTTTACATTTCTGATACAGATCTCATAGAACAATTGGCCACCTTAAACATGAATGACAGCCAAAGCTTTTCTAGCTGCTCATTTACTTTTTTATCACTTTCAGCCACTCTTCAGATCAAAACAGAATAGTTGTCAGAATGGGAAAAAAATCTGCATCTATTTTCTAACTTTGGATAAAGCTTAACAACAAACAGTATAACAGCATGTTGGGTTTATTGACAGCTGTTGTAGAAGCCTTAATGAAAGTTATTTCTGTAAGGTTCACCTTTTAATAATGAAATGTCCTCATGTATGGGTTTATCTGATGTCATTAACATTCATGCAGCAGACGTTTTGGCTACAAGATGGTTAAGCATCAGCTAAAGAGAATTTTAAGGTCAGTTGTGGCTGATAAAAAGACTGAAGCTCTGTTAAAGTCAGTTTTCTCCTTCTTTACATTAGAGGTAATTCCAGTAGTCAAAAAGCACCATATAAAATATACTAGTTAGTTGTTACACAATACAAATAGTAAGCAAGTAATATTTTTTTGTGGACAAAGTATGTTGGCCGTAGTCACTGTACAATAAAAAGATCATATTTTAGAGAATAAATATGGTTTAAAATAAATATATTCCATATCTCAACAGAACATGAATGTTAGTGAGAGGTAGAGGGTTGTCAGTACCTACAGCAGACCTAACGGGGGGTGGGGGGGACATCAACCTGATACTGCTGTCACAGTGTAACACAGGAGAACTTACAAAAAGTTAGAACACTTTAACACTGGAACGTTCCACAGTACAAGTACTAGTTTTCATGTCAGTACCATGCTCTGATGGTAAGTATACCTGACAACAGATAGCAGAACCTTCGCAAAACTATCTATGGGTTGATTGAAAAGTGTTAAATGTTCTCTCAATGTTTGACCTCTGACATGAGGTAAGTCAGAAGGATGACAGTTCTTGACTCTTTGTCGTGTTTAAGAGATGGTTTAGATCAAAACTACATAACGCTTTATGCAAGTGGTACATCGCCTCCAATTTTGCATTAGACTGTTGTTTATAGAGTAATGTTATTTATGAACACAGGGCCACCTACAACAGGTAAGACATTAAGTGTTCACCTTTCCATTAAACCACACTTTAAAAGATCCAAACCCAACCAGTATAAGTAGTTGTGACACTTTGAAAGTTAGACTTTCTTTGTGAGATGATAATATTATTTTTTTTAAATTTACTAAAAGCTGACAGCTAGCAGTTTAAATCTCTTTCACTGTAATACATTATAATGTTTTAGTTTAAAACACTTTAAGCCACAGATGAATTGCAACAATCTTTACGTAACTGACCATTTCAATCCACAGGCGACCAAAACAAAAGGCAGTTTTTAAGATGAAAATATCTCTTAAAAAGAGAAGTTCAGCTGTTTTCTTTTACTTCTGTTTGTCCACTATCCCTTTGTATTTTATAAAGCAGGTATAGCAGTACAAAATAACACAACTGCCAAACAAATGAAGCATAGTCCTCTTCAGTTTGAATAAAGTACTTTACGGTTGTCCTGTAGTGCTGAAGAGTGAGTTGCATTTTGCACTTTAGCTGCCATTTGGAAACAGGAAATGTCACTGTGGGGTGTTTGATACTCATCCAACACACTCACAACTGACAGCAGGTTCCAAAATGTCCCTCTTACTGTGTGTTTCTGGGCTTGTGTCTTCAAAACAGATTTAGGAGTTTGGTTCTCAGCTTGACCTTTAGTAAACTGTAAGGAGTAGGCCGTGGTGAGCTTGAGGAATGCATTTCCCACAGAAACCGCCACAGCGGCCGTAGATTCTCGTTCCGTCCTACAGATGGAAACAAATGAAGTGGAGAAAAAAAGTGGGCAGAAGAGGCAGCTTTTATGCAAGGAATGAACACTTTATAACGGATTGCAGTTTGGTCAATCAGTCAGAAATAATGTACAACAGAGCTAGTCCATCTCCAAGATTTAACATGAAGCATAATTATAGCACAGTCAATCAAAAACACTTCCTATGAATGTGCTTCAAACTTCTTACCTCAGATCTGTGAACTTTAAGGGAAACATAGTTGCCTTGAGATGTCCACTTGGTGGTCTGAGCCACTTTGAGACCAGTGCCAATCAGATTAATACTGAACTGACCCTGAAAAAAAGATAATCTGCATTCAGAATTGTGACTCCCACAAACAGGATGTGTTTAAAGTTTCCACAAGACTTTACTTGCCCAACCTGTGGACATTTGGCTGCACTGTAACAGTCTCCCGCTGTAGCAAAAGGAACAGGGTGGCCAAGGAGAGTCTGGGAAAATTGGAGGTCTGTGACTGGTAAATAACAAAGACACACATTTAGAGACACGCTGAAGTCAACAAATCTGCAAAGAAATTTAACCGTGTAGATAAGTGATGTCACTTCACCAGATGTGTTTGCTTCGCTTGAAAGCCTTTTCCTCTAAGTGGCTCAGAGATGAACTAAATCTAAGCCAGCTTAAATCATGTGTTGACCACATTTAGGTTTAATGTTTAAAGTCTTTGTTATTAATATGTTTTTTTTGTCATATTTTACTAACCAAATACAAAGTAACCAATTACAAATGTGTTATTTTCATCTCATCCTCCCTCCATACCACTGATGTGTAAGTAAAACTTGACAGTGTTTTGTAAATCAAACTGTTTCAAACCTGTTTTTTAATTTATTTAGCATTTAGCATTTACAGTTAAAAACAAAAGGACTCATGTCCCCCTAATTTTCAGGTTCTAAAATTATTAGAATGTGACCTCAAATGTACAAAAACACAACAGATTTCACAACGGCAACATTTATTAAACCAAATAAAGCGAAGAGTTTATTTTTTCTTGTGTATTTCCTGCTGTATTAGTAAACAGGGAAAGATAACTTTGCAAATAGGTTCCAGGTCTTTAAATGAGTGTTTTTTAGTAATCTTCCCTTCATCCTGTTCTTATTATCCTACTTCAGATCTGTTTCAAGTTACCTGAAAGCCAAATGAGCACCATGCACAGAGAGGCTGGGAAAGACCCAGAACCAACTAATTATTTTGCAGGATGATGGCAAACGTCCCATTAAAAGAGCACGATACTCACACCCATTTACGCAAACACTGATACTGTGCAATAACCTCACTTCACTATTTATGGACATGTTGGAAAACAACAAAGAAAGGTGGCGCTGACAGTAAAATTGAGAATATGCCCCAAGGTTATGTGTGTGCATCTTGTAAGTGTGTGATTACTCGCATGCCAGAGTTTGATAATAATCCAGTTGGAAGTGTGTGTGTTCCCAAATTGCCAGAGTGTGCCTCTGAGTAAGCGTGTGCACGCATGCCTTCCTTCAGTCATTTGTGTGCACGGAGAGGCCTAGACCCAAGCTCTGGTGATGCAAACGCAGAGTGCAGTGAGTTCATTATTTTGATTGCAGCGGAGGGAGTGTGAGAGAAAAGCTCTATTTTCTGCATCTGAACAGGCTTTTGGATGAGCCTTTATTTACACAACGAGACGAGGCGTGTGACGGTTCGAAACAACACTGATGTGTGGCCTCATTACACGGACAGTGGAAGGCAGTCACAGAGTAATTACACACTCATTATCCTCAGGGAGGTCAGGTCAAGGCGAACTTTGTGGAAGAGTGTGTATCCTGCTGCAGGATAGTCATTTCTGCAGTCACAGTCCTGATGGCGACTGCCGTTGTACGGGCATTCGAAGGGGTTCAGCAGCCTATGTGGTGAGGAACATTACTGTTTAAAGACAAAGATACTGTGTTTTACTTCTGAAATACAGTCAGTTCTGCATCACACACCTCTGTCCATACACCTCTGAGTAGTTGTCTGTCCGACCGCTGCGCAGAGTCACATACTCTTTAGGAGAATCAGTCTGCATTTCAGCACAGTAAATCTAAAACAAAACACACATTGAGACACCATGAGCTCTTATGAGGTAATCTGCTGTTGGAGTCATGACGTGTTCAGGAGCAACTCTGGCAGATCGCACACCTGTAGGATCCGAAACTTGATTTTCAGATAGTATTCCCCATCCATCCTCACGCCTTGCCTCATCTGAACCTCTCGGCAAGATGTGGACAACTGGCCTAAAACAGGATGTGTGAAAAGGAGATTTTAGTCCAATAACTCTTTAGCAGGAAAAAAGTCCTTTAAGGTACGCTGTTGAAAGTCCTAATATTACAACACGTTCTCACTCCCGACTTGTCATATATTGACGAGTTTGGATGCCTTCTGACCAATGCGTCACATATTGACGCAAAGGGTACCCCCTTCGACTTGGGCAGGTTCCTTTAGCGTCACATGTTGACAATGTGGGAAGGTTGCATGTTTTACATGGATTATTCACGCGAAGGGTTCTTGCAAACACTGCCGAACCTTCAAAACCCCTTGATTGGTTAGGTTTAGGGAAAAAAATAGGGTAAGACATATGGGAAAACCTCTCGCGTCACATATGGACGCGAAAGGGGTACCCCGCGCGTTAATGCGTCAATATATGACGAGTCGGGAGTGAGACTGGGTTGAATATTGAGACCCAGTACATGTAATTAAAAGTCTGGTATCAGCTAATATCCAAAATATTGCAAAACCTAATAATAAAAACAACGACATTACAAAAGTTTCTCATTTTTTCCATAGTAAGAGTGGGTGTGTTGTCTTCTCTGTAGCCCAAAAACACTTCAGTGTCCATATTGTGCTGATTAGCTGATTAAAATGAATACTTGGCCACTGAAGCGGTTGCTACCCGAGCATATCATTTTAATTTTGCCTCTGCCTGACTTAGCAATGCGAAGTCGGTGGTGATTACCCCAGTGTGCCTGTGCCAAAACATTTGAAACGTGAGCGACACATTGGCCTGCACAATTAAATCTGCCTCGGTTTCAGCACAAACACTCCGAGACATTCTGACGGACCATCTGGTTCATTTGTAGAAAACTGCTGCACTTTCTGTTTGTTGTTCCACTGAATTATCACCTCCAGAGGCTTTTGGTGGAGTTTATTGTTTTAGCTAACGTGTGAAACCACCAAAGCAAACATGTACTTCGGTTGTTGCACACAGCACACTCGAATTTGATACCACCATACTGAATACAATTATTGAATTTCTTTAGCTGGAGATTAGGAGCAACGGCATTAACCCGGGAGAATAACTCACATTGTCTATCCTGACATGCAGCTTGAGACTCGGGTCTTTCTTCCAGACGACAGTGTTTAGATGGTTGGTCTTTGGAGGTCACACACTCCACTTTGCGATACATCACTCCTGCCCCACAGGTCTGAGAACACTGATACACAAAGTTTTCCACATTCAGTAAAAACATATTAGCAAAAAAATAGTTTATTACAATTACACAAATAAGATCTACCTAGTAATAAGCAATAAAATGTAAGGCAGTTTAATTTTGTTGTTGATCAATGTCTTAACAAGTGAGTTTTGTGCCGTACTTTGGTCCACGGCCCAACTTTCCAGTAGGTGGTGTGTGTGCACTCTCTGAGGAGGCATGGCTGGGTGGCAGGAGGGGACGGCTCAGGGCACTTCGAGCTGATAAAGGAGGAGTGAGTGTAGAGATGCTGAGCAGTGGAAGAGGACATCAGAGAGCAGGAGACGATTCGCTGCTGATAGCCAACACCACAGCTGGCAGAGCACTGAGGAACACCAAAATACACAAGTTCAGACAAAGTGACTGCTACGGTCTTTTCAAGTGAAGCCATGTGGAAATAATACAAACTATTGTATCTTATTGTTCTAGCTCTTTGAATGACTGCAGTTTGGAGAAACTGTGCTTAATAAAAAAATTAGTCATCCTGTGTTTGTCTGTGTCTCTTTCTGTCAGGTTTTAAGGCAAAACCCGGGAAACAGGCGGAGTCCAGAGGTTTGGGTGAAAAAAGGTAATTTATTACACAAAAATGCAGACGGGTGCCTCAAAACAAAAACACCAACTTAAAGGTGACTCTGAGGAAGCACAGTGAAAAACATCCAGACGGGCTGGGGCACACGCAGCACAATGAACCAACAAGGAGGGACAGACAGGACACTAAATATAAAGGCAACTGATTAGAGGACAACGAGAGACACCTGGAGGAGACACATGAAAAAAAAGGTGTGCAGGGGCGGAGCTGAAACGTGGACGGACACAGAATGGAGCAAAACACAGAAATCCACAGAGAGAAACAGAAGGAAAAACACAAATATATCCAGAAACAGACTGTGAGCCTTTCCTCTCCTCTCAACCCCGCACCTGGTTCTGGTTCTGGTTCTACTGGAGGTTCTGTTAAAAGGGAGTTTTCCTTTCCACTGTCACCAAACTGCTTTTAATTTTAATTTAATAATTGGTAAACTAAAAGAAATATTTATTTGTAAAAAAAAAATAGAAAAACATGTAGTTTCCTTGAGGATTAGACTCAATGGAAGCCCTTTAAAGCTCTAATTCATGTTTTTATTCCTACCTGTGACCATTGTCCTGTTATCCACATGTTGGAACAAATAGGTCCTTCACAGTGTTGAAATGATGAAGGTCTGGAAGATGGTTCACAGTAGTCCTCATGGGCCGGTGCCATCCCTGGGCCTAAACAACTCACTTTTCTGCTACTCATGCCTACTCCACATGTTGCATTACACTACAAATAAAAGAGGGAGGGACTATTGTTTTATTACAGCAAAGATACCTCATTGCTGAAACTCTTAGTTCTTCAGTTGGTACAAACAAGCACACACGCTTAAATGCAAATCTGAAATACTTTCTAGTTATTAAGGTTATAAAAATAGATGCCTATTGTGCTGCCCTCTCTAAAAAATGCTTTATTGGAGTATAAAAAAAGTCTCAGAACAATCACAATCAGTTCACCGAGTAGTAAAAACAAGCAGGTCAAAAAGCATCTGTGTTTTTGAACTTTCCTGTTGTGGGGTATTTTTTTTAGAGATGATTATCTCTCCCTAATGACATTTAGGGAGGTAAGTTTAAGATTATCTACTGGATGAGGCAGAAAAAGAGAGAGCAGACTTCAGCTCATTGAAAACAAAATGGCTAGATGCCTGTACATTCATTTCACACAAAGAGACCAAGCAAAGGGGAAAAAAACAGTAATAACAGCAACCTTTATCACTTACTTCTTCCCATTTAGCAGCAACCCAGGTGTATTGTGTGCATTCTGCAGTGTGACACGTTCGGACTGTGGGAGGACGCGTGTTTGGGTCACACAGATCCTCTCGGACTCGTCCGGAGCCTTTTAACCTGCAGTAAATATCTCGCTTCTGAACTCCAGAGCCACAAGTGGAAGAACACTGAAGAAACAAAAACAGGACGCACATTTTATTGAGAGATAAATATTAATAATTATTGAAAAGATAATAGTTATGATGACTCTTCTACAACATAGTACTTAACAAAAAGAATAGAATAAAAGAAGCTTTTAATGGCAATCTAAATGTGTATGTGCAACAGAACTAACTGAGATCAGCCTGGTTGTCACTGAAATTATTATCCAGCATAAAATCCTTATAAACATAAAAAATGGCACCTTTACCTGCGCAAAAACTCAGCATCCACTAGCTTTAGGAGGATATTGTTTTGTCTCAAAGCTTCGCTGACTTGGTCTGTGTGTGAAGATCACACTAAGATCCATCTCAAATATCTGTTTGATGCTCTTTCAGCAAAAAACCTCACTGAGGACACTTTGAACTAATCAAGATTATCTCTTTGTTTTTAACCTCAAACATTAAATCCCTGTCAGAGTCTGACATTCTGTGAATGATATGGATGGGAACTAGGAACTTTCAAATATATTTGTTTTGATCTTTTTTATTTTTAGGTAAATTATTCTTTCACTGCAACTGTGAGAAGTCGGTGGTGTGTGGGCTGGCTTAAAACGAAGGAGCTCCTTGAGTTTGAAAAAAAAAAAACAAAGAATAAATAACAGTCAGATATTTGACCTTTAAATCAAAACTACCTTTTTGTAAAAACCCACAACATGAAAACAAAACTTTCTGTGCTTCTAGTTACAGAACTGCTGACAGCTACAGCTAGATAAATCTGTTCCTGGGTTTTTGAAGTCTTGCTGTTATTGTTGCAGAAACAAAGAAGAGCAGATTGAACTTATAAATATCATCATTGACAACCAGACTGAGTCAGCTAAGATGACTTTTCTGTGGCTCCTAATTAAATGTCTATATCAAAAGTATGAATGGATAGAAATGTATTAAATCTTATCTGAGATATAGTTTACATTATTTTTTTCTCATAATTCTCTTAAATTCTGTCAGATTTTATGTACAAATGTATTGCATACATTTAGATAGTTGGTGAGGTAGAAGCTGATAGTCATTCTAACATATTTGAAGCACTACATAGAATGTGAAATTCTTGCCTAAAAGTTTGGCATTAACTGTCGGAGACAACCTTGTTTGTCTGTTAGCAAAATATCTCAAGAACTACTAGATGGATTCAATGAAATTCTCAGTACCTATGCATTGGATGTACAGCTACAAATAATTAGCTGTTGGAGTCAAACTGAGTCAAGGTAGACACCACAGGTAAACAATACAAAAATGACTAACTCAGTTAATTTTACAGATACTGAGCTAAGATTCCCCAAAACTTACTCTGAGTGTCAACAAGTTGTGCAAAATTGTTATCAACCAAAACGCTATTTCTCAACAAATAAAAAATATTTTTTGAACTTTGTCACAAAACACTGCCGGCAATAGGCAGTCATTTTTAAAATGCTTGGCTGTTTTTTTGTTCCTTTTTTTTGAAGTGCTGCTCCTTATGCACCACCTGCCCAACTTTATCAAGAGGCCTGTGGGGCTGGAGAATACCTCCAACACGGTGCTGAGGTTTCAAAATGTCACATGCCTGAATATTAAGATATAAAACATGTCGTTTTACTCAATCTGAGGATTTTGTGGGTTTTTTGTGGGATGTTAGGGTGATGGCGGGGGGGTTGGATGATCGCTTCCAGATGCCATGCCAGAGAGAAAAAAAGTGTGTGTGTGTGTGTGTGTGTGTGTGTGTGTGTGTGTGGGG
>JAVKLF010000011.1:5098169-5111481 GCA_034783495.1 Millerichthys robustus | reverse complement strand
GTGTGTGTGTGTGTGTGTGTGTGTGTGTGTGTGTGTGTGTGTGTGTGTGTGTGTGTGTGTGTGTGTGTGTAGGTAGGACCACACTGGTGCTGGCCTGTCAGACATATGAGCTCACACCAACTTTCTGATTGACAGACGGGGTTAAACGTAAAAACGATTTACTTGTTTTTAGATTGGAATCTGGTTTTCATTTTCCACGAGTAACAATGCAAACTATCAGGGCGATGGAGGGGCCTCTCAGCCCAGACACTGAAGCCTGCATGTTTGAGTCTTGTGTATGAAGATGCATCAGAGGCTACGAAAGACAAGTACAGTGCGTTTCCAAAAATGTAAATGTATTACATATAAGAACTCATGCAGGAGCCCTGTCTTCACTTCGATGTGGTTTGACACTATTGAAAACAAACACACGCACATAACATCCTTCTTATTTAATCTGATTGCATTGTGCAGCAGAAATTCTACCCTCAAGCAAGAAACACACAAAACAATAAAAAAACACATTTCATCCATTTGTTTTAGTTCAACATAAATCACATTTTGTCTAACTCTTGAATATTTGGAACAACGTCAAATTCTTCAGTCTCAACATCAAACACAAATGTTCTTACTGCAGTCCAGGAGCCGTATCTCCACTGAGTTACGAGTTGCACGGAGTTGTCAGGACGAGGAGTGATTTGAGACATCCGTGAACATGCTGGCATCTCACAGTCCTACAGAACACATCAAAATGTCTATTAGTTCTACAGTGGAGATGAATAATATGGGTTAATGTGGATGTTGTAAGTTTACCACAAACATTTCTTTCTCAAAGGAAGAGCAAAGAAAGATAAACTCTGCAAAAAAGTTCATGGAAAGTAAATAAGTTTATAGGTTTTACAGACCCTTTTGTTGTTTGTTTTGCTAAACAAACCCTATAGAAGTCACATGTTTTGTGCCAGTCCTTATCAAAATAATGCCAAATTCTAAATTTGATAAAACATCACGAATGTGATTATTCATTTTATCCTGGAATGAACCCATAAGCAAGAGAAAAACAATAATTATTGGCTGTTTCTGTTAAAAGTTGGACTGTCTCTGAGCTGATCTGGGAGGATTTTTTGGGTCATTTTTAAGTCAGACAGATTAGACTTCTTCACCACTGTGTAGCGATGGGTATTGATATTAGATGATGAAGGATAAGAACATGTTGAGACTTCAGAGCAGAGAAATAATTGTATCAAGTCCTAATTTTAAACTTAAATATCAAAAGTACTTGGTGCAAGTTGGTAGAAATATGCAAAAAAAAGCAGAAATGTTTGACTGAAATGCCTCTGCTGTGTTTTTTTAGGGTAAAGACCCAGTAAATAGTAAACAGTAAAGAACATATATTTTTTTAAATGTGAAAAAAACCTCTTGATTTTACATTATGAAATGTGACAAGACCTTTAAGCCATGTCACACTACTCTGTTAGCTTTGCCTGCTGTTCTGTCTGAATTACTGTATCCAATCTCTGCCCCAGAGGAGGCGCCAGCCCTCCTGGATTTTAGTCACAACACAAAATGCCATCTTTCACTTGAAAAGTATTTGTTTTTGGCAGAGGTTTGGATCAAGTGATGCTCTGAAACAAATTAAACAAACAAGACTTTCCCAGAATTTAGTTTTTTAATATTTTGTATCTGTGCTGATTTCAGTTAAACGACGGCTTTGAGATGAGTTGAAGGTTTTTGCAACAAGGGCAATAAATTACTGAACGCACCAAGAGGTTGTTAGCTTGTTCCAACAAAACATTTTGAAATAGTTGTTAATTGAAAAACATATGCACATTTATCGTTTTATTGACACCAAAAGAACCCAAGAACTTTTTATTACCACCAATGATAAATTGGGCATCTGTACAATATTTAATTTAATATGTTTGCTGAAGTTTTTTTTTTTACCTGACTGTCTCTGGGTCTCGCTGCAGCATTGCACTCTCTATCATCAACTGTGTCACCATAGTCCCCCAACACACACCTCACAGCTCGCATCTGGTAGCCATGACCACAGGTCACTGCACACTGAAACACAAACATTACATTAATATAAACATAAACACCAAGAAAAGTAATAAAGACGCCAAGCTAACCACACGTTTTCTCAATTTCATGTCTTTCAAGGTTGACATCTGAAGCAGGGACTCAGATAATTTGGGTCTTTTTGACTTGAACACGCAGACACCAGTTTTCAACCAAAGTCTGAATTCAACTTACTACCTAACTCTTATTTCATATACAAAGCCATCAGATCACAATTAGGCCCACCACCGGAGTGGAGGAAGTGCCAGGATCAGTTTATTTGAGCAGCAAATTATATTTACACAAGAAATTATGAAAGCTGATATGCTTCAGCCCTGAAAATATCACAATTTTACAACTGAACAAACAAGCCTCACAGGTATAAACTATATACTAAGAATGGTCAAAGACATTCATTCATACATGTTTTGCTCATTTTCTGTCTAAGCATTAACCAGCGCCGAATCTATTGAGGAAAAACGATGAAATCTTGACTGGAGAGGAGGGGCGTGTTCCTGTGTGTTTAAGTGTGTGTTATATGTGAGAGCTATGGGTCGGGTTTTGAGGGCAAAATGAAAGTGCTGTGGAGGAAACAGCTGCTGAAGCCACAAAGAGCACTCTCCTTTGGAACTGGTCTGTGTATCAGATTGCACAAGCGGATATACAGACAGGGCTGCATGGTGGCGCAGTTGGTAGAGCTGTCACCTCTCAGCGTGAAGGGTGCTGAAATGATTCTGTGACGTGTCTCCATGTCATCCTTGTGAATGAGTCCCTGACCACTTGATATTCTCTCTTTACAGTTGGTCGGCTGGCAGGGGTTTAAAAGGCTTGCCTGAGGAGCAATAGAGGCAAGAGAAGTTGGTCAGTGTGTCTGCTCTCCAGCCTTGATCCTGCGCCTTTCACTTTTATTGTCTAGTTAATTGTTTTTGGGTCTGGGAGTTAATGGCAGTCCTGTTTACTCGTTTGTCTGTATGTGTCCCTGTGATGGACTTGTGACCTGTCCAGGGTGTACTCGCAAAGTGACTGCTAGATTAGGGCTCCGGTGACCCCGTGACCCTGAAATGAAGAAGTGAGTTAAGATGATGGATGAATGAAAAGATGGATGGATGGATGGATGGATGGATGGATGGATGGATGGATGGATGGATGGATGGATGGATGGATGGCATATCCCCACACAAACAGGAAATCTATCAGTCTAACAAAACACACACCGAGCACCAGACTTCAGTTCTTGACCTCCCACAAATTAATTTGCACACTCAGCAAAATACAAGATACACAGTGGGGATATTTTATACGTACCTTCTGAGTTTGACAAATCTAAACTCAATACAAATACATGAAGCTGTTTGAAATAGTAAGCGTGTAAAACTCACCGCTCCCCAGACGCCAACCTGCCAGGATGCACAGCTCGGGAGCTCGCAGCTTGCCACAGCAGGGGGTTTACCAACCGGGTCACAGAAATGTTCGCCCAGCTTTTCCTCCCCGACCCCTGTGCTGCAAGACACCTGTCGGTGCCTCGTTCCTTTTCCACAAGTCACTAGGCACTGATGGGTGCACAAAGGATTGGATAAAAAGAGAGAACATTTGTGTTACATGCCACTTTAAAAGAACAAGTTAAGTTAAAATTTGACATGCTAGTGGCTGAGACTCATTCACGCCACATACTTCAAAGCAAGAGAAATGAATGGAAATCAATACACGGTCCTAATGGGTGTGTGTATGTGTGTGCATCAGGGCCCACCTCGCTCCACTCACTAACACTCCACTTTGGACAGGGTCGCTCGTTGCAGGTCTCCGTTACCACCCTGAGGTATTCACTGCAGTCTCTGTCCACCAGGCGCCGGCCCAGATTGTTCATACAGTAAGACTCTCTGCTCCGATTCCCACGCCCACACGTCTTAGAGCACTGTCCAAAAAACACACAATGTCCTCATGTATTCGGAAACACTCAATTAATGCAATTATTCATTATGAGTTTTGTATTTTCCAAATAATTAAAAATAATCATCTTCAGGTGTTTGTTCAGTAAGCACAAAGGAATTCTGTCTGGTTTCTTTTGTGTCTGTTTTTGCTGAAAGTACCTGAGACCAGGCACTGTACTGCCAGCTCTTGAGCAGACAGTCTCCATGGCATGGTTCTCTGGTTTGAGGTTTGGTGTTGTCTGAGCAGGCGCTGGTCTCCATCCGCTCACTCTGTCTCTTCATCAGACTGTACTTCAAACACTGAACATCCAGGCTGTGGTAGCCGGGGCCACACTTAGCCGAACACTCACTTCTTCCAGCAACATGCCACCTGTTAGAGAAGGGAGTTTGGAAGTGTGCATGCTGTTGGAGTTTGTTTTGTTGGTATAATTGTGCATCTTTGTTCAACAATCCCCACCTGACTTCACAGTCAGTGTTGCAGGGTTCAGTAACAGCAACTGGACGAGGTAAATGTTCACATCGTTGGTCCGATACTTCAAGATGGTCACTCTCACGAACACATACTGCCTTGCGTTTTCTCTCCCCTAGACACAAGATGAAAAGGAAGACTGACTTTAAATGATGTCTGACCTTCTTGTCACTTGTTTCAATATTAAATTTCCTAAAGTCTAACAAGTTTTCTGGAATCCAGTCTCAAAGGTCAATGCAAAAGCCAATTCAAACAAGTCTTGTAGGATCCCACACTGCACTCAGACTCTATAGGACTCTGACTAACTGGCTTCCAAACTAGATTATATGACTGTTAAATATGTTTTTGTACCTGTACAACACCTGTACAATATGTAAGTACTGGGTGCTTTGAAAGATAAAGTCTTTGTTTACAAAACCTCTACATGGTATTTGTAAGTATGCGTTAATATCACTCCTGGTGTGATGAGTTTAGGAAGGTTGGCCAAAATCTTACCCTGACAGATACGACTGCACTCAAGCCAGGAGCCCAAGGGATCCCACACGAACCGCTCCCTGTGTTCCTCGATGGGTATGTTAAAGGAATAACGCACATCTGGGTTGTAAAGGTTTCCCACACACAGAACCTGCAGCAACAACCATGTCCACAGAGAAAAATGAGCTCACTGGACTGAGGGATTAAAGTCATGTCACAAAGTGACTAAAGAATAAATAAAAATGTCAGGACCTGTAGAATGAGCTCTCCATCAATACGGTCGGTGCAGTTGATGCGCTCCACTTTAGTGTCTGAGCCACTGTACTCAATGACGGCTCCCTTAAAGGTGATTTCCCTTTTGAACATGGCCACCACAAAGTTTCCATTCAGGAGGAAGTTAGACTGGCTGTCAGATAATGCTGAAAGAAGGAGCAGACAGATGGGAACATCTAAATGTGACTTCCATCACATGTTTCAGTTGAAATGTAGCCTTAACTGTATTTAATTGTCCTTGCACAGGTAATAGAAGTGTTATCATTTTATGTCCAGATGAAAATAGAAAGTGGGAACATAAATAGCAAGAAGTATTAATTTTATGTATTGCAATGTGAATAAAAACATGGAGAACTGACAAGGAAAAATATATATTTATTATCGTATTTATAATAAGAAAAGTTACCCTGAGTGAGGATTAATATTTATAAATCAGAAAAGAAAAATGGTGCACATAAACTCACATCAGAGACTATAGTAAGAAGAAATTATGTATATTTACTGATTATTGTTAGTTTCATAGCTCACTCAGCACCTGAAAAAAGGTTTAAGAAAATCCCAGCTCTGCAGACTGCTTTCTCAGCGTTTCATTGTCATATTTACTCTTCAATTTGATTAATCTTTTTTTTTCCTTCCTGTTATGACAGGTTTGAGCAGGTGTGCCCTTGGGTTTTCTTTTTCCATTTATTTTTGAATTGTTTTTTTTTAAATCCTCCACACAATCCAAAAGCAATGCACTTTAAACTCATGGAGTCACTCCAAAGGCGTAATCCCATTTTTTAAAATTATGGTGTGCTGGGTTATCTTAAAAAAACAGGACTTACTACGTAATGTTCTACCCTAAATGACTAAATTGTCAGGGTGTTACGAATGCTGAACCAGGACCCCCTAATAGCAGTGTGCAGATGAGGATCTGCCAGATGTGTTCTCAGAACTTTCTTTTTTTCCTAAAAGATTTCAAACCTGACATGAACTATCACCCCCTCCAGGCAGATTTGTTCCCTTTCTTTGTTTCCATACACCTTTCACTTTAACACAAGCACAAACACACAGAGACACACAGAACTCAGGCCCACCTAACCCTATACCCCGATATCTGCTTACATACAGACTGGGCTCCACCTGCCTCTAATTAGCACTTATTGCTGCCTCATTTATCTTCTCAGTGGCTGACACACCATTTGCTTTCCCAACCAACCCAGATGGCCCCCCCACGTTCCCTTCATGTTCTGTAAACTTGATATAAACAACAGTTTTTTATCATTATTGAAAGCAGTGTCAAACGGATTTTCCCCATCACTCCAAACCCTCTTGTAATCGTGCCAATCTCTCCATTACCAGGTTACCCACTCACTTATGGTCATATAAAGAATAATGCAACCTGCCTTTGTGAGTTAGAACTGAAGGGATAAAATGTATTTTTTTTTAATGGATGGCATGCGTTTCACAATATTTTAGGTCAAATATCTGACATGTTGACAAAGCACACTCACCAAGGTAGTTGTCATCTTCTGGTTTTCCAGAGTAGCTGACCTGTTTGATATCAATGTTGGTGGCTCCAGCTGGGATCCGCACTACTACATTGTAACCTAGAGAGAAAAAAAACACAAAGGAACAAACGGAACAAGAATGTAAGAAACTGGGCAGACAATTGATTTGGAAAAGCGAATAATGTAGCTGCAACAAGAGCAACGAATGAATCCAGACATGATTTTTATAATAGTTTCACTATGCTCCACTAAAGCCCAGACAGGAAAGTCTGGCTCCATCCACTTGGGAATTAAATGTCACTCTTGGAAAAAAGTATGAAAAAGCTCAAGTCATCTCAAATAACCTGCAGGAGGCCTTGTTTCGGTCTCAGAGGCCTGACCATGACAGGATATGTAATTATTCCAGGACCTTCCTTTCGGCCTGTAATGACTGCACCAGTGTTGTTGTTCCATAATAAACTAACATTAAAAACAAGCGAGTGTGGGGGAGAAGCTGAAAAGCCAGGTTGTGACAACAAAAATGTAGACATGAGGACCTGACAGGGGGTAAGGCAAATCCAATCTAAAATCTAAAAGGAGGATTAAAATTTACATTCTGAGACAGGAACTCGTATATTCAATAAGTAAACATTTGGAAAGCAGCCTATTTCATATTTGTACTAGTTTTTCTGTAAGCCAACAGTATATACAATAGTTTGTTAAATATTAGCTGACAGAACTAACATAAAATATTCTATATTAAAATATATGCATGTTTTCTCTATGAATGTAATGTGATTATTATGGAACATATAAATGTGTCATAATAATCATGTTACAGCTTAAATAGAAAGTAATATCAAATGTTAGTACTGTGTTGTAATGTTGAGAAATACCATTGTTTTATATTACAGTTGCTCAAACAAAGATTTTAATCCAGTTTAATTTTATAAAGTCTGAAGTAATCTGACACCTAAACAAACACCTAAAGCCACTCAGGGGCAGCACTCGGTTTACATATCTACCTCTTATCAGTTATACAATTTATTTTAAATTCATGCATAATCAAAAATATTGATATTGAATATTGATCTTGGAAATATTAACTATGGTAAAAATGATCAATTGCAGCTCAGGAATAATTCTATTCCTGGCTATGATGTCAAAGAGTTTAGATCTTTGCCTGTTAGTGCCACCCTTTATCCATACTATTAACTTTAGTGACCATCGATGCTGCATGTCCCTCAGTCAACATGGTCTCAATGAGCCAATAATGGCCTCTAAGATCCTCCAGCTTAGCAACAGACCGCACACACAATCCCCAACACCACAAAGCAACCCAGGAATGTACAGTAAGTACAGCACACTGAGGTAGCACACCAACCATACGTTCTCATAAAACCCTGATGGAGTTGACCTTCATCATGCCTCTCCCTCCCAGTATGACACAAAGTACAAATTGTTGCACAAAACCCTTTTTAACAATGTATGTAACTATGTGGTCAAAACACATAAAATGACAAATTTTAAATTATAACTACTACAGTATAGTATTGTTTTTAGTTAGTAAAAATATGTTGGTGTAATAATAATAAGTAATAATTCAGTAAAAGTTCTGGCCTAAACTGAACAATTGTAGGGACCCTCTAAAGATAATAAGATTTTTTTTAAACTACACAGTATTGTCAATTTAGTGAAGAACTAAACCTAAATAAAAACAAAGCCATGTATAGATTTTTTTTTAAAAGACCTAAAAGAGTATAAAACAAAAAGAACAAAAGAGTGAACAAAATGAAGACAAGCCCAAACACAGGAGCAGAGGGATATCCTGCCTGGGCTTCACTCCCACTAGTTATCCCCTTCTGAAGTTTAAGCCAGGTTTCCAGGGCTGACGTCAGCACCTGGTTCAGTTCAATACAGCCTTCCCAAGTCCCCAAAGAGCCCAAAGAGTGCAGAAAGGAAAGCTAATGGATAAAGATGCAAACACTGGCGTCCAACTGAGAACAAAAACACAAGGCCGCACAAATCACGCCTAAAGCTTTTTATTCTAAAGCGTCAGCTGTGTTGTTGCTCAGACTTAAAAAAAGATTGGCTGCAGTCATTAGCATTAGCATTAGCCAGGACAGCTCAAAGTGACAACAGGTATGAGCAAAAGAAAAAGACATGGTGAGGTTGCTGTTTTTGGAAAGCTTTAAATATATTTCCAGACGACAGCAGTGTCTAACACGATCGTGTGGCTCATCATGTTAACATTCGGACTACCTTGGCTCTTCCTACTGTTATTTGCAGAAGCTGCTGACGTAATGTGTGTTTAAAAGCAACACAGTCAACTACTAGTGGACATGTAAAGTGAGCAGTGGGACTCACCATACTGAGCATCATTGAAGGTCCCTGCTAGGGTTTTACACGAGGAGTTGTCCCCGCCGCAGACTCCACACTTGTCATTCCTTGCCTTTGAGTTAAGCACATGATCACAGCCGGCTTGCTGGAGAGCCACATAAGCAGAAGATATAAATCGGAGATTTTAGAGAATTTTTGTACAACACAGTGCACTTAAAAAAAGATTAGTGGGAAAGTTTTTGTGAATGTTTGACCCACAAATTTGTCACTTGAACTTTACACACAACATGTGCAACTACAAACCCTTCACTAAAAAATAGCAGACTTCATCTAATCCTGTAAAAACAGCCACAATATATTTGCCCACAAAGTAGTACACAGAAAGCTTTGGTGTATAACAACACAACAGAAAGTGAAGGTGTACTGTGCTGTGTTTCATTGTGTGTTTGCGAAGTATTCAACACAAGATGAATAAACCTGAAGCCATACCCTGCAGAGACCTTGAACGCAGATGTCATAAGTGTCTGGACCACACGCAGTGCCGTCAATGACCCGGTCCTTCAGCTGATAGTAAGCCATGGTACCAGCAACCCGGCAAAAGAGCTTACAGCGATCCTTCATTAGAACTGCACATAGAGTAAAAACAAAAGAAGGAAAAGTAAGCTAATTAGATGAAATTAGGCAAATACAAACTCTGAGAACTGAAGATGATTTGCCTGGTCTGGCAGTTCATAAATTTAATAACAACCCCATATACATTTTTTTTTCCAAAATCCAAGTTAAGTTTGCCAAATATTTGTCCAGTGTTTGAATAAAAATCACTCTATATCTGACAGCGCACTGACTCCAGGGCTTGGCTTGTTTGCTTCTAAAGCATCAATTAAATGAATGAATCACTTGCAGTAAATTTGCCAGATGGCAATTTTGTGAGTTGGCTATATATCTCAGCAGAAATCAAGCTACAGCTGTGTGAGAGTTTAAACCTGCCTAGGACGGGGCTGGTGGGGTGACATGCAGCTTTAACAATGCTGTTGTTTGTCAACTAAAGATTTGCTCACACATTCACAGTCACTCAAGAAGACTAATTTCTTATGCAAGAAATCCTCATATGACAAAATAAAGTTAAGCTCACAACGCAAAACCTCCTAAATTGTGAGAATCTGGATGTCTAAGTGGACTCACTGCCGCTGAACTTGGGGACCCAGCGGACGGTAGGAGGTAGACCGTTGATATTGAAGTGCTTGCCGTCGAACTGGGAACACTGCTCTTCACGGAAATCCTTGTGCCCTCGTGGGCACGGCTCAGTGTTGCAAGAACGGAACTTCATTCGACGTCCGATGCAGAACTTACCGCCATTTCTGGGCCTAGTGTAAGAGAGTCATAAAATCCTGATACATATAAGGGTTCTCTAAATACAAAACAATGTTGTGTGTTTTAAGGACATTTAGCTTTTCCTATTTATTTCATTGTCATTTTTCTCCAACTATTTTCCAGGTCTGATTCTACTTTATTACTAAACATGCTTTGATTATAAGAGATTTTTTTCCTACTCAGGCTTGTTGCAGTCTCTGGTGGTGCTCCTTGTTCCTCCACCACAGGACCTGGAGCAAATACTGTAGGGTCCCCATGACCCCCACTGTCCATGGACCGGCTGCGTATCTAACTCCTTGTTTATACACATCCCATGTTTGCAGTACTGCATGAAAAAAACACAACCACAGCATGCAGATTGTTATAAAAAAAGTAAAACAGTATCAAGTACAGCTGGGAATTACATTCCTCTTTTTCTATTATCTTGTGTTTAGAAATAATTTTTATATCAAATTGATTTTAGCTGTTGTGTCTAAAATCTTCCCTCTGTCCAAAGAGAAATATTCAGACTGATTTCAAAGCTCTTTAAAAATTGAGTCAAAACAGCATTTTATTAACCTTGAAAAGTCCTTTGACATTATGACAGAGTTCCTTAGGGGAAATATCAGCCACCTTAAAAAACTGCTTAAAAATACTCATTTTAATATTTATTTTTTTCCCCACAATAAATTAGTCAATCTTTTAGAGCAAACTCAACCTGAAATAAACTCAACAAATTCAACAAAACATTTATGGCTAATATTAAAAAATAAGGTAAAAATATACATTCATCCATTATCTATTACCCTCTTCTTCCTTTCAGGGTCACTAACCCATATCCAGCAGTCACAGTGGGAGGGGCGGGGCTAACCTGGACAGGTCTCCAGTCCATCACAGGGACACATAGAGACATTCACTCTCTCACTCACACCTAGGGACAATTTAGATTTAGCAGTTAGCCTAACAGTCATGTTTTTGGTCTGTGGGAAGAAACCGGAGTACCCGGAGAAAACCCACGCATGCACGGAGAGAATATGCAAACTCTGTCCAGAAATGTCGATCCGGCGCCCTTCTTGTTGGGAGGCAACAGCTCTACCGACTGAGTCAAAATTATTATTTTTCCATAATTTCTGAAAATCTTTCTGCAGTTTCTGTTTAGCTTCTACTGACCCAGACATATTAGCCCGATGCTTCAGTCCTGTGCATCTGCTACTGACTTCCTGCTTTGGGTGATATTAACGGGATATGGCTGATTTTCCCCTAAAGGAGCACAGAAGGGCAATAAAGTTTCTGGGAGGTTATGGGACAATAAAATTTTTTTTGAAAAAATACAAATACTTAAACAATATATTTTTATTGCATCAATAAATAAATTAACAAAAACACAGAAATTAAATGTGTGGATAATTTTCTCCTTAAGACCTTCTGAAGAATAATAAAGAAGAAATATCTGCAAGAAATATTAGTTAAATGTATGACAAAATGATGCTAAAAATAATCATTTCACAAACATACTCAAACATTGGTTTATTTATTCTGATTTTAGCTTTGGCTTAAGTCGTAATGTCAGTTTTAGCTTTTGCCAGGAAGCACTACCCCTGCTCTCATAAACAATCCCCAATGGGCACATTTCCCTTTGTGTGTAACCAAATCCCCTTCTCTGTGACTAAGATCTCAGAGGGTCTTGTTGACTGAAAGAATGCAGGACAAGACGGCGTCTGTCTGGGTACGTAGCCCACCATACAGGCACACAGGCCCAGCGAGCAGTGGCACCGCGATAAGGAAACTCTAGAATTGTGATAACAAGAGGAACAAACTCAATTTCTGGCTTGACTTCAGAACTCCTTTCTCCTGCTCAACTGGGTACCTTCTTCTTTACACAGGCCTCTGTCTGGAAGAAAAGTTAGAGGATGATATTTGTGGACCTATCAGTTTGTTCATTTTTCATTTTCTTTAGTTTTTTTTAGATTGATGTTTAAATTGTTACAAATCGTGATGAAACAAATATGGTTCTTACATTTTAGTAAAAACAAAGAAAGGGATTTTAAGTTCTTGTGTTTTATTTTTAATATTAAAACTGTTATTATGTTCTACATCAACTAAATCATGATGTTTTTACTGATACATGTTTATAAATTGAAGCCATTATGCAACAAGCTGACTGTAAAAATAGTCAGTTGTAGATAAACTTCCTATTAAAAAATTTCATTTAGTTTTTTCAAGTAGTTCATGAGAAATTTGCTAACAGACACAGAGACACTCAGGTTATTGCCATAGATTTAATCAAATATCTTGTGCAATCTGTAGAGCTGAGTGACTCTCAGCTACTTACAAACCAAATCTTTGAGTATGGTCATTGTTTTTGTTTTTTAAACATCAACTAGCTGAGGGGGCATCTTAAACTGAGTTCACTTCAAAAAATGTAGAGTTATTCTTCTGGACTGACTTCTGTAAATGTATATTGATGGCTCTGGGGGATTTGTACAAGTTCTGACTATATAGTCTGAGAAGAAATTAATTAAAAAGTGAAAACTAGAGCAAAACTCTTGAAACTTGTAGAATTGTCAAAGAAACGCTTCGAGAAAGTAAGTTCAAAAGTCTCTGTTTTATAACAGAAGAGGTCAAGTCCCCATCCCCCACACCAACTTAGGAACTGTCAACCAAGACCCGAGCATCCCTTCCATTTAACCTACCATCCCCCTTTACCCTCTAATGGGAAATTGCCAAAGCCACACAGAGACCACCACAGTGCAACCAGGCAGCAGGACCCAAGGACCTGTCAGACACACGGGGGACTGTCTGTCACAGAGGACCAAAGACTGTGTAAGCCTCTGAGGCATTCCAATATCCCCGCTGACAGCCTGTGTTTACAACCGTTTTGTTTGGTCTGAAAAGGTGACGTGTGTGTGTGTGTGTGTGTGTGTGTGTGTGTGTGTGTGTGTGTGTGTGTGTGTGTGTGTGTGTGTGTGTGT
>JAVKLF010000011.1:5073509-5085364 GCA_034783495.1 Millerichthys robustus | reverse complement strand
AGGAAACCGGAGTACCCGGAGAAAACCCACACATGCACGGAGAGAACATGCAAACTCTACCCAGAAATGTCCCTGGCTGGGATTCAATCTGGCGACTTTCTTGCTGGGAGGCGACAGCTCTACCAACTGATCCACTGTGCCACCCAAGTTATACAAGTTATATACTTTCATAAAAATAACATTTTGCAGCGGTTTATTTTAATAACAACACCTGATGCTTGAAAAGCAACAAATTGTTATCCCTCTCACTTTTGAACAACTCTTAAGTGAAGGCCCCATGCCAGTAAAAAACTCCCATGATTGTCATTAGTGGTCACACGACCTTGTAGTCATCTGAGAAAGACCTCCCATTCATTAGTCTAAATCTTTTTGCTCTTGAGTGCCTCCCATGCGCAACCTCACACCGGCTTTCTTAAAGCGCTAAACACTACGGAGGGCTCACGCTTGCAAATGCTGCAATCAACCACGGCAGGACTCAGAGCCAACTGGGCCTCCGGCTTCTTGAACTTTAGAATAAACAGATCCACATGAGATGTGAGGGGAAAGAGGGGTGAGAGGGCACACGGCCGGTCCATCTGCTGCTGTTCTGCTTCGAACACTCCACTGGAAGAAATGTGTGAGCGTGACACAGGAGGGGGAAGAATATGGTTGTTTTAATCTTCAGATCCAAGACACTATCAGATAACAATGGCTCTCAAATTGCACCTTCTTTAAAGTGCCTAAAATCAGAGTCACAGGGCGTAATGAGTGAGTTTCTGAATGCTTTGAATAAACAGCACTTCATACCAGATGGAAAGTCATGTTTTCTGACTTGGTCATATTGAGACAGATATTGAATAGAGGTCTTTGACTGTCTTGAAACATGTGTCAATGTTTGCTAGTTGTGAAAACAACACGGCTGCAAGACACTCATGTCAATTTAAGAGTGACACGCTGTAAGATGACCTAAATCTGAAGGCACTATGACATTCTGAGCTGGTTTTATCTGACTTTGAGGATGATAGGTAGAAAAATGTTGAGATATAACTAACCAACCAAATATTTGCCACAATATTAGCCTGGTATATTGTGATGACGCTCTGCATTACAGCTTTTTATCTCCCATTTTTTTATAATGCTGGGCAATCATATAATTACCTTTGTGCACATGTGTGTGTGCATGCATGTGTCTATTTGCTTGTCATGTTAGCAAAATGTCTTATGAACCAGAAAGTTTAATTTTGTTAAACTCTCAAAAGGCAATCATTGGATGCACATACAACTGAACAGTTTTTGGAGTCAACTCAATTCAAGATGGCTGCCACTGCGAACCAATCTTAGCTAACATAAAAATGGCAATAACTCCATTATTTCATAGATATCGAGCAACAGTTTGGTGTGGTAGTCGCACAGAGTCATTCTCAACACATACTCTCAGAACTGACAACTGGTGTAAGGTCTTTGTTAAACACTTGGGCATTAACTTATAGAGTCTGTTTATTAGCAAAATATCACATGAGCCACTGGATTTGAGCTAAACTCTGTAATCAATATTGATGCACACCTACAACTGATAGCCTTCTGGGGTCAGCCTAATCCAGATGGCAGCCACAGCTAATCAACTTTAACCAGCACAAACATGGCTCTAACTCAGTCAGCTTAACAAATACTGAATTCAACTTTGGTGTGTTAGTGGATGAGTCATCAATTTCACAACATCTGAGCACTGACATTTAAAACAACCAAAATTTAAAAATTTGTTTAGCGATGCAGTAGGTAATATACATTCTTTCAAGGAATGTTTTATCTTTTTTTGCTGTCCTTACATGTAGTGTAATTTTTCATATTGCTTTAGCAAAAGTTATTAGCAAAAACAGAGAAAACAGGGATTTGTAATCTTTTTCTATTACAGTCATGCTAAATTTCACCTTAGCTTGTCATTGTCAAGGTAAATCTGACATGACTGACTCCTAAGCTGTATAGTCAGGTATTATGAGCTTCAACATTATTAAAAGTCAGCTTTTTTTTTTTTACTTTATTATGTTTTGCACCTGTGGCTGCTGCACCCTACATTTCTTTATAAGAGGGCTTTTGTTGTCAAGTCTGGCTGCAAAGGGTGAAATGGGTTATGTGTGTGCTCAATGTGTGTGTGTGTTTGTGCACGTGTGTGTATGTTCAGGGGTGAAAGGGTTTGTAAGCAGGCTGTGAGTTGCAACTTACACATGGCCCAGCTCGTGAGCAATGGTAAAGGAGGCACTGATTCCATTTTCTTCACTGATGGAGCAGCTGCGAAACGGGTCACACATGGTCCCAAGCTCTGCAAGCCCTACAAACACAAACACACAAACATAAAGCAAGAAAAAAAGTCAAAAACTATCAAAACTAGTGTTCTTTAAATAAAATTACCCCAGGCATTCTCCAACTCTCCTCTCATTTCAGCCATTTCATTTTCCATAATATTCTTAGTTGACAGCATGGCATAAACTCATTACTAAGTAGTTTATGAGCTGAGGCCAGCCAAGTGGAAACTTCATAAAAAAAAAATAGAAAGTGTAGGTACTTCTGGGAAAAAAAGAGGCAAAGGTTTACCTAAAGTGTCACATTTGTCTTTTGCACCACATATGTCTTCCCTGAGGAAAAGTGAAAAGAGAAAAAAAGAGAAACATTTACGAGTCTGTTTGCTTGAATAAATTAGATTTACATCCACAAAGCAGGGTGATAATAACTGTGTGTACCTGGTAATGAGGAGTGCAGTGTCGTGGTGCGACGGATGGCTGTCATCCTCAACATTTTGGCTCTGCTGCCAGACGCAGAAGTTGTATAGAGTGGTGGCAGCGTTGAAGCTCACAGCGGGTCCTTCCTGTTTTTGGTTTCAGTATTGGTCAGTTTAGTGACCAAGTGTAGAAGCACTAATCTTACAAACAACTTTTTATCTTATGTCGGGCTGCTTAATGAAAGCTCTCCTGTATTTTCATCAGTTTTCTAGAGCAGATATTTCTTTCAGTTGTTGTTAACCTTTTATACGTTAAATCTGCTCTTCATAACCAAGGTCATAAAGTAAATTCTCAATAAGACCAAAATTAAATGGATACAAAGACATATTTTTAAGGACTTAAGAATGCATAGTGCAACCCTGCAGCGACATCTCATTTGCAGGTGCTTCACAACGGTATCATTTGTTCTTCAAGGAGACCTCGTGAGATTTAAGACTGACAAGAAAAGCAGTGTAATTTCAAACAGGCCTCACGGACAAAAGACCAAGCCAGAGACACCTGTGATGACGTCAACAACGCTACAGACCTGCATACATGAAGCATTCAGGACCCCTGTGCTCACCTGTTCGTTGTGGACAACGACTAGCTTGACAATCATGATGTTAATGAGATTTCCTACGCTGGGGTCCTTGTACACTGCTGCTACCTGTAACAAAGACAAAACACACGCTCAAAATCAAATGCAAACCTCCACTAACCTTTGCCAAAAATTAACACCTTTCATGTTTCTGAGAAACATGAAACATGAGAAAACTACTACATGCTCCGGTGATTTTGTCATTTTCTTCAAACTTGAAATGGAACATTGCATTCAGAAAGGAGCAAAAATGGCTTTGTCTGAGTACATCAGGATTAAGAATCAAAAGCCAAATTTAAAAAATGTGAAAAATGAGTAAAGCTAAAGCATAAAATGACCAGTAACATTTAACACCACACACACACACCTCTGTTTTCTCAACACCCCCCCGTCACAGTTGGCCTGCAGGCTCCTGAGGCTCTGTCTGGCCTCGTGACAGGAACTCATTAGTCCCCTTTAAACATTTAGCTTGTCTTAGCCTAAGGGAGGGCAAACATGACCCCAACCCAACTTGTCTTTGCAAACGCCGTGTCTTACGGTAACATATAGGACCTTGGTCTGTATCCTCTCACTGTCAAATGTGTTATAGACATCAGTCTTGGTTAGTTAGATCTTATAATTGAGCTGAAAATGGGTAGGATCAACCAATGGAAAGCCTCTGCACCCATGCAGGGTTGACCTAAGTGGGGTTAAGTTCAGCCCATAGGAAAAGGTCCTGTCCTTCTCCACCATGGATGGAAGACACACAACATACAGTATCTGTTGTGACTCAGTTCATGAGCCAACCTAAAGGCTCAGACTTATTACAATATAGGCAAAAATATACTATAAACTTTTACTCATGTGTATCTTTAAATGCAGGAGTTTGAACAGAGACAGGCATTCTTATACAGTATCAATTCTTTCATTTGTACCAAAGAAATCTAAACACCTGCTACAGGAAACATGCATGGCAGAGCTTCTGCTTTGACTTCAAACCTGGAAAATAAAAACAGACATATTGAACACTAACTGCAATTTTTTTTCTCAAGAAAAACACTGTACTGACAATCATTACTCTTTCATCAGTTAATGAATGAAAAACACACCGTCCAGGTCGACTGATAAACCACACTGACTCTACACAGTTCTTCTACACACAGTTGGCCACAGTCTGAGTAGACTGATAAACACCTTCTCTAACCATCAGAGTCGGGACTCATAAGGATGCTGAGCAGGACTGAGTCTGTTTACAGGGTTGTTTTGATTTATGCAGCGACACGCTGAGGTCACTCTGAGGTTTACAACCAAGATGTAAAAAAACTGCAAAATCAGAAACAGGAAACACTTAAAGATGGGGCACAATTTGGTACACTAATTTACACAAATATACAGACATCTGTATTTCAACTTCCTGTCAATGATATTTGGTTTAAAGAAAACTTTTTTTATTTTTGTTCAAACTATTATGCCTTTTATGTTTGACTGCATTTTTTTTCACTTGTTCACTCAATGACTGACTACAGGCAGCAGAGTTTAACTTCTTTGAGCAACTCTACTATTATAACAATAAACCAAATATCACCGCCTTCTTTTGTTGTTTAGGTATTGAAGCCAACAGTTTGAGGGAGCTACTGGTTGTATTTAAGGGCCCAGAATCTGTACTTTAAAGATGTGGAAGATGTTGGGCATAAAATAACTACTGTATTCATGCATGTATAATGCGATTACAGTATAACGCAATCCACATTTTTTTGTCTTAAAAATCATAAAAAATCCAATCCTTGTGCTAACCCAATTTACACACAGACTTCAGGATCTTTCAGCGTTTGCAGTGTTCCCTCTAGTGGGAAAACTTTGGGGACACACGCCCTACTAATCTCAAACTTATGCAATAAATAATTTTAGAAACATTAATTTACTTACTACTGACATGATTGTTAAGATGTAGTGTTCCAGGTTGCGCCCGTGGTGTTGCACCATTTTGGCGTCCGCCGTCACCATTAGCTCCACGTAGCGGGGATAGGAGAGGAAGCGCTTGCGTCTGTGATGGGATGTGGAGTTGGTGCTCGAGGGGTTGTTCTCATAAATGTGTTGCTCATCTACCGTGGCTCTGAGAGAGTCCAGCTCCTGTCCCATATTCCTTCTGCTCTCAAAAGCAACCGGCCTCTCTGAGCTTTCTGTTTTAACAGAAATTTTAAAAATACATCAAATTAGTTTCCAATTATCCATTTTCTGCACATGCAGACAATCCACAACAGGTCAATAATGTTGGAACTTTGAAAATAAATATTTGTTGAATCACCATTCTTTATTTCATTGAAACTAAATGAAAATGCATATACATCCACATGTTCAATGATTGAACAGAAGCTCACTGGAACTTTATAGCAGAAACCATCCATAAATCCTTGTGTCATTGGAGTATGTAGAAAAACTGTTGCACTGGGAGATTCAAGACGCCGAGGAGCTTTAAAACTTAGATGTTGATCTTGGGTTAGGCTGCTCAAACAGAAAGCAAAAAGCTCTTGAAGATATTTTACCAACTTACTAATGGACTTGTGTTAGTATGCATCCTGCAAAACGTATACAACTTCTTAAACAGTTTCATTTTTCTCCCCTTGTTAGTATTAAGCTATATGATGAATGCCAAAAATCATGTTGAAAGAAACAAATCAAATGTATTTAGCGTCATGCTGAAACAATTGTTTTTGTTGAAAGCCTTCCCCAGCCGTCTTGCAGCCAGAATGACAAACATATACGCTGCATACTCAGTTCTTTCAGCTGAGCTGCACGTGTGCAGCTGGCTTAGAGAGTTAGATTCCTTCACCGTGACAGAGTTAAGTTAAAAGAGGGAGACAGAATATAAGTATGAACAGATTTTTAAAATTTATTTATTTTATTTTTTTGCATTGGGAGAGAGCTAAGCAAAAAATTAAAAAATAGACTGAAACAGACCTAAAGGAGTCCATACCTCACAACAACTTTCAGGCCAAAGTTTGAAATCTTATACTAAGAAAAATAAAAACATTGTATTCATTATAGTCTTAATCAATGTTTGGTAGCGCTCTGATTGTGTGATGAAGAGCAGAAACTGCTTCTAGTAGCTCCATAATATTTTTCAGTTCAGTAAAAGTCGATTTGAGTAGCCATGATTCAACAAATCCAACCTGATGAACTGGTGTTTTATGCAAACACACGGGTGTAGCAAAATTAAACATATTCAGAAAAAGGGGAACACAACATCCATTTATGTAGTTTTATTTGGGGAAACATTCTAAATTTAAAAGTTGCTGAATGAATTTAAGATCACATAACTATGAGTAGACAAATGATGATAACTGAGAGTGTCAGTGTTTCTGTGCCAAACATAGTTTTGAGTTCATCAACAACCTCCTCAACTCTGAATAACCCGATTACAGTGAAGAGTCCTATTGTGTTCACCTACTTCATACTTTCCACACTCACACAAGGACAAATTGTGTGTTTCTCTTTTTCTGTCCAAAAATAGACAGAAAAAAAGGAAAAACAACTGTGCTCCATGAGTATTCAAATGATGGCCCTCAGTGAGGACACGAGGCAGAGTGTGACTTCCTGGCACAATGGTGCAAAGCTCTTGCTGGTGTGGAGACCCAGCCCCATGCCAGCTTTCAGCATCAAAATCAGAGCCAAGCTCATCTGTGCCCGTACACACAGTTCTGCCAGCTGAGCCAAAACAGAGATTTGTATTTTCTTGGAAAAACGTTCCTGATTCCATGTCCACGACACTAAACCCCTTAAACAGACTCATCAATGCAGTCTGACATCAGAATGGATTACCAAATTGGTGTTGAGACAAAGAGTAAGTAAGTTTGAGCTGGAAAAAAGAAAAGTAAGAAGAAAAAAAACGACGGTCCTGGTTATAACAGACTTTGAATCAGTCCAGATTAGCCACACACAATCTTTCCCAAATCGCCTTAAGTTGAAATCCCCCTCCCACTAGGTAGTGAGCTGCCACTTACACCATTACACGACAAGGGTGACTGCACAGATTTACTGACTACTCAGACACATGACATCACTCATTAGGAACTTCTACATCAAAAAATAGACCCACATCTCTGGAATCTAACCAAAAAACCAAAAAAGTAACAACAAATCCCAGATTACATCTTAAAATAGCAAATATGAGCGAAATATTGTACCTCCAATATAGACAGCGTATGTACGTCCACTTCAATCATGAGTTTGTAAAGTCTGCAACAATACATTCATTGTCAGCACTTTCTGTTTGACCTTGGTAATGTTCAGCAGCCTGCCCAAAAGGATTCTGAGAGTTCAACCAAAGACCTCATCACGTTTGTGTTAAAGGAACCAATGTGAAGAAACTGACAAAGAAAACTTCCATCTCATTGTTGACCTAATTAACATTCTTGTACAGAGAGTGGCTGAGAGTTTAAGCTTACATTCCCTTGGTACTAATTAAATAGACAGTATTCCCTAATTTTGTAAGTAGAGCCAAGCCTCTCTACAAGGTCAGACAGTCTGATTGCTGGAATTACCTGACAGAGCCACTCAAGAAAGGGATAAATGTTACAACTCCTGCAGACAGTGAGACAGTTAAAAGTAATTTTGTGGCTAGACGGAGACAACAAATTGTTTCTTCTGAAGCAGGCTTTTAAAGACAAAGTGGTGAACCTTTTGACCTCACTAGAGGATGTGAGGTTTTGAGCACTTACAGTGCATTTGGTTGTCACATTTATATAACAAGTCATGTTTATTTTTCTAATAACTTCAAATGGCTGATTTCAGTTCAGTTAGATACATTCAATAAAATAGGTTTTTTGGTTGTTTTTTTTTTTGCTGAGAGGCAATATTTCTTTTGGAGCTCCAGAAACTGTTTTGTACGTGTGGTGGTTTCAGCAGCTGTTTGCTGAAGCAGGTATATCAGTTTACATAAGTAACTGCTTTCCACGGTAAATACAGACAAGCTAATCCTGAAACCTTTGCAGACCTACTAAAATCCCAAACCACCTCTGGCCTCGAGAGTCTGCAGATGGTCTTTGGTTGGGGGTTTTGAGTTTCCTCACTGATAAGAAGCAGCTGGAGCTCTAGGCAGTGTTGCTGACGTTTCCCCAGCCGGTCTTTAAATTTGCCTGTTTTCAGTCCACCTCAGTAGGACATTGCTGTCCACCTGTCTCTGCCTCATACCTCTGACTGTCACCCATGTCAACAAGTAATCAGTCACTGTCACTCTAGTTGTACTAATCATCCCAATGAGTATACATCTGCTGAGAATACCCAGACAGTAGACAGTGAGAGAAAATAGCTCAGGCTGAAATCTGTCCCAGGAACCCCTGTGACAACACAACAGATAGGGTTAGGGTTCAACAGGGCCAAGGCCTCAGGACAGACAGACAAACACAAGTAAAGTATTGAAGTTACAGACTGTTTGGAGCTTGGTTCTGTTCCGTCCAGTGATTATACGATGTAACATCCAATGGCACCAAGAGCAATGATTAGCCACTTGCAGTGGCTGCCATGCTGTGTATAAAAGCTGAGGCAGCCAGCATTCAGAACGTGTCTGTTCAGATTTATATTAAACACAAGCTAACGCACAGTTTTAGATTTAAATAAAGATTATAAACTTTCCAATAAATTCTGTTGTGTTTTCAAGAACAAAAAGTGTTTTGATTTGCTTTTTTCTAGAAGGACCAACAGCAATACAACAGCTGATAAAACTGCTTTTCAAAAAACTGTAAATAAATGAAGAGAGACGGTGGGAAGCTGGAAAAAGGCAGGGACCACCGCCATGTTTAAGAGGAAGAGGATGGAAAAATGCAGTGCAGGCCTAAAGAAGTGCCTTCTTCATTCTTCTGTAGTGCTTGCTCATTTCCTAAGTGGGGCACTTCATCCAGTGACAGCCCAGAGAGATGCTACATGCACTTTCACAAATACACATCCATGCACAGACAACTTCTTTGTATACTTGTAAAACCTTAACAAGCGTTTTTTTATCTGCAGAAATTTCCCTTTCAAACAGTAGAAAATGTGGTTAACACACACAGACATACAGGAAAAAAATACTGTTATACCGGTATAACTGTAATAATAATAATAATAATAACATCGTGATATAAAACCTTGGTCATACCGCCCAGCACTACAAAGGTCCAACGCAAATCTGTGACTTCCTTTCACTATGGGTGGTAGTTACAGAACTGAGTAGGCAAACAAGCCTAAAAAAGTACAAAGACTGTGCAACTCTAGGAATAAAAAGAAAAGTACTATCACAAATGTCCGTGCAATGAGTGTCAAAGAAGCACTTACTGGTCATAATCAACAAACGAACTTTCTTATACACATTTCTCATCAGAGACAAAACAGAAAATGCTTTAGATTGGGAAGTTCAACCTACAGGAAATGACCTATTTTCCATGTAAATTAATAACACAATAGCATCTGAGCTAAAGTGTATGCACAGCATATGAAGTTGGAACTCTTGATCACTAGTTGTGTTAAGGGTTAAGCTGCAGTAACATTGTTTGTAGAACTACTGTTCTCAAAGCAGCAGTCATTTCATCCATCATGCTGTTAGTCTTCAAAATAGGGGATGTCTGAGAGCTGAAACTGGACATTTTTTAATGGTCTCTGTATTCCATTTTGAATTAATAAAGTAATTGAAATAGTTTCTGACACCTCAGAGGTTGAAATGGATACCAACTGCAGCTTGGTTTTGCTTCCCTTCCCAACTTGCTTGTCTTGACACAGATTTTAGAACGCAATATGAGGAGCGAGAGAAGAATTTGCCCCTATCTTCAGCCACCCTTATTTTTCTTGTGATCCCATCCAAGAAAAAAACACAGGGATTTCATGCAGGCTCAGAGACAGATACCCTGTGGAGTGTGTCGATAGAGGTAGGTGCTCCGTCGTGATCTGAGCCTCTGAGCTTATTCTCTGCTTTTGAAAATCCGGAATCAGGCACAACAAGACACTCTGTAACTTGAAACATTAATCACCCACTCAACAGCTATCTACACCCGTGGTATTCCAAACAGGCTTTACACCACCCAGGTTGGCTGAGTGGGGATGAAAACTGCAGCAACTCCTAAAGGTTGTTCAGCTGTTTCTCATTTGCTGACAAATTTCCTTATTTTTAATTTAACTCTGAAAACAAAGGCATGGAAAACTCCCACCCATTCAGCGGCTCATTCAGTGACAGCAGGGTGAACTTATCAATGGTGCATGAAGACAGAATGAGTAAAAAAACTCTGCTGAGGACAGGTTTATGCCACGTCCTGACTGCTGAAATAACAAAATATCTTTTTCTATCAAGTTACCACTTTAATGACCCATATCAGTCCACTTCTCTTTCTGACATCTCTCAGGCCGCGGTGGCACATGCGTGACAAAGTCAAGGATTTATGTGTCAAAGATGACAAAGTTAAAAGGTAAACTTTACCTTATATGGATATAGTTATATGAGCCTTCATTTTCTGTCAACACATTTCCTCTTCAGTGTCTTAAGATGAAAAGTGTTCCAGTTGTTATTCTATAGTTGTTGCACTGAAGCAGCAGTCTGGAACGTCGTATCTGAAGGTAAATTGACATCTTAGCAGACGTCTTTTTAAGCTGACAGCTGAAGTTGTGCTTTGTATTTTCATCTTTGTTGTTTTCAAAAGCGGGTTTTCTTTAAGGGAGCCATGCAAACAAAGCACGCAGATGAAGAAGAATCAAGCCTAACCAACTGGTAAATGTGTAACGAAAACATTTTGTTCCAACAAGCAAGAGAAGCTAGAGGAAAGTGGGTACACTTGGTCATTCAGCATTCCCATGTGCTTGAACCTAAAAGGGCTTCAAAATCTCCAAACTTCTTCAAAGTTACCAATCTGCAATCCAGGTCTTAGTTTTGATTTCACACAAGAGCCCTCTTCACAGACACGCAGAAAGAAAATTAAATAAAATAAGAATCATAGGATGGTTGACCCTTCCAAATACTGTAATAACTGTTCAAACATACTAGAATTTACTTAGAAGAAGTAATAGAAGAGAAATGTTGTAAATTTAAATTTTTTAACTAATAGGGAGTTAGTAGCGGTGGTTATACAAACTAAACTGAAATGTCAAAATATTTTTTTACCCTTATGCATGATTTCTGTTATACAACACCTAAACCCATTGGTTCTATCAGAGGTTGTAAAATATTGTTTACTGCACATTTATTTATTTATTGGAAATCCAATGGTTTTAAGCATTCAAAGATGTGGCGCAAGGGCCTACAAGTTCAAATGGATTGAGTGGTAACTTGAAGGTTTGAATACAAAACTGACCAAGTAATTATTCAGTGACGTTACTTTTCATCAGTTACTATAATTTAGGCTCAATCAAATTACACATAAACTCTCCCCAAAGGACTGACAACTTTACAAAATAAAACTTTTTAACATGGGCACCAGTGACCTGAATGACCCAGAAAGGAGAAGCAGGTAAGGCTGGATGGATGGATGGATGGATGGATGGATGGATGGATGGATGGATGGATGGATGGATGGATGGATGGATGGATG
>JAVKLF010000011.1:5052357-5065727 GCA_034783495.1 Millerichthys robustus | reverse complement strand
CCATTCACTCTCTCACTCACACCTAGGGACAATTTAGAGTTTCCAATTAGCCTAACAGTCATGTTTTTGGTCTGTGGAGACCTGAGCAAACCCACGCATACACGGAGAGAACATGCAAACTCTGTCCAGAAAGGTCTCGGGCCAGTATTCTATCTGGCGACCTTCTTCAATGAGTTAAATAGTGACTGTTCTGTAGGCTTGTAGCCTATATGACAACAGGCCGGAGTCATACAGGCAGAACATTTTACAAATTTGGAAATGAATGTTGGTGTGGTAGTGGCTGAGAGTCATCCATGATGCATACCCCAAGTGCCAACAGACAAGGTTTGACCAACATGGCTTCAACGCCAACATTTTTTACCACAAGATGAATTTAAAATGAAGGGCGGAAAGTGATGTGCAGTCCTTCAAAACAGGCCTTCTTCATCTCAGAGACAGTATTTATCAGAGCACAGATAATTCACCCTATAAGTTGAAGCTGATTTTGCTGAAAGGCACGTCAGAGGATGCTTGTCACGTCAGCTCCGCTCTCCTCCATCTTCACCCTGGAAGAGGAGCATCACCTCCATAGTAACAGAGTGGCTCCTCTGTCAGAGAAGTCTAAAAACTCACCAGGCCCGTGCACAGGCTGAAGACCGCGGCGTGCTCGCGCTTGGAGTCAACGTGCCCGCGGAAGAAGCAGTGGCGCATGTCGCTCCTCCTCGGGTCGCGGACGTCCGCTCCCAGGTGCGTCACCGTGTAGGAGGGGGAGATGAAGCTGGGGTCCGCGCTCAGGTTGAGCTGGAAGCGCTGGCCGAACGCGTCGATCCTGTACAGAACCCGCGCGCCCCGCAGCTCATCCTCCGCGCTTCTCCTCCTCCTGTAGTGCAGCCGGTGAGGGAAGGATTCTCCGAAGTCATTCACTCTTAGCGGAGTGATGATCTCATATGCTGACAGCTGTTTGACGAAGCTTTCTGAGGAGAGAGACACAGAAACACAAGTGGTGAAGTCGTGAGCGCGTCGTGAGCGCGTGAACTCAAAGCAGATGTACCTTGTCTTGGATGCAAACGGAAGGTGAGAGTCTCTCGGACAAGTGCTGACAAATGACACGTTAGTCCAACCAGCCAGATTGCAAACTGCATGATTTCCTCCCAGGCTCTCCTCTCTCTCTCTCTCTCTCTCTCTCTCTCTCTCTCTCCAAGGCGCGACCCTCCGTCTCTCTGCCTCTCCGGCCCCCCCAGCCCGGCTTGTCAGCAGCAACAGGTCGTGGGATCCGCGGAGGCTCTCTGTAGCGCAACTCCGGCAAAGTGCGTCGGCTTCATCTCATCGCTGCTAAATCCATGCATCCACTGAGGCTCTCTGGGAATTTATGACACATTCATCCCGCTGACGCAAAGGATACTGCTGCCAAATGTAAACTGCGGGGCTCCTTTTTTTCTCCTATTTTTCAACTGAAAGGAGGGGTCAGTGCCAAGTAAGCTTTCCTCTGGCCATCCCTGGAGCACTCCGTGCACCCGAAGCTCTCAATAACCTAAAAGCAACGCCCCTAACGAGCTCAGAGCCAATAGTGAGCGCGCCCTGGACACATGGGAGCTGCAGAGTAAGAAAGCTCAGGCAGTCACATCATGAGTGCACATCTCAGCACTCCTAATTATTCTGGTGACTAATCAGCAAATTGGTTTATGTAAAACAGGATCCAATTAAATCATTTTCCTTCAGCGAAAGATGAAAATATGATTATAGGGTTGTGCATATCACCTGATATGGTAAATAAAGACCTCTGCAGCCTAAAACATAAACAAGGAATTTTAAAGTGGGGTTCAGCAGAATAGATATAAACTGTTCATGTGTTACCTGCTGTGGATATCTCCTTGAATGACTTCAGTTTGGAAGAACAGCTTTTTATTCTGACCAGACTGATGAGCTGATGGCCAGTCTGGCAAGACTGAAGGTAGCTGCTGTCTTTTGCTGTAACTGATATATTGGCAGATACCATTTTTACATGTACTCATACAAAGGTAAAATTATTGGTTATTTTTATTTAAAATGTTTGCAACAGTATATCTGCCTGTATATTTGATTTAAGAAGTTGGGCTGTTGTAGGCCTATAAGGAAGCAGAGTTACCTTGTTCTAAATAAAAGAAAAGTGTTGTAAAATCATTGTTTAATGTTTAAGTTTTAACTCAGTAAGTACATATCATCGAGTCCCCAATTTGAAGTACTCGTACTATTCAGTTTGAGTTTGCTATCAGGACACCTCTGGTCTTATAGGTCACATCCATTCAGAAATGCAGTTTTTTCAAAACAATCTTTGTCAAATTTTGTCATTTTCTCATAAACATGACAGCATTTCTAGAAATGTCTTTCTCCACAGGGGAACATCAAAAATGATCCAAAGCAGTAGTTACTGTGTCATACCTGGTTATTGCCCTGGAACTGTGTCACAAAAATACACCAAGAACAGGAAACAAGGCATGTAGCACACACAGAAACACCGCTGTAAAATAAATGATGACTTCTTCATTTACACCCAGAAACAAAAGGTAATTGTGCGTAAATTTCAATTTTATCAGCGTTTATTGGAATGTTTCCCTCTTAGTGGAGTAACATTTTTGTAGCAGCTATCATTTGACCTTGTCGGGCGTATTTTCATTCACTCGTACATCAGAAGCCTTCTAGATCACACAAACCTTTTGTTCAATTTTTATTTTTATTTTGAAGCTTTGCAATTCACATCAACTGTTTTTTTTTCATCACAATGATTGCAAACAGCCATAATCCTAACAATCCTGACAGTATTATATCATAAATCATTATGGTCCAATATTTCATCAATTTATCCACTCTTTCTCCATTTTTTACAAATAGTGCTCTATTATAATCCATCTTTCAGTGATGACATATCTTTTAACTTTGAGGGTTTTAACCTAAAGTTTAACATAGTTGTTACGGTTTTAGAGGTTAAAATGTTGATGAACTCCAGATGTTTTAGGGTTTTTTCTCACACTGCAACAAACACTGCAGGATGTTAGTGGCGTCTGTTCTGCATGGCACACAGGTGCTGGAGCCTCCGGCAGTCAGTTCAACATCTCTTTAGCCACTCATTCCCCATCTATAGCTTTTATCATCTGCACTTCATCTTAAAGTCAGCCATATGACTTCACCGGATAGCTCATTTAGATGTAGTTTGGCCATTCGTGTTCTCATTAATTCTCCACAGATGGCAATGTTGTTGTTTTTTTTACTTTCCCAAATCCTAGAAGTAGAGCTGGCACCCAGCTTGAGTTGGTTGAAGACATTGTCCTGAAATTCTCAAATCTCCCGGTGAAAGGTGCAGTTTGTCTCATATAGGCCCAAATCAGGCGACAGGGTGGATCAGTTGGTAGAGCTGTTGCCTCTCAGGTAGCTGGATCGAATCCCGGCCGGGGACATTTCTGGACAGACTTTGCATGTTCTCTCCGTACATGCATGGGTTTTCTCCAGGTACTCCGGTTTCCTCCCACAGACCAAAAACATGACTGTTTGACTAATTGGAAACTCTAAATTGTCCCTAGATGTGAGAGTGAATGGTTGTTTGTCTCTATGTGTCCCTGTGATGGACTGGAGACCTGTCCAGGTTAGCCCCGCCCCTCGTACTGTGACTTCTTGATATGTGCACCAGTGACCCTGAAAGGGAGAAGTGGGTAACAGATAATGGATGGATGCCCAAATCATTGCTTATGATGTAAAAAAAAAGAACTGGTCTGAGACTTGACATCATTCATTGTGTTGTTTGAAATCTGATTTGGATTATATGTTTCTGACGCTTCCTTCTTTGGCTTTTGGTCAAAGCTGAGCTCAAAATGAAGCATGAAGATTTGATTCTTGGAAGTTGATTCTTTTGCTGAAACAAATGAATTTAGCTGAAATGAGCTTCCTTCCAGTCTTAAGCACTCTGCATGGTCCATCCAAACCTGAAAAATCTGCTCTCACTGACGTAGTTGTGTGACGAAAAAAGCATAATTTTGTTCTCATCCTCATGTACCACACCCCTTCTTGACACAAGCCCCTTGGACGAACACGTCGCACGCCCCCAACACCATATGAAAGTGGTGTGTTAAGGGTTTGTTTATGCAGAAAAGTGCTCAGACAAATAATAGCAGCATTTTGCTTTAACTTTTCCACTTCCAGAAGCAGATTGTTGTGCGTCCAAGCAACATGGATAGTTCTGAGGAGCAGTCAGAACGTCCATTTATATGACTCTTCCTGACACTTATCAAGTCAGTCGGCAGGAGGGGTTTCCCAGGAGATCTGCGCTCTGTATCTCAAGGATCCTGAAAGGTGTGTGTGAAAATGAACATTGAGCAATATCATTGACTGGCTTTGGATGGAGCACGCTGGGTAATTTATAAATGAGACAAGGAGCTCCAGGGAGAACTCAGAGCAGAGCTGCTTCTCCTCCAGATGGAAAGAAGTCAGCTGAGGTAGTTCAGGTATCTGATTAAAAAGCCCCCTGCTTGCCTTCCTCTGCATTTTCTACTGATCCTAGCACAGATTCAAAACTCTCTGGAGAGACTATAAATCCACTATGGTCTGCAAACACCTTGGGATCCCACACAAAGAACTGGAAAGTGTCTTTGAGGAGAGGGATGTGAGTTTTCCCTGCCCCAGTTAGGCAGATAAAAACCGATCGAATGGAAAAACTGGTCTCTAGTGTAAACCAGTTACATTTCGCACAACAATTCAGTTTATAAATATATTTTGATGTGAAATTTTGTTGTTTCTGTCTTTTTATGTTTGTATTATGGTTATGCAATATTTTACAGTTTGTAATTGCATCTCTGTTTTTTAGTCATCATACATGGAAGTGCACATACAAAGGAGAGTAAAGAAGAAAGAAAGAAAGTGCAAAAGCAAAAATATAAAGCTCTGACTAAAAATGTCCCTTCGTATGAGAGCAATCCTTTGTGGTGAAACACACTGAAATCATGATTTATACTTAAAATAATGATGTCTGATGACTTTGGGTGGTCCAAAGGATTTAACATGTGTTTCCTGATCTCTTTCATTTTTAATGTGGAATAGTTATAAATCTTTGACAGTTTTCTCTTGTCATTTATTGAGTATAACATTTGATTTAGTCTACAGATTTTTAGTTTTCTTGGTTTCTGGTTTCCTTTTCTGGTCAAGTAATTTCCTCTACTCAGTATCAATTAGGCATTTGGGCCCACATTTTCTTTCAAATCAACTCTATCTGCCAATTTCACAGAAACAGATCTACATGTGAGAAAGTACACAGAGATGCAGAACCAAAATGCTGATGTGATGAGCCGCATGAATTTATTGGATTCGATGCAATGAACCTCATGCAAAGACTAAAGTGAAAGGTCCTAGAAATCTCTGTGCCATCTCTGATTCAAATGTATGGAGAGAAATTAATCTCAAAAATGTCTGAGAGCAAACAACAACATTTGAGTGTACATGCAACAATATTGAAGTGAGCACAAAGGGATTTAAGCAAGCGAATGATAAGATTTGCACCTGCATGTTTGCATGGATCTACTCGTGTAAATTTGACTTTTGAGACTTTCTTACTGCAGATTTATACGTGTCATGCTGTGTTCAAGGCTGGTGAAAAGCTGGGACATCTGAGTCTTACCAAATTTACAGGAGAAAAAAAAGGCGTGTCAACCAAGACAACATCCAAACCCTGAAGGAAATCAGGGCAGATCTGGTCCACCCCTGGAGCTTTTTAACTAAGATTTAAACATAAACTAAATTATATGTTTCTTGTATGTTTTCCACAAAAAATCCTTATTGTTCCCTATTTTTGTCAATAGGTGCAATAATGCTTAATCCAGATACTTGTCTGGTCTGGTTATGATGTCATGTGACCAAGGTGCAGTCCAGCTGTTATACTCTATGTACCTCCATGTTCTGAACTCACTAGTTACTGCAGTGATCCGTATCGTCTGATGTATACGAGTTTTCCCTCTATCAGTTACTCATTTCAGTGCTGCAACCATTCTTGGGCAAACATTTGAACTTGTATGAGGCCTTCCGTTCAAGGATATGACTAATAACTGCAACAGCATGTTCCATGTGCGCCACAGCGGTCCCTTCATGTGAGAATGCGGTCAAAATTTTGAATGAAACTCTCCTTCTTGTGCTGCAGTAATGTGGAATCATCTGAGGGGCGGCTGAACAATAAAAGGCGTTACCATGACACATCAGCCCCCCACCCTCCCCCTGCCTCCGACCGTTCAGGTGGCTCTTATGGTGGACTGATCAAGGAGCTCGGCCACCTGAAACTTGTGTTGGCTTGCACAGCAAATTAATTCCCCCCAGCCGTGTTGCCTACTCTCACTGAAGAAGCTTCCCACCCACTGCCAGTACGAAGATTCATAAGCTGCAGAGTTCCAAGTGCCCTTTCCACACAGTGGTTTGTCGGACTCTTTCCTGATCCCTTTGAGTGAGGCATTGTGTGCTTCAGCCCTGCAGACGGTTGTAAAAGAAATGCTGAGACGGCACTCTCTCGTCACTCTCCTGGGCACCGTCTCGTCCATGAATCATGATATTGTGGCAAAATAACAAAAGAGGATCAACAGAAACCAACAAGAAGGCTTGCCTGCTGAAGGAAATCAAACAAGGAAGCTTTCATTTGGTTATCATGATTGCTGCAGTAAAAGGGTTGTGTAAATAAACAGTGAGGTCTTGCTTCTTTAAAAGAACAGTTCCTGGATGTTAACATCTTCTTTCATGGTTGCATCAGTCTGTTTATTATTGTACTGCTAAGATCACTGCAAGCCAGCTGAGGGCAGAGCAGCTGAGTGATCTAAAAAGGACTGCTCTGGCTCCGCCTACACTCACCTGTTCTTCGTGTCTTTCCCCAGGTCTGGTTTTCAAATAACTAAAATGAACAGCTTGCATGATTGCATCAGTTAGACTAAAATGGGAATCCAAATCATGCTGGTGAGCGAAGTAACATATTTTAAGATGTTCCACTCACAAATATCATGCAGGTTGGCCGATGATACACACTGAGGGTGTGCAAATGTTTCTCACACTGAAGATATAGCTTTACTCACAACATGACACCTGATATACAAGTCAGGACTAAGTTTCACAAAGAAAATTTGTTTTTTCAGCAGTTATCTGATGCCTTCATCCTGATGAAAGAAGTTTCTTTTAATGTTTGTCTTCACTAGTCTGTTTCTTTTTCTGGAACAGGCCTTAATTGCACGAGCAGATGGAAATAAGTTGTTAAAAAAGTAAATAAATGTATACAAAGAGCAGACTTCACAATCAGCTGTTCATTTTGTTTGGGTGTTAATATTCAGACAGTTGACCACAGGAAATATTTTTGACATCCAATCCCTACATTGCCCCAATCAGTCACGTGATATGTCATCAGGACCAAATGTCTCAAAACCCACAACCAATCACCATGCTCTACTTGAAGCATGAGCAGAAAACAAAAAGCTGATCTGGCAGAGCTCTGTATTTTCTCTCCTGGGACCCCCTAGATTACTCTCGCTGTAATAAGTGGCTCAGGAGATGCCGGAGACAGCTTTGGGATTTTAACAGCTGTGAAATTTCAGTGGGCAGTGAGATCTGATGACAGTCCAGTCTGGAGTTCTGGTATTGGGTCTACTTATAACAGCATACAGATGTCCATTTGTGTAAGAACATAATTACAGACAGCTCTGGTCTGAGTTGGTTTTACTTTTCTTATTCCTTATTTTTTTGTATGTATCCTGATATTGATTTTTCTTCTTAGATCCATGTTTGTTAGACTTTGCAGCTGCATAAGAGGAACCAGATAGTCTGCTAAAATATAATATGAAGCATTGCCTTTTTAGGTAAAAGTTTTCTAAAACAAGATTTTTACTCAGTTTGTGAAATTTGCTAAGCAGCTGAAAGCATCCAACTGAGTTTCAGAGGCATAATTAGCTGTCAGCAAAACCACAGATATATGTATTAGCATAGGAATGAATAATTATTAAGGCCACGTCCGAAACAAACAGCATTGCAATTTTATGATGCAATCTTTTCATTCTGTTTCTCACCGTTTCCCTATAGAAGTCACTTCCTGCTAATCTCTTTCAAACAGAGAGCAAAGAAAGAACAGTGAGGTGAGTGAGAATTTTCTTACATATTGGATTTACATACAAAATGCCTAAAATGACATTTGTGATTCAATAAAACTGAGAAAATCTAAATGTTTGTCTTCAGATGAGCACTGCTTAAATAACTTCACTGTAGCCACACTGTAATCACAGAACCATGAGTCCAGTTTACTCAGTCCTTATGTGGAGTTTTCTGAGCATCAGTGGCTGCCGGCTTCAGTGTCTCGAAGGTTTGATGTTGACTTTTTTTGTTTGTAATTATAAATACCTGTAATTAAAAATACAATCATATTTATTTCATACAATATAGATGTATACAATTTATGTTTGTTGTTTTTCTTTGATTTGTTTGTTTCAATTTATGGAAGAAATCTTTGGTGACAAAACTTGCTACCACTGGTAACAGAATATTTTAAAATGGAATCTACTGACTGCATTCGGATCATCTGTGACATGACTTTTCCATAAGATGAAGTCATAGCCTTGTTTAAAAAGAAATTTAAAGGAGAGCCACCAAAAATTGTTTCTGCTAAAGTTGTCAGTGAGGTGGAATCTAAAAGAAATGATTATGAGACTATCTATACTGTTTCAAATTGAAAGGTGTTAATAACCCAATTTATATTTTCCCAAAGACAGTTCACATTTCAGTTACTGGTTAATCTAATTGTCAAATGTTTGGGTGTACAGGTTTACCTATAAGGACATGCTCTGATCATATCTTAAAGTTTTAAGACTCAGTACAAAACAAACCATGTTAAACAGTGACACGTAAAAACAAAAATGACAAAGAGTTGGCACCATTGTAGAACATACCAAATATCTTCTGTTTATTTTCAGACCCCACATTAAAACCACGTCTCATTGTTCCATATCTACTGGAGGGAAACGCTGTGACGTTACGGTGCAGGGCTCCTCCATGTTTTTATGGAGCACGTATTTACTGGAAATGGACAAAGAATGATGGAAAATCTGTAAATCTGAATGATTTTGTGTACAACTTTGACCAAGGATCTGCCCACCTTAATCCAACAGCAGAGCATCACAACACCAACATCACATGCTTGGCAGAACATGAAAACGATGTTGTTGAAACAACTGTCACACTGACTGTGAAATGTATGTAACAACAGTACCTTTATAGTTCATGTCCAACAGTCTTTACAGTAATGACTTTACTGTTTGTATGAATACGTCTTTCTTTCTTCCTTTAGTTGCTCCTAAAATCCTGAATGATTCTCACTGCCTGGTTAAAGGAGAGCTGCTGGTCTGTGTGTGTGTTAGCTGGGGAAATCCTCTGCCTCCAATTGTTTGGCCTTTAAAATCTTTCACGGACTACTCCATCTCCAGCTCCAGCAACAGTCAGAAAGTGAGCAGCATCATTACTTTGTCTGCTGCTGAACATCACAACAGAACCATGAAATGCATCAGCATAAATGAAGTTGGCCAAACTGAAACTGAAATTCTAATTAAAAACTCCACAGAGGAACAAAGACTGATCTGTGAGTAACAAAACATTCCTGAATTTCTGTAGTCTTCACAGTCATTTAGAAAACCTGTGCTCATTTATATATTACAGACTCCTCTGATGAGAAGAATGGGTTTGAAACAGCTCTTCCCTGGATAACAGCAGTGTGTTTCAGTCTGGACCTGGTTTTCATCACTCTCCTGATCTTCTGCATTTATCAAAGGTACAAAAGCAGGTTTTCAGTCGTCAGTTTATCCGAATAACGGGATCATTTTAAAAAGGAAACACCTTTAAATTATGTCATTCTGGTTTTGCAGAAGTAAAATGAAGCAGAAGAAACTCTGTGAGAACACGTATGCATCTCTGAGAAAGGCAGAAGTTGAAGATGAGTACAGCGTCATTCCTTCATGAACCAAGTAAAATAATAAAAGCAGTCGTTTGAATTTCACTAAGTGATTTCATGTATTGTAACCTGGTGTGCATGCAAATACAGTACGTTTGTTTTATTTTATTTTATTGCATGTTTTAGGAATCTATGGTTCAACAAGTCATCTATTCTAAAAACCTAAAAATATGATTTGTCTCTAATCATTGTGCATCTTATATGTTTACCAGAGCTCAGATATTTGCTTGCTGATGTTTTTTCTGGGTTCAATAAAAATACTACTTAGTCAAAAGATAACTATCACAGAAAGTAATAATAATACATGCTAGGGATAAGTTTTGCAACAACTTTGGTCCATCTTCATCAATGACAAATGATTCTCTGACTTATAGCTCTAACACTGAGTCACCTGACTTCCTTCTCTGTCACATTTATCATGTTTATAATAAGACAGTACCACTTTATAACATAGTCAGAGTTCATATGAAGCTGGTTACACATAACACTTGTTAAGTGTAATATAGCACATTAAATAAATAGATAAATAGCTTATTGTGTTGCTCAGTTTTATTATTTATTTGAGAAATTCTTAGTCTTGATGCAGAAGTGGTGAGGGAAAAATGAAGGTACCCTTTGCTACTTTTACAAAAATCTACAGAATAAAAAAATACCATACCACTTTTATTTATAAAGCATGTAAAACAGTACAAGGCCAACCAAAGTGCTGTAGAATAAAACAAATCTGTAGAGGACTCAGCAGAGGTGGAGCCAGAGATGTGGCCGAGGTGGTAAATGCCAGCCCTGGCTCTGATTGGCCACCCTGAGTGCCACCCCCAAATGATTGACAGACGGAAAGTCAATGATGGGCATTTTAAGCAAAAAAGAAAATATTTGTCAAGCAGTACTATTATAGATATATACTTTGTTGATTCTTATTGGACAATGATTTAAGATTTAAGAAATTAAATGTTGATTGATTACAAATTAATTATCTGGAAAAGAGGGAACCTATCAATGTGAAATGTGAAAAATACAAAAAAAAAAACTTTTCTGAACCACTGAATTAATACAAAGAAATAATTATGTGGAATAATTCTGGGTTTAAAAACCAGTTATTGAAATCTTGTCAACAGTGGCCAGTGTGTAACATAGCAATGACATGGAGCAACTAGCAAAGGTCATTGAAAGACTTGGACGGGTACTGCCATGCAGCTGCCATTTTAAATTTATATTTTTACTGTATAGTATTATTTTATTCCACACTCTTAACCGAGATTTTTATTGTACTTAAATACTTAAGTATGTAATCATTACTTATCCTTTTATGTTTGTTAAAAACATTGTCTCATTGCTAAATCAAATTAGTTGATTGTACTTTTCTACTAAAAAATACAGTGTAATGATCTTGTTAAGCAGAGATAACTAAAGATATTATGTTTTTGAAGTGAAGGGGTGTGGCCTATTCAAACTCCGCCCTGCAGCAGCATGCACCTCTGGTTAAACCACGCCTCCTGAGCTGTTGGTCCTTGAAACTAAGTTGGCTATTTTTATTGTAATAGCTACTGTTTTAATATCATTTTTCACTTGTGACAAGCTAGACGTAAAATGTTCTTTTGCAACAATTTTCTAGGAAGAATAAAATATACTGGAACATTAAAAGATGTGTGATTTCTTCTCTGTAGAATTTAGTGTTGCATTCAATATAATTTAAAGATCAAAATATTAAATAATTACATTAGAGGAAATGTTATTACACATATCAAAACATTATAAGGGCCTTTAAACAAAGTTATATTGATTATTTGTTATCTGTGACTATATAAGATCGGCACAGTAGCTCAGTGGGTAGAGCTGTTGCCTCTTAGTGAGGAGGTTGCTGGATCGAATCTCAGCCAGGGACCTTTCTTGGTAGAGTTTGTTCTCTCCATGGGCCCCAAGAATGTTCACTACCTCTCACCAACACTGTATAACTTAGAAAATATCTTATCTGAGGCACTGATGAAAGTATTTAAATTTATTACAATTTGCTTATATGTTTTACTAAATCAAAAAGAATCGTATTCTAATATTATGACCTTTATATTAAAAAGAAATCTAACACTGCGTTTGACAAAGTTTAGAAACAACTCTAACATGAACACGTCCATATTTTTGGGCCTTGTCCACTTTTAGGTGTAAATGGTGCTACCGCTCTGTGCAGTGGACCATCTCTCTCCACTGACTGACTCCAGAGATACTGCAGTGGCTAAAATTAGTGTTGGCAGAATGCTAAATGATAAGAGAACTTAAGATTTCACACTGCTGACCGGTGGTCACTTTGTTCTGAACTTACAGCTGCTCTGTGAAAACAGTGTGAAAGAGGAAGAACAGAACCAGTAACTGGGGAGGAGTCCTGCCTCAGAAAACTATTGCTTCACTTGTGATGCTTCTTTCTTTTTTCACTTCTTTATAGAAAACATTTCATTTCTTCTCCAAGAGACTTTTACAGACTGAAGTCTCTTGGAAGACGAACCCGTTCAGAGGACCTAATCAACGTTTTTGCAGAATACTGTATTTTCATTTTGCTGCTGTTTTCTCAACCAAACAAGTTCTGTGTTTTACACAGTGTGTGTGCGGAGTGTCCACATGCTGGTGCTTAGTGTCTGCTGAATATTTCAGTCTGCTGGAAGACGAGTCAACGTTTGAACTGACTGTTGGCCATTTTACTGGACAGATGTAGAAGCACCAGCTCCCTGCGACCCTGCAGCGGGGAAAGTGAATGGATGGATGAATTCATCCAGTCAGAACCTTGGTGGTGTCTCAGCAGTGCAGTCTAGTAAAACCAAAAGCTCTTTTCAATCATCGACAGAAAACCAAAGAGAATAAACGAAAATAACCCACTAGCATTATTTTCAGTTTCCTTGTATGCAGTTCACCTATTTTTCAAAGAAGGCATTTACAAAATCAGCTCAACATTAAAATGTTTTAATAAAGCCAAGTGTTTTTCACACTTCTTACGTTTTTAATAATTGTGTCAGTCCCCAAGAAAATGGGAATCCTAGTTTTTCTATTTATGATTTGTTTTTATCAAGCATCTTTAACTTTTTTTGATTTATTTATTTGTTTTTATTGCTGTCTGCTCTGAACAGTTGATGTCAGTCACTTCCTAAGTTTTACCACAGAACCTCCTCTGTAATCAAGCAGAAATGATTTGGTAAAAAGAACCATATTTGTCTCCTTCATAGGAGAAACTTCCCACATCCTCCAACAAATCTAACCAGAAACAGATTCTAGGAACTGGACATTTAAACATTAAAAAAAAGATTATAAACCCATCACTCAGTCTAACTTTCAACAGACTTCCTTAATGTGTGAGGTTTGACCTGTGTGTGTGTGTGTGTGTGTGTGTGTGTGTGTGTGTGTGTGTGTGTGTGTGTGTGTGTGTGTGTGTGTG
>JAVKLF010000011.1:4973194-4985599 GCA_034783495.1 Millerichthys robustus | reverse complement strand
GCACTCGCCATCGTGCCCCACCTCCAGGCCTGGCTCCAGAGTGGGGCCCCGGTGACCCGCGTCCGGGCGAGGGAACAATAGGTCCAATGTTTTTTATCATCATAAAGGGGTCTTTGGGCTGCACTTTGTCTGGTCCCTCACCTAGGACCTGTCTGCCTTGGGTGACCCTACCAGGGGCATGAAGTCCCAGACAGCATAGCTCCTAGGATCATTGGGGCACTCAAACCCCTCCACCACGATAAGGTGGCTGCCCAAGGAGAGGTATTTATTTATACAACAATATTTCATAAAAAAGTTCTCAGGACAAAATCACTTTCAGATCATAAATTAAATTCAATCTAAAGCAAACCTAGATTCAAATCCAAATTCATACACATTATAACACAATACATTCACTCATACAGGAGATTATAAAGGCCAATTAGTAAAAGTTATCTAAGCCAACAGATTATGTAGAATCTTCAATTTGGTACAATCCCTCAATTTCCTTTAAACAAGAAACGTCCAGCAGAACCAGGCTTGGGATGGGCGGCTGTCTGCCTTGACTTGCTGGGTTTGAGAGTTCAGGAAAATGACAAAAACGGTGAAGCAATTGATCAAAATATAGTTTCTGTGAGAAGTAAACAAAGAAAAAGAAACGGGGTAATGACAGCAATGACTGCAAATAGGAGAAGCATATGGATTCTTGCATAGAATTCAGTGTCACTTTACATTTTATAATAAGTATATTTTGTCATCTGCTACTTTTAAAGGTAACAGACATGATGCTTCAGGACCAGCACTACCCAGATTGGGGCAAAGCTGCAAGAAGGTTCTGGAAACAAGGAAACAACAGAATTGTCCTCTTCTGGTATGTCTTGTTTTTTAAAAAAGCCATCATTTCTTTTTTTTAGATAAGATTAGATTTTCAATGAGATTACCAAATGCATCGTATCAAAAGATATGATGCTCTGTTTGTGTTTAGCTCCACCAGCTCGTTGCAAGGTTGTGTTAGTTTCACCGGCTCGTTGCAGGGTTGTGTTAGCTCCACCAGCTCGTTGCAGGGTTGTGTTAGTTCCACCGGCTTGTTGCACGGTCGTGTGCGTTCCACCGGCTTGTTGCAGGGTTGTGTGCGTTCCACCGGCTTGTTGCACGGTTGTGTGCGTTCCACCGGCTTGTTGCACGGTTGTGTGCGTTCCACCGGCTTGTTGCAGGGTTGTGTGCGTTCCACCGACTCGTTGCAGGGTTGTGTTAGTTTCACGGGCTCGTTGCAGGGTTGTGTTAGCTCCACCAGCTCGTTGCAGGGTTGTGTTAGCTCCACTAGCTCGTTGCAGGGTTGTGTGCATTCTACCGGCTCGTTGCAGGGTTGTGTTAGTTTCACCGGCTCGTTGCAGGGTTGTGTTAGCTCCACCAGCTCGTTGCAGGGTTGTGTTAGTTTCACTGGCTCGTTGCAGGGTTTTGTGCCTTCTACCGGCTCGATGCAGGGTTGTGTTAGTTTCACCGGCTCGTTGCAGGGTTGTGTTAGTTTCACTGGCTCGTTGCAGGGTTGTGTGCCTTCTACCGGCTTGTTGCAGGGTTGTGTTAGTTTCACCAGCTCGTTGCAGGGTTGTGTTAGTTTCACTGGCTCGTTGCAAGGTTGTGTGCGTTCCACTGGCTCGTTGCAGGGTTGTGTGCATTCCACCGGCTCGTTGCAGGGTTGTGTTAGTTTCACCGGCTCGTTGCAGGGTTGTGTGCGACCGGCTCGTTGCAGGGTTGTGTGAGTTCCACCGGCTCGTTGCAGGGTTGTGTGCGACCAGCTCATTGCAGGGTTGTGTGCGTTCCACCGGCTCGTTGCAGGGTTGTGCGAGTTCCACCGGCTCGTTGCAGGGTTGTGTGCGACCGGCTCGTTGCAGGGTTGTGTGCGTTCCACCGGCTTGTTGCAGGGTTGTGTGAGTTCCACCGGCTCGTTGCAGGGTTGTGTGCGTTCCACCGGCTTGTTGCAGGGTTGTGTGAGTTCCACCGGCTCATTGCAGGGTTGTGTGCATTCCACCGGCTTGTTGCAGGGTTGTGTGAGTTCCACCGGCTCGTTGCAGGGTTGTGTGCGTTCCACCGGCTCGTTGCAGGGTTGTGTGCATTCCACCGTCTCGTTGCAGGGTTGTGTGCGTTCCACCGGCTCGTTGCAGGGTTGTGTGCAGTCAATAACCGTGTTAATCTGCCTTCAGTCAGTGTCAGCACCTTTAATTAGAGGAATAGGGTGAAAATCAATGGACACAGCAAGGTTGTAGGTTGTGATACAACCCTGCGTTCTACTCTTCCATACCACAAGCTGTGACCCTGAAATGAATGGCAACAAATGCTGCAAATTATGTCTGAGAATAATCAGAATAATAGATTCAGTCCCTGTTTATACTTCTTTTATCACTATTGCTCAGTTCCTAGTGGTGTTCAGTGAGTTACTACCATCTTGTCAATCACTTGTGACATGTGGACATGTTCTCTTGGTTTTGTTTTAGGTCACAGTGTGAAGTGAAGGACAAGTAAATAAGTCTGACAAGTGTTTAACTTGTGCACACAGAGCTAGAGTTGTTGACGTATTAAACTTCAGAGAGCATTTGCCACAAACCTTCAACATTTTCTTGAGTGAAATTGATTCTGTTACAATTAGAATGCAAGCAGATGAATTGTTCTGTGACTTTTCTGCAACCCTTCATTTTATTGATGGATGTCCTGGCTCATGCTGTCATAATCGATGCAAGATTTGACGAGCTATCGTTTGGAATCCAGAGCTTGAAACGTGATTGATAAATGCTCTGCTGGATGGCTCTTGTCAATGTGCGCAGATTGTAAAGAATGGTGCCAAAATGTTCGGCCATGCAGTAAAAAAAAAAAAAATATCACACTGCAGAATATTAAAAACCCTAAAATTTATCTTCCAAACTGTTGAAATGGGATATGGGTTGGCAGTCGCTATCTGCAGCGCAACAACCACTGGATGACATTGAGACAAGATACAAAAAGAAGATTAATACTTGGTCTCTGTGCCTTCCCTCGCATCACTGAAAATGTTTTCCAGAAAACAGTTTGACTTGTGTAGAAAAATCCCAACAATAACTATGAGCCACTTTGCGTTATGTATGTAAATACATGGAAATGCGTGCACAGAAGAGTTTGATTTCCATTCTTTCTACATGTACAGACAGACAGGGTTTACTTTTATGCACAGTCATCTTCATGCATGTCAACACCTTCAAATGTCTACCTGTGTACTGACCTTCAGAAACACAAACTTTATTTACAACAACATAAATATTAAGTTCAGTTCACATCTATGGAGCTAAAATACACACAACCTAATCCAGAAAACACCTTGCCTAAATAAGAATAAGAATTTGTAGACATAGAGGAGTTCATTAAAATCAAGAGTTATTGAAGTATTACCTGAGATTAAAAAATAAATATAGAATACATATAAAAATATATACAAATACCTAAAATATATAGGGGGTCCTGATACTGGGTTTTCCTCAAACTGAGTACGAACACACATACTCCAGTTTGGGTACTCATCGATACCAGGTATTTACTGAATTAGAATCTAAACATTACAGAATGATTTTAAAAATACATTTCTTTCATTTAGAACAAGGTGGCGCTCCTTCCCTATCGGCCTAGAGCCCCTCTGCCTGGACCGATCCAGATACCCAGCAGGACATAGCTCTCCTAATTTTCCTTTTCTTCATTTCTTCCCCTTCTTCTGATTTGATCTAATTTCTCTATCTGTCCCTTTTGTCTTTATTTTTACTCCTCTTCAGGACAGTGCTCATCTCTCTGACTTCTGTGGTGGTTCTGGTCATCAGTACCGACTGGATCAGCTGGGACAACCTGAATCGAGGCTTCCTGCCCAGCGACGAGGTCTCCAGAGCCTTCCTAGCCTCCTTCATCTTGGTCTTCGACCTTCTCATTGTCATGCAGGTAGAAAGCTCCCATGTGGCCAATTAAAAAAAATGGGACTGCTGGGGCACCTCTTGGCTCAGCCCTCTACCCATCTTGCCAGCTCCCCTTTTTTCCTATTCATCAATGGGCCATTGCAGCACAAAGCAGTGAAAAGGGTGTTTGATCACTCAGGGTTGGCTCGGGCGCAAATTCACAGTCACATTTTTATTTTTTTACTCAATCCTTTCCCCACACTTAGGCCATGTTTCAGTGATTTTTTTCTCTCCTATGATTTTATTTTCCTGAATGATAACACCTCACAAGATTGTTTTTTTTTCCTCTTTTTCTCACCAGGAGTGTGTTCATCAATAAAGCATTGGTCACTGACTCATGAATATGTACATCTATTTGACTGAGCAGCGAAAAAGGAATATATAACTATGCACTAAAGAAAAAAAAAACACAAGGAACGTTTTATTTGTTTTGTTTTGTTTATGCCAGTAGCAATGAGTCCAAACCACAGGCCAGCTCTGTCTGACTGAGCTCAATTTAACACAGAAATTCTGAACCCCTAATGAACCTGTTTTTTTCATGGCCTTGTTAGCAGACATTAGAATACGCACTGCAAGGCCAATATTTGTTACCACCTAAGTATATGTTCCGACTCTGTTTATTATGTAAATTACAAAGAGGCAACAGTTTTATAGGAGAATGTCTGAGTGTTACAAATACACCACTCCACAGAAACCTGGCAAGGTCACTGTCATAATTCCCATGTTAATATGTATTAATGTGGCCGTACCAGGAAAAGTGATTTCCAGGCTGTATTTATTGAAACAATTTATTATTATAAGAGAGGCCCCCTGGCTGCGCTGGTTGCTAATTACTTCACACTTTGGTCTTTTCCACATTCATTTACCAAATTATTGTGATTATGCAGATTTATTAAATTAGCTCGGCTTACACAGTTCAAACATTTCCTCACAGAGGTGCTTTTCTAGCTTTCAGTGTTCAGCCAGAGGCATCATGTGGTATGAAGTTGAAATTTGGACAGCGACCCACCACCACCCCACTCCTCCTCCTGCTGATCTGGACCTCTGCACGTTGGTGGTTCATCATTCTCCTCTTGCAGTGATTTGTTTACAACTCTACCCATTCACTACACGCCGTACAGCCAGTACATTTACTACAGTAATTTACGAGGCGAGCTAGCTGGTGTCGTTACAGGGCCCTTGCACCACCAGCGCACCACCTGTCAATAAAAACTCATCCACCACAGCTCTCCCCCCGAAGAGCTTCATTCACCTCCATCTCGGAGCCCTGCCAAGGCCTCTCTCACATCTCCATGAGAAAAATGAGAGAAGGCGCTCTCAAGCCAATTAATACTCCAATTAATGACCTGTCTGGATTTGCCTCCAAGCAGGGGTTTTGCGATGGGCTATTTCTTTGCATTTTATTTGCCATTTCTCAGCTGTATCTCTGATTTCTTTGTCCTTTGTATGTCAGAAACTGCACATTTACATAGGTGAATGCATCTTGATGGTATTTTCTCACAGTATTTGTCACAACGATTCATTATTTTGTGGTCAAATTGGTTTTAAACGTGATGCCTGCTGGTGCTACAGCAATAAATACTGCAGCTTTGGAAGAGGAGGCGAGTTCATTTATATCCAAGGGGAGCATCATTAAGTTGTTATTCTGTTCAGATAATGACAGAGGAGTTCCTCAGTTTTATGAGCTCAGAGAAGACAGAAACATGTCGAAAAAAGCAAAGCTAAATGTACACTATAAAGTTGGACAGGTTGTCTATCTTGTACATTTTGCAGTGAATAAATATTTGAGGGAACTTGTAGACTAGAATCTGTGCCAATACTTGATTGATTCCTGCTGCTCCAGTGTTGTGTTGAGATGTGTTCTCCTAAAAAGATCTGATTCCCCACCAGCTTCACTGTGTTTTGTACGTTTGAAGGAGGGTTTGTTGTAGCCAACCTTGTCCACATTTTGTCTAATGTCTTTCCACGCACTTTGGTGTTTGGCAATTGTTCAGATTACTAGATTAATAGAATATTATTAAGTTTGTAGTGTCTGTGTTAGCTTTGTGCTGCCTTTCGCCATCCAACTACACATGCACACTTGATAGTGTGTCACACACAAAAATATTTTATCACGTAGCACTAATTGCACTAATCACATAGTCAAAAATTAAAAAACAAAGCAAATTCTTCAATTTTCTTCTAAACACATTATAAATACCATAAATATATTGTTTTAGACGTGTAAAAAGTCTCCCAACCATTTATGATTTCACTGTGGCGCTAGAATGAATTTCAGGTTTCAAGACGTCTGCGTCTCAGGATATTATGGGATGTGTCTAAAGCGCCCCCTCCTGCCGTCATGCAGGTCCTTCAGTATAACCCGCCCCCTGCTGCTCCAGCAATACAAAAACCAACAGCACAGAGACTTCAGGTAGAGCTAACAATAGATCGCTGCTAGCTAACCTATTCTGCCTCATAGAGATCGTCGCCTGAATAAACTCTATCGATTTTGTAGGAAGGACAAGGAGCCACTACGGAGACATGACCAACAACACTCGCCTTTGCAGCGCTCACTTTACTTCAGATAGTTCTACTGATGACCAGGAGATAGTTGGGATTTTTAGACAGTCGTGGGTTCGCGAGGCGAGGCCTTCCCCGGCAGTGTTACACTGAAGTAGCGCATCAGCAGGTTCTGCTGAGTCACTGTTCTCTGATTAATAAGTTCAAAATAAAAGTATATACCATTATCAGAAGAGGGAAAAAATAACAGTAACTTCAGCAACGTGGCGTTGCATTTCTGGAGTTAATCAGAAACGGACTTACACAAATGCTCTTTGGTTGTTCTTTTTTTCTTCTTTCATTACCTCCAGTGGAACGGGCCGTAGATCAGCTGACAGCACGAGAAAAAAATGTTTTTGGTCTGACTCCTGGAAAACGTCCTGGTGCTGTGTTGGATTATGATTGGCAAAGTAGAAAAGAAGAACAAAATTTTAAAAACTCCCGCTTTAGCACCTTAAGCGAACACGCTCCTAGCTTCTCAGGACAGATACAGTCAGCTGATGTTTTTGCACTATTTTTGAAACCTAATTTTATACACTTGGCTGTGTTTTTAATCAATCAAATTTGGATGGGTGTTTAATAACACATTTTTTCTGTAGTATGACAAACTCTGAACACACATTTTTGTATACTTTACTCAGTCTTTAAATGGTGACTCATGCCCCTTCATTTTAAGTCTGCTATTGAAAAACCTCTGTTTGATTGGCTGAATAATCTTATGCCTACCTATCCCCATGATGTTAATGTGCAGTGATGTGGGATTTGGCTTTAACTTCATGTGTGTGCTGATGCTTTCATAAGGTCTTTTATTTTCTGTCCATTTAAGATGGAGGTGAAATCTAGAATTTCCCAAAGTGTTCCTTAGTTTGTCTCGGCTAATGTTTTTACACATTACTTCTTGTGACACTTTTATTTTTCTTACTTTTTACATATAGAGCAGAAGTAATACCTCACTAAAAACGAATGTAGAGAAGTATGGGAGGTTCTATGAATTTTTGTAGAGAAATGGCCTTCAGCAGTTTCCCTGCCTTTTGTAATGCATCTTGCAAGCGTTACAAAATTCAAAATCCAAGGACAGAAAGGTTGAGAGCAGAGCTTTACCTGCAGCGGCGGTGTATATTTTCAAAGTGAATCTGATTATAAGAAGGCTTTTGCAACATTTTAATCAAGTGGTTGTAATATTTTCTCATTTACTGCACAGTGGCATGTCATACTGTGCAAGATAAGGGCTGTGGATGTTAAGATAGTTGTAACAGTATTTTAGCAAATAAACACTATTGCACAAATATGTTCATATACTGTATTTGAACAACAGCTCATGTTAAGTGCTTATTTTATGCACAAATATGTTCATATACTGTATTTGAACAACAGCTCGTGTTAAGTGCTTATTTTATAACTCTATTGTTAATTACCTTTTCTAATTATATAATTACAGTGAACCCTCGCCATAACACGCTTCACCTTTTGCGGCTTCGCTGTTTTGCGGATTTTTTGTGTGCAGATTTTCAATGGGTTTTTTTACAACTTATGAATGCACACTGTGTTCTGCATCTTGAACTAAAAGCCTTACAATACAGTTCTCTAATATAATCGAAGTTAGCATATCTGTGCATAAGAATATTCTTGCCCCGATGAAAAAAGAACGCCAACAACTACCCATAACTATGTTCTTCTCTCAGAAAAATACACCTGCACCCCGGCCTTAAGTAGAAAAACACAGCTGAACCCCGGCCTTAAGTAGAAAAACACACCTGCACCACAGCCTTAAGTAGAAAAACACACCTGCACCACAGCCTTAAATAGAAAAATACACCTGCACCACGACCTGCACCAGAACTCATGCAGACCATGACACTCCCACCACCATGCTTGACTGTAGGCATAACGTACTTGTCTTTGTACTCCTCACCTCATTGCCACCACACACACTGGACACCATCGGAATCAAACAAGTTAATCTTCTACTGATCTGACACTGTGTGTATGTTCTGAGCACTGACAGGACGCCCCCCACCAGCACCACTTCAACCCCTGTAGCAATGCTGGCAGCACTCATGCTTCTATTTTCAAGAGACAGCTACTGGATTTGAGGCTGAGCACGTGTACTCAACTACTTTGGTCGACCATGGCGAGGCCTGTTCTGAGTTGAACCTCTCTTTTAAAATCCCTGTATGGTCTTGGCCTTTTATGAAGAGTAACATTTTTTTTCAGGTCCTCAGTGAGATCTTTGCCATGAGGTGGCATGTTGAGCTTTCAGTGACCAGCATGAGAGAGTGTGAGGGCGAACAACAAATTAACACACCTGTTTATTTACATCTAAGACCCAGTAACATTAATGGGTCACATGACACCAGAGATGGAAATGGCTAATTGGGCACAATTTGGACATTTTTACATAGGGCTGTACACACTTTTGTTGCCAGTGATTTAGACGTTTATGACTTTGTGTTGTTATTTGAGGGGACAGAAAATTCACACTGTTATACAAGCTGTGCACTGCTGAATGAAAATACTTAATAAAATAATAACAAAAATGTGAGGGGTGCACTCACTTGTGCGAGATACTGTATTTGGATATATTATAATACTTTCCTGTAACAAATGAGAAATATCTGTGTTTTCCTATCAGGATTTTTAGCCTTCCCAATAATACTGCCTGCTGTCATTAATAAATATATGTGAGAAAAGTTTTTGGTTTTTTCATGTAACTTTATTTGTAGAGTTATTCTATGGTCAAATGCATGGAGTACCCCGTTTGTGTGAATGCTCACAGAGATCATAGCTGAAAATCTGCATTAACAAAGAAACATCAGAACCTTTATTGTGGAACCTGGAATTTGTTAGGAGAAAGCTATGCTTTGTTGAACTTTTCTTCGTAGTATACCCTTTGATCTTTGAATCTCGTTGCCTTTTCTTGGTATAGATAGTGACAGCTTTTTGTTTGAAAGTCACCAGCCACCCAGTGCCACAGACGAGTGGCGAAAAAAAGCTAAGTGACACCATAGAGCAAAGGCAGCTTCTAAATGTCAGTTTGGTGCACCCATTAATGTTTTTTGACATGTTGAAGTCCCGGTGCACACGGGTCCACTCCACACGCCTGTAAACACATGGTGTAAGCTACGCTCTACAGCTGCAGACACCATGTTTGACCTCCAGCTGGAGTGTGAAGAAACTCCACAGAGATTTAATATCAGAGACTTCAGTGAAGTGTGCATCATCCGATGAAGGATGATGCACAACTGACATTTTTCTTTGTCACCCTGTCATTTAAATGCATTTAGAAATTTTTTCAGCGTAAGGATTAGACAGAATAACAGTTGCATGTAGAATTTAAATTACCTTTTTCTTTATTTCTTGTTGTTGTTGTCAGGACTGGGAGTTTCCTCAATTCATGGGGGACCTGGATATGAATTTGCCTGGAATGTCAACAACGCATGTGAAGGTCAAGCTACCGGTCTGCAAGAGCATCTTTAAAGAGGAGTACCATATTCATATCACAGGTACACTGGAGCACAGCTTCTGTTAAAGAACAGGGGGGTTATATTTTTATGAGCAGCAGCATCTTTTCCAAACAGCTGTACACACCAACAGTCATAAATTTGACTAAGCAGCAAAGCAGCAGGACAAAATCAAAAATGTCCATCAGGTAGACACAACTTGTCCTGGTTTTTTTTATTTTTTTTCTATAAATGAGCTGTGAATACACAACAAGCTCTCACTGCTCATGTTTTCCTTTTTCCTCGCTGCCTGGACAAGTTTATTGCTTAAAACCACAGCAGCCATTTATATTGCATGTGTAGCTGCTTTGTCATGCAGGTGCCACAAAAACTTCAGCCGTGTTCCACCATGCTCATGTCTTTCCCGGCCGTACAAGACACCTCTCATCATCTCTTACACCTCTGTTTTAATGTTCTCCACAAATGAGAACATTCCCTCTTTAAAAGCCATCCTCCTGGTTTCTCCATTTTGTTCTGCCACACGCACACAGCCATCAGATGAAAGGAAAACCAATGTTCCTGAGCTAAATGTTGAGCCGTTCAAGCGCTTAGTGATTTTGCAAGAGGTTGTTAACCCAAATGCATTGCATACCCATTAAGCATGATGGAAATGGCTACACCGCAACGTGATTGGTTTAACTAAAAGCTTATTAGCATCATATCTTGGGGAAAGGAAGGGAACAGAGTCATGTATACCTGGGGAGACATGTGCCTGCTATCAGTCAACCTGAGGAGATGGCTGTCTAATGGTAATGGAGTGATCTTGTTAGGAGATAATGTAGAGGAACTTATGAGCACATCTCTTTTTTTCAGTTTATGAGCTGTATGCAAAGCAAGGGAGAGACTCCTGATGCATGAAAGTGACAGCATATTTTTTCTGTTGGGTAAATTGTCTTTGCAACATCCTAATCCAGGTCCCGTGTCTTGTTACAGGTAAGTGGTTTAATTACGGGATCATCTTTCTTGTGCTGATTCTGGACCTCAACATGTGGAAGAACCAGATTTTCTACAAGCCCTACGAGTACGGTCAGTACGTCGGGCCCGGTGAGAAGATCTACACAGTGGAGGAGCCCGAAACCCTTAGTGACTTCAACCACAGCACGCTCACGTATGAGTGGCGCTCCACCAACGTGGATGTCAACACCAACATGACCTACGTGGAACGGGACATGTTCCTCCACAGCCGCTACATCGGGGCCAGCCTGGACATCAAATGCCTGGCCTTCATCCCAAGTCTAGCGGCATTCGTCCTGTTTGGCTTCTTCATCTGGCTGTTTGGACGGTTTCAGGACAGCGAGACGTTTACTGAGAATCAGGACAAGACATATGAGAGGATTAAGAAGAAGTCTCCTTCAGAGTACAGTAAGGAGATGGGCTTCACGCCAGAAGAAATGCACACAACAATGAACGAGAGCCTGAAACAATCAGGAACGCCGATGCTCCTGTCGGTGGACGGTCCCCACTTTGGAGCGACACCCTCTACTAACTCCACCATTTCTTTGGAAACCCAAGAGACACATCCGAGCGTTGTGATTGACAGCGCAGCACTGAATGAGCCTGCAGTGTTTTTTGATGTCCACAGACTGTCTCCATGAGTAAACTTCTCAAAACATTTGATCTTTATAACCGCAGAGAAGTTGGAAGGTCAATGACTGACACTACGAAGGTAGATCATCAAGACTTTGGATTTTTGTCTTGATTTCACAGAAACAAAAAGTACCAAACAAAGAATAGCAACGCCAGTCCTCAAGGCTTTTAAATTACATATTTTTTAAACATATACTTCAGCCACAAAGCTGGCACCAACACTGATACAGCAAGTGTACCAAGCAGATCTTTTTAACTATATGGAAAACTCTTAATTGACATGGTGCATGCTTGGATTTTGCATTTTCTTAATTTACTCTCCTGGTTAACTTATAGGTGCCTATAAGAGTTTTTTTTACAGCTGTGACTTGCAGTCAGGTTCATTTTTCTGTGTTACAGCTACAGTTGTGCCTTGAAATTTCATATATTTATTTATTATCAGATCCATATTCTAATCGTAAGCTGCTGCAAAATGTCCTAATTGGTCTGCTAGATCAATGTCTGCAATATATGTTCGTATCAAATGTACAAATGTTACCTCATTTGGTCCTTGGATTCTATCATTGTAATTTATTCCCTTGTGTTGCTTTTTAATCTGTTTTAAATGTAGATCTCTTTGAAATGACATAATTTTTAGCATCGTTGTACATTGATGACCTTTTCCTATACAACCCCCCACCCCTCCCCCCAACTTGATATTAGTTTCTGAGATAATAAATGCAATCAGCAGAGATGAAATAGCAACCCAACAAGCTGCTTCATGATTGCTAATGTGGCTCCTGCTCCTTTCACTGAATACCAACAGAACTGAGAAGCAGTTTTTTCTTTTTTTT
>JAVKLF010000011.1:4940640-4954386 GCA_034783495.1 Millerichthys robustus | reverse complement strand
ATGGATGAGGAATAAATGCTTAAAGCAGAGCCACTCCCAGCCAGCAGGTGACTTTAGTCTGGGCCGTAGAGTTCATTTTCAGTTTTATTTCTTTAGATTCAAACAACAAAATATTTCAGTTGGAGTAGCAATATTAGTGATGTGATAGAGCTAAGAAACTCAGTCTGCATGCCAGTTACTTCATTTAATATAAAAATAGGTCTTAAATCAGAAAAAAAATTGACAATAAATTGCCTTTTAATGGCAAAGTTTAAAACAAAGATAATGTATGAATAGAGAATGTTTAGAGTACAATTCTCAGCTACTACCAACCACACCAGACTTTAGCTCCAAATCCAAAAAGTGGCTAAATTATAGTCACTTTAGTAATAACTAATGCTGAATAGCTGTGACAACCATCTTAAAATGGTGAGACTCCAAAGTGTAATCAGTTTGAGATATGTGTCCAATTATTGCTTTTTGGAAGTTTCAATAAAATGGGTCAAATGGTTTATGAGATATTTTGCTAACTGATAAACAGGCTTGATACCAATGATTAACACAAAGGTTTTTAGATAAAATCTTTTGTGTTAGAGTTGACTCTGGGGGACACACAGCCAATGATCGTTTACTTAAAGTTTCATTAAAACCCATCCAATGCTTTATGATATATTTTACTAACAAACAGACAAACTGACGAATAATTAAAGACAAAGTTTGAAAAATTTGTTAAGGTTTAGGGATGAGTCTAAGCTACCCCCACATCAGATTTGAGCTCAATATCTGAGAAATTTGCTGAGTCATGGTCATGTCTCAGTTGTAGAATTACAACCAAGGATTACTTTCTGAGAGTTCCATTAAAACCTACTGACCGGGTCATGACATATTTTTGCTTAAGGTACAGACTAACTCCTGGAGAGGTCAAGAGTTCCCTGGTGATGGACAGACAGGAAGAGACAAAAGCACGTTCAGCATGGAGAGAGAGGAGGATGACACGGGGAAAAAACAGGAGGAGGAAAAGTCAAAGAACGAGAACAAGCTAGAATAAGACAGACTGCAATTATTCTTCTCGTTATCCTGAGTGACAGGCCAGAAACACGGGCTCTATTAAAGCCTCTCTCGAAGGATGAAGTGAAAAAATAAAAAATAGCGTCCGGTCTTTTTTTCCCCCCCTGAGCTTGTTATGCCTCTTCTCCGAGAACCCACCTCTCTCCCATTCCGTTCATCCACTGTTTTCACCTTTGCAGGTGTCCCCCCCCCATCTACCTCAAAGCTGGAGCAAAAAGCAGAGGTGCTTCTCATTATTACTTTTGCCGGAGCCTGCAGTTTGCTGTCTCTTTGAGCAGGAAAGGCCAGAAGAGCAAGCTGAATTTTCTCTGCCCTCGTCATGACTTCTGTTCATCGCCTCTGCTCCTGACAACCACTTCACTTCTTTTTTTTGTTTCTACTTTTTCCTGATCCTGGACAAGTGTAGCATAATTATTGGCCCCCATGAAAGGCGAAGGTGGTTCATGTTTACGCCTATATCTTTATACGTGCATTTGTCTGTTAGCAAAATATTTCATAAACCACTGCGTGGATATTTTTAAAACTATCAAATTGTAATCACTGGATATACAAAAACAACTGATTCACTTTTGGAGACAGCCCAATTCAAGATGGCTGCCACAGTTAACCAACCTTGTTAACCTTAACAAATTTAAAAATGACTATATCTTTAATAATTTTACAGATTTGAGGTTTATTGCATGCAACTGTGCATAACATATTTTTCTAAATTTCACCAAAACAGCTTTAACATTTCTCAACAAAAGATGAAGTCCAGCAAGGAAGGCGGTGAGTGATATTCTTTTTTTTAAGAACTGCTTGAGCTGTAATTCAAGATGATTTGTATTCTCCTAAAGGACTACCTTAAATTGTTGAAACTATTCATCCCCAGATCTCAGCTCCTCAGTCAGATCTGAACAGAAGTGAATTTTAAAATTAGTCAAATTTGTTGTGTCAGATCAAAATAAAAAAGCTGAGAAAAGAGAACGGAGCCCTTCATTTGATGGGAAGATGCTTATTTTGTTTATTTACAGCAGAGTGCAACTATGGCCGGCTTTAACAAAAATAATAAAATAGTTCTTTAAAATAATCATCCAATCTGTGTAAAACCTGAAGCAAACAGAGCTGCACGCACAGTTCCTGAAGATGAAACAGACACTGAAATGCAAATCCATATCTGCAAGCACTTGAGTGGGAGAGCGGATGAGTAATCACGGAAAATTGGAAACAAGTCGTGTGAACAATCGATGGCTGCGCGCACACATTAAAAACGCAATCATTCCATACGTAACTCCCTCGTTCCTGACAGAACAGCTCAATGCGCTGCGTGTCAGCGGCAATTTGGAACAACAAAAACACACAAAACACCGCGGAGGTGAAACACAGACGAAAGGTTTTTCAAAAAGAATGTTAGGGAAAAGATGATGGCCGTTTTAAAAATGCATCTTTTAGTCTTCAGAAATGTGAGTGGGAGGATAGATATCTGTGAGTGACAGCTGAGCCAACTGCTAACCAAATCTCCCACAGCAGAAACACAAAGCTTTTACAGTCTTTCAACTTACTCAGACTTTGCCACCAACTGACTTTCTTCATGTTGCAGTAATTTCATCCCACACCACCTTTGGTTGTTTCTTATTTCAGCTTGCTGCTCCAAATGAGCTCAAAACAGAAGAAAACCAGACTAAAACTCGGCACCTATTATCCACTTTCAGTAATTTTATATGATTGCTAGTTTCTGATCAGCGGAGCTGCTTCTATTCTACCCTGGAGATCCCGTTGTTGTTAAACGTTAACGCCATCCTTACACTCTGCAGTGATAGCATCATTCTGGGATTTCTTTTTCATGCAACAGGAATTGAGTGACAAGTCAGATTAAATGGAACAGTTTAGGTCAGGGGTGGGCTGCTACAACGATGGGAGGGGCCACAGTTTTTGGTTGACACTACCAGAGGGCCACATGGAGCTGCACAATTAAATGTACTTCAACTGGCCCCCTTCCAGTCTAAGTTCTGGAACCCAGAGACCTGGGGTTCCATTCAGGGTGGGCTGCTGGGGCCTATTGGACGTCTTCTCGCTGTGTTTTAGCTGGTCTGGAAATTATTTACTGAGAATGAAGAGTAGTACCACAAGCTCAACGTCGTCCATTGTTGTGTCACACACAAAGTGACATCACATAAAGATTTGTGCGTCTTTGAGATGAAGACACCCCCCCCCGCCCACAACGAGGCCATATTCTGCTCAAAGCAAACACAACCTGGGTTAGGGTTGAATACAAAGTTGGTGGAGGTGCTAAACCATATTTTCAAATCTGTCAGTTCATATGTTAATAAATCAGTCATACACGTAGTTTATGATCAGTATCAGTGAGCATGTTTAGAATATGGAAAATATCAGCTCATGTTGTTCACAGCAGAACTCTTCACAAATCCTGCTGGTTTTTGGACCTGCCACAGGAAAAAGCTTACATCGTAGTGCTGTCAATCCAAATATGAAGGTAAATGTAGCGGGCTGAGAACGGACTGGACTGTGTGTTTACCCTGAATGTATAATAGCTGCATGTAGCAAGGATTACAGTGTGCACATTAATTCAGCTGCTCTTTAGAGAAGTGGATCGGTCCTGTGCCCAGTGCAGTTTGCTGCACACCAGCAGCCACAGCAACAACCTATCCCTGGGAGACGTGCCATTTAGGCAGAAGCAGCAGGTTGCTCCAAGCTAAACTACAGCTCCAGCCATTAGCAGGGCCTAATTAAGACGCACTAATTATGGGTGATAGAGTGAGTGCTCCGTAAAGCCGTCTCTAAATAAATAACGAATATGTAATCATTGTACTTAAACAAGCCGCTCGAGCTTAAACAGACACAGGCCTGCAGGTCTTCTGGGTAAACTGAGGAGCAAAGGAGGGACAGCTGCAGTAATGCACCATGGGAGCTGTCGCAGAGTGAAAATATTCACTCTCTGTGTGAGTGCTGGGTGGGGGGCGACCAGGGGAGACTTTACATGAGATGAAACTGGGCACACTTTGAAGTTAGGAAACAACTTTGCACATTAGGGTTTCTCTGTGGCTGATGGGGTAGTAAATTTTAAAAATGAGCAGAATTTCTTTAAGGCACATTTTTCATGCATGTTGAACCTACAACTCTCTCAATATTTACCTGAATTTCTCAACCGAGTTTTTTGTTTTTTATGTATTTTTTTCTATCTGGATTTTATTTTTTGTGTGCTGTCTTTGAAAGTGCTTCTCTAAGTTTTTGTTTTTCCTTCTCCAACATGTTGTACAAACCTCTGCCAACCAACCAGAAGCCAGAATCAAAGATAATAATGTCTGAGAAAAATTTGTTTGTCTGACCCTGTTTTACTCTCTGTCCTTTTCAATACTCCAGCAGGACCTCTGCACCCCTCATCGCTCAGACTTTATGGTTTCCACATAAAGAAAGTCTCAGTCATCTCTTCGTCTCCTGTTGTCCTCGCTCACCTTTTCAGCTCCCATTTCTGCTTGCTGTCATTAATCACTTCCCGTTTGTTGCTTCTTTTTACACGTCACTCTTTTCCCCTCGTGTACCAAAGTTAAATATGGCTCAATAAAAAATGTCCTCTCATTATTAAAACATTCAACAGGCCACACGTGTCCTCATCAGTGTCATTATCACCCACCTTTTACAGCTACAGAGAACCATGTCATTCTCTCTGTATGTCGCCTGGGAAAACACTGTAAACCTTGACTTCTCCAGGGGTTAGTCTGTACCTTAGGCAAATAATAAAACTCTCAGAAATTAACCATGGAATATCCACTTTCAACCTATTCATTTTTGGAGACAACCTGTTTTTTTTCTGACATAAAATAGAAATTGTTTAAATTCATTCTATTCAGCACAAAAATCATGTCCTTTAAAAAGCATTTTAAATTGCTACAAAATAGTTTATCTTTAAATGAAAAAAATAGGGGAAACACGGTTAGGAAGCTACAAAAAGCCACGATTTGAGTAACTGAGCGTTTCTTTCTGATAAAACATTAATTTACAGAGGAGGAGAGAAGCAATGCTGTCGATGATGTACTTGAACTTAACTCTCCTGAAGCGCTAGAAAGTCACAGATCTAAACTGTGCCATTAATATCAAAAATATAAATCTTTTATCTCTTTCTCCTTGTCCTCGAAGAACATTGTCAATGGTAAACTAGACCCTCCCGTGATTCAGTGCAGCTGATTAAAAGTGCCCACAAGAACGTGAGACTGCAGCTAAAATGAAAGATGAAAGGCAGAGGTGTGCCTTCTTAGCATCTGATCACATTAGACTTCAGCGATCCACAGCATCCTTTAAAAACTGACCGGCAGAGATGGCCATTAGCTACAGAACTGACAGCACAGTGAACCGTTGGCCAGACGTTCTAATAAGCTTAGCAGGAGCTGAAAGGAGAAGATAATGAGCTGAAAATAAAGCAAATACAACAGACAACACCTTATTCATTTCACAGAGACCAGTTCAGTAGTTCAGTCAATAAACACACTTCTGAGATCTGAACAAACAGAGGCCATTCACAAAAGTCCAATTATTTCATGCAGAGATTCTCTGCTGGTAACAATGAAAACTTTACAGTCCTTGGTGCTGATTTCCTAAAAGCATCTCATGAACAACATGTTTTTTTAAAGTCTCATGCTGTCATTAAGACTTCGTGTAGAGTGATTTTAAATGTTTCATGCCAAAACATGCAGTGACAGAATCCCTCCAGATAGTCCGTACATACCAACGGGGCAAACATGATTCATTTCATGAATGAAGCTGTAATCAAATGGATTATCCTAGTTTTTCTGTACATTAAATGGTCACTTAAATGTGTATTAATGCTGAAATGATCAATAATTCTAAAAGTACGTTTTAATTCTGACAGATAATCAAATAAGAAATATTTTTTGCAAAATTCCACTGACAGCTACACAGCTTTAACTTCACTTCAGTGAGCATTTAGTTCTTAATCAAAGCTGCTTTAAGAAGAGCCTGATCCAACCGTCATTTAAAAAAAAAACATTTTATTTGTAAGTAACCTGTATAAGTTGAATTAGGCCCACAGTACAAACTAAAACTAGTTATTGATTTTTAAAATGTATTTATTTCTTGCCAATACAAAATACAAGGGATTACCAATAAAAGGAATATTTGGAAAAGATAACAAAGAAGCAATTAAATCAAGAGGCAAGGTTATTCTGGTTGCTATGCAACAGTGAAAGGAAGGAAGTCGTACATGAAGATCTGTAAAGCCTGTGAGGAATCGGTGACAGTATTATTAAGGTTGGACAAACTGATTAATGGTTCTTATTGCAGTTTGTAGTTCTTCATCAACAGCTAGTTTGACTACATTTGTTTGATAGCTTTGATCCATTTTCAAGGTTGGTTTATGAATTCAAACTTTGTTTTTATGTGTTCACTGTAATATTGTATTATGGCTTTAGTAATATTGACAGAATTTGTGTGTGCATTTGTATGTTTTGTTCTTGAGTGCTGTTTTACAAAATGGCATGTAATAGAGTGATGCTTTCAGGGAGTGGCTCATAGATCTCCATGTTTACATCATAGTGAAAGTAGATCCATAAATTAGACTAAAGATGTATGGCCTAATTTGTTTAGAGAACAGCGTTGTTCCAATGTACTTCACTGATGTTCTGAAAATGGCGTCCTAGTTTAAGGTAAACAAAAAGGAAAACAAACATACAGACACAAAGAGCACAGAAAAATCACGTTTTCAAAACACACATTAACTGATTTGCTTTATGAAAAACAGAAATTATAAGCACAATAATACACTGAAGTAAAAAAGCAAAAACAAATGTAGGGTCTAGCTGTGCAAAGCGTTAGTAATTAGCACATCATTATTTTAAATTTCACCCATAAACCTAATAATTCTACATTTGCCCGTCCCCTACTGAAGACATATCTAGAAATGGTTAGGCTGGGGGTCCCCCGGTGACCATGCAGCAGGTTGGGGTAAACAATACAAGTCTGTCCCTGCGTACTTTATGTCCATGACTGAAGTGAATATGCCCGGCCGCCGCAGCTGTATCCTGAATTATTCATGACGTGTCAGAGTTCTCCTCTAGCTGCTGCCTATCTGTCAGCTCGACGTGTCCCCTGTCCCCCCCAAGCACACGCTCCCCACTCCCACACAAAAGTAGATACAAGACAGGAAGTGCACACACTTCCGGTCGCTGACCCCGTCGGTACGTGACATGGAGCCTCACCTGTCCAGGTGAGCATGTGGGACACTCACCTGTAGCTGTGCAGGAAGACCTGGTGTGGGGGGAGGGGGAGGGGTTGTGTGTTGTTTTAATTCATGTTTAATCGTAAAGTTGTTTTTTTTTTTGTGTGTGTGTGTGGACCCCAGGAAGAATAACCCTCACTGCGGTGAGGACTATTGGGGGATAAATAAACAAATAAACACTGTTGTGAGCGTTGCAAACAAATGTGAACAAGACTGGACCTCATACTTATAGAGTAGAACACAATTAATGAACGCCAAACTGAATGACAAGAGTGCAAACCCCCAGTGGCTCCTGGATGTTCCGGCTCCTCCTTGAAGAGTTCTTGTTCGGCAGCTTGTGACAGGCCGTCAGTGTGACGCGGCAGCAGCAGAAGTGTTAGACTCCGTGTTGGCGTCTCCGGGGAGGCCTTTAAAAGCTCACAGGGTTCTGCGGGTGGGGAGCCCGAAACCCAGTGAAAGCTTTTCCGTGTTCATCCACCCAGCTCTACTTCCTCTCCTCCGGCAGCCTCATCCAGCATCCAAATGCAGAGTGGAAATAAAAACTCGCTAACCCCTACCCCCTAGCTACTTATTCCTCTCATTGCATTTTCCCATTTCACCACAGCATCTGTCAGGTTTTTTTCCCCCAACATCTTTGTATCTTCCATTCCACCTCACCTCCTTTTACCCCTTTCCAACTCATTCCACTCTGTCCTCCCCTTCCCTGAATTTTGCATCTGTCAATCTCCCTTGTACATCTCCATTTTTTTCCTCCCCCATCACCTCCTCATTCCTGCATATCCAACAGAACATTAACCCTTATACATTCTTGTGAGCAGGAAATACATCCCTCAAGGGGAGCTCCTGTCATGCCGAGGAGGCAGTAAGAAGACCCTCCCTTCCTTACAGAAGGAGTGACTGATGGAGTCCCTGAGCAGTGCCAGGGGGCTCGGCCATGTTGCACTTAGCGCAGATAGTGGTCCTGGACTTTACAAAGTACAACCACAAAACATCGGGACGGTGGCTGAGTCAGATGTGACGAGTCAGTAGAGGGATGCGCACGGGAGCAGTTGTGTTGACAAACATCATGTCGCTTCAGGCATGAAAAGCACTAAAGGACTCATGATGTGAGCCAGAAAAAAGAGCGAAGGTTAGACCTAAAATCATTAACTAAGCTACGAGTTTATAGGTAAATTATAACCCATCACATCAAATTAGGGATGAAGTCACATTTGATCAAACTAAATGAAACATATTTTCAGATTTCTGTTTTTTTAGATACATTTGATAGTTAGGATGAGCAGTTCAAGAGATCTGTTGATCTTTCTTCATAAACAGGATGATTCCAGGGAGATCGTTTTGAAGTCTATTTTTTGAGAATCCTAATGAGGATTTCTGGATGTTGTGTGAAAGAGAAAACCTAAAACTATTGAAGGGAAACTAATTTGATTATTTGCATGACACAATATTTTTATACAGCTTTCCCATGCTCAGACTAGTTTTTATAATAAATTGGGAATTTTATTTATTAATTATTAATAAATTATTTGTCTCATGTCTGTGTTCTTTGATTAAGCTGTGATTTAATAATAAAGCACACTTTGATCTGAATGACCTGTGATTCTGGTCATCTCAGAACAGACTGTGTTTGTGAGGGACTTCCTGTAGCAACCATTGGGTGGCCTGACCCAGAAGAAGTTGTATAAATGGTTTTTGACTGTTTTGGTTTGGAGTCAGATGGTTGAGACACTTAACAAGTCCACCTGAACCAGCGCCGTGGAAATGTGTCATCATACACTGTGCAAATTAAATGTTCAATTTGGTCTTTTGTCTCTGCTGTGATTATGCACTTGTCTTCACTATATCTGGATATCTGGATTTTCCAGCTGGTATTGTAAATAGCTATGCTAATGCTCACTGTTTTTCTGCTAAAACTTCTTGTTAATTGTTGGCACTTCATAAAAAGTTGCTCTAATCACTGATCCACAGCTGCCCCCAGGTATCACCATTACTCTCATGAAGACAAATATCTATACTTTAAATAATCAGAACCATGTGAAAACATAAGACTGGTCAAATAAATTTATCTGCTGTCAATCTTTGAGTGACACTTCTGGAAATTACTTTAGCTGAAAACTAACCTTTTACACTGTAAAATAATTTATAATGATCAAAAATGTTTTTAAACAAACTGACTAAATTCCCCAGATTCAAAGTAATGTCTTTTTGGCTATTTTAATACAGTCTTCTGTGGTCCAGAGAAGTCAAAAACTGTTTTAAAAAACACAGAGAATAAGTCCAAGATGAAAAGGCAGAGCTCTAAACTGCTATAGGAGGTGATGAAATGTGTGACTGGCTAGAATGTGCCGATAGAAAGGGATAAAGCTCTTAAAATCTCTTTTATCTAAAGACTGGGGTGTCATTATGCCTAGACAAAACTCTCATCCACACATTCTTCTTGCTTACTATCTCAGAACAGACTTACAAAGTCATTCAGTTACTTTAGGACACGTTTCTAAAATAAGTTCTTAATCAATATCTGAACCAAAGAAAAAGCAGAAAAGCATTAAAACACAACCTTTCACCAAGGAAAATGTTGTGACTTTCTATTAACAGGGCCACTTGTCTCCCAAAGGAGAGACCATTAAAGTTTGTAAAGGGTCCTGCTGCTATGGATCAGACATGGTGTATACTGCATCCAGTACAGCTATGAGGGTTAAGCATCTGCTGTGGTTACCCAACACTGTACAGAAGAAGATACTATTATGTCAGCTGAGTTTTATCAGGAGATTGTGTTTGACATATTTCCATTAACAAGAATGAGCAGTGATACACTACGGGCTTCACTATAAACACTAGCTGACTTATTACTTTGTTGAGCTATCACGGCCTATCAGTTACTGTGCATCAGAAGTTGTGAAAGAGATAAAAGGATGCAGCATATGAGAAGAATGTCATGATGATGATTATTATGGGCTGTGATGTGGGATAACTCCCATTCGGCTCCAACTACAGAGCAAATCCTTCATTGGGGCTTTGGAAAAAAGGCACACGCACGCCCATCTTTATAAGTCTAACTATAAATCAATCAATAAATCAATCCATCCAACCATTCAACCATCCAAGTTCGATCACAGAGGCAACATGTGGAGAAACAAACCCAGCTGCTACTCTTTCCAGAGACCCACTCTAGCTCCTCTTGTGAGATGTTCACAGGCCTCAGAGGATAAATAATCCTTCCAGTTAGCTCTGGGTCTGCCTTGGCCCCTCCTTACTGTAGGATGTGCCTATACAAACCTTCAGAAGGAGGGGTTATCCTAATCAGATGTCTGAACCACCTCAATGACTTTTTAATGTAAAAGACCAGCTTCTCTACTACAGGTCCCTCCTGGAAGAAGGAGATTCTTGTTCCAACCTACAAAGGAAGCTTTCAGCTTCTTGTGTCTGAGATTTGGTTATTCCTGTCAGAATCCATTCCTCATTACCACATGTGGGGACTGGCACGTAGCTGGACCAGTAAAATGACACGTTTGTATAAACTGTCAGTTATACAGGACATGGCACATCCTAAAAGTTTAAAAACAAAACAACTGGGGACTTCTTCACTGTAGTTACAGAAGTTTTGCATCTCAAACAGCAAACAAATATATCATGCAGTTTAAAGTTTGGAACTCCTACGCTCTTCAGTTTTCAATTTAAAATGTTTCCTGGATGAAAGCAAAACATCTTCAGCTACAGAAAATAAGCTCAACTGATTTAATTTTAAACCTTCATGATCAATATATCAAGAATTGCACCTATTTTCTCAGCTCCTTTTATTCCATGACAGGCCAAAACAAAACCCTGGACAAGGCTCCAATCTACCGCATCAGTCCATTAACAATTAAAGAAGACTCACAGAAATTTGATTTGTTTCAAGCAAAGACTAACGCCCAACAAACATGAACAAATACTCTTAATAAACAACTCTGCATGTACTGATCACCTGTTTGGTCTCAAGAAAGAACAGTGCTTAAAGATTCCAACTTCCAAAGCCGCTACATTTCTACATGTATTCAAGCAAAAGCCTTGAATTGTTTTAGGACAGCAACACAAAAATGAAGCAGTGGACGTTGAAACTTACCGGTTTCACACCTCTCCCCTGTAAATCCTTGCTGGCAAACACAGTTGTTAGGTGAAACGCAGGTTCCACCGTTCAGGCACAGTCCGTCACACATCGCTGGAGATAAACCAGAGGGGAAGAGCTATTACTCACCAAGATGAATGGGCATTAACTGTGTAATTAGACCAGCAGCAGCACAAGTATTTGCATACAGAATAAGAGCTAATTTGGTGATGTGATGCATTACAAGCATCCATGATATTACTTCACGTGATTAATGCATCACACCAAGGTTAATTTCAAAGTGTTCATCATCCATGGCGAGACTGTTTGTTTATGTGTCCCCAAAACACAGAGATGTCATTTATGTTGACAGAGTGAAATCTAAGTAATTGTTGTATTTACACAAATCCTACCACAATTAATTGAATAAGAAGAATCGAAGACAAAGGAAATTCTACCGAGCAACAAATGTGACCTGGAAATCCTCCACACTGGGGGAAGAAAGCAGATGTTACACTTCCATTTAGTTGGATGATCCATAAAAGTGTCGAGGTTGTAGGAGCTAGAATCCAAGGACACAGTCTGACATTATGGTTCACTTGTGTTTCCTGTTTATTTGTAATCCAGAAAAACTAAGAACATGAACGGCTTGTTTTAACTTTTAATTTAATTAAGTATTGTAACATTCACATTGCCCAGCACTCATTTTATTTCTTAGTATAGCTTGAACACCACTAACAGCTAAAAAGGATCTTATAGTGGTAAAGCTTTATGCAAAACAGGATTTACCCAAAATCCAAGGACAACAAAGAAGCGACTCACCTTTGCAGACCGTTCCGTTGCCCGTGTAGCCCGGCTTACAGGAGCAGCTGTGACCTCCAACCATGTTGAAGCACAAAGCGTTCTCATCGCAGTTGTGCAGTCCGCTGAGGCACTCGTCATGCTCTATAACCATGGGAAACATGACAGAGGTCAATCTCTGCAAGATCTCTGGTAATCTGTGCTAATTTTTCACATTTAACATCTTTATCTTCTGTATCTGATAAGAGAGCAAGAAAATGCAGCTAAAATCAGTTCAGGCATCGTCATCCTGACATCTGCAAACAACTACAGCGAGACAGAAAATAATCCTTGATTAAAGAGCAGCAAACGTAAGGAATGATTGCAGCAATCTGGTAATTCACTTTAATTTCCATTAAGAGTAAATGGTTCGAGAGTTGGACAGCTGTGAGTCTAAGATATGAGTCTGGAATGAGTCATTTCTCTGTCTCTTGTCTTGGTACATCATAAAAATGCTCTCAGATGTTTATGCTGCCATTAGTTGAGCTTCGGAAAAGTCTGAACACCTTAAAAAACAAAACTTAACAACTTAATACATTTAGTAGGATTTCATTTTAATAATTATTTGATAGAAACAGAATTGTGTACAACATGGAAGAGTTTAGTCTAATAAATGTTTAGTGTGCACTCATTCTGAATAAAAAAACTGTAAAGACTTTTTGACGTATTGCACAGTCAAAACAGGTCTTATCAACAGGTATTTGGTTTCAAAACCTCTGTTGGTAATTCAGCTTGGCTCACAAGATAAGAAATGGTAAACAAAATACAGCTGAAAATGTATTTTTGCTTTTTTATTGACAAGTTACACTAAATATCTGTGCAAACTGGCATTTGTTTATGTTGTTGACAACTTTTAGCAACTGCGTAAAAAAACAATAAGTCAATTAAATATTTTAGAATATTTGGGTCCAAGACCAACATAATAAGAATTTGAGGTTTATTTTAGTTTAGGGGATACAATAGCACCTATGTGCCTGATATTCATATTTTTTGGTCACAAAAAAACAGGACCGACTGAATGATGGCATCTGACGAGCGCAGAAATCAGAAGCGGGAGCGCTTGTTTTCATTCACCTGAGTCGCATCATCCATTTCCTTGCCATCATCCAATCCATTACACCCCCTGAACAGACCACAAGTTCATCCAAATTGAAAGTGACATTGTGATGAGCTCCTCCATCCAGGATTTGATGTATGTGTGCAGGAGTGTGTGAGATGGATTGAAGGGCACTTGGGATGGAAGGGTGGGTCCACTGATCTGCTCTTTTTTTCCTTACACACACAAGTGCACAAATCTGTAATGGGGGGGGGGGGTGGGGGGGGGGGGGGCACGGGGCTGGAGTCTGCTTGTGGCCATCTAAAAACAGTAATAAAACAGCTCAGGGGAGAGAAAAGCAAATTAAGGGTTCTTCTTTACTCTTTTCAAGGTCACATCTGTCAGAGCTGCAAACACCGAGCAGACAGCTCACAAACCGTGTGTGTGTGTGTGTGTGTGTGTGTGTGTGTGTGTGTGTGTGTGTGTGTGTGTGTGTGTGTGTGTGTGTGT
>JAVKLF010000011.1:4898403-4914150 GCA_034783495.1 Millerichthys robustus | reverse complement strand
AATAAATGGACATCTACAACTGATTAACAGTTCAATATAACAGATATAAAAGGCAAAAATGCTGCAATATTTCAGAATATTCCAGAATATTCTGGCATTCCTTTAACTAATACTACGCCTTTATTCAACCCAAGCATGATTTTAACCAGGATAGCTGACGTGTTAAATCTTTCTTATCTGCAGCACTTTTAAGGCTTTAGGTAAAACATAGGTGAAGCAAATCCAGCACCTCAAACCCAGTTAGGTTCTGCAAGAAAAAAGGGGATGACATAATTAACAAGCAGAAAGAAACTGAAGCAAAAAGCAACTGTTTTATATAATTGGGAAGGGTGGGGGTGAAGTGTTCAGAAATATTCAGGTGGACAAAAAGAAGCAGCTGTTTGATGAGCAGCTGGGGTCAAACAGACTCAGACTGATACGAGAGACAGGGATGATTGATGCAGGAGGTCAGGCACTATCACAAAGCAGCAGATCATAAAAGACTTCTGAAACATGCATTTGGTTCTACTTGAGAGGAAATCTAAATAAAATAAATAAAACAACTCCTCCCAGCACGCCTTTCCACTGCGAGATAAGCCTGTAATTTAGCGAGCGAATTGTGTCTTTGTAGTGGAGAAACTTGTAGCACTCTTCTCTTAAAAGCTGCAGCACGAGTAATTAGCTGCATGTTTGCCCACCTCGCTGAGATAAGTGAGCTTGGGGAGCACTGAGATGAAGCATATTACCTGCTCCGTGTTTATATTTGGTGAAGCACAGCTGCAGACAGAGTTATGCTTAAAGCCACCCCCATCCTCACCCCTCGCAAATGATGCTGACGCAGGATGATTACAATCCACGACTAATGGTTTGTTTGCTGACCAGGAGCTGAATCCCATGTATGTTTTGCTCACAAAAAAATGAAGCAAAGGAGCAACAGCAGAAGTGTGTGGGAGTTTGTGATGAGTGGGTTCTCAAAGGAAGTCAACTTGAGCAAGATGTGGAGTCAAACGGGAAAAGAAATACAAACATAGACTCTGCTACACTATTTTTTTAGTTCTATGATGTGTAAACTTATGTATAGTGTTTATGTGAGTATAAAAATACAAAAAAATTTAAGAAGGAAGTAAAGTATATCGCCCACCAGCTTCCATGCCACAGACTAAAATCAGCTTGTGTTGAGAAATAAACCTTAAAAAATGCCATTAGGCAATATCTTGTGCAATATGTCAAGTAATATGTGTCAACTACTGCCACACCTAATTTTAGCAAATGTGTCAGGGCTGGTTGGTGTACCGGTTCGTGCCATAAACTGGTTTATATTTTTGTAATTCTATGAATTTTCTGTATACCAACATACCAGTTTTCCATGCTGCTCCGCTGAACACACATGCAGGAAATAGAGCGGCACAAGGCAAGCCAGTGCTGCCACCGAAGGCCCCAAGCGTCAAAGAGACAGACACAGAAAGCACGGAAAGAGGAACTGCTGCAGACCCAACAGGCGTGGGCGATGCCCAAGAAGGACCCTCGTCCCAAAAGTGGGGCAGCCGTGGAGAAGCTCCAAAAGCAATGAAACGACAGAACTCGGCTGAACTAAAGTCATCTCGCAGGCAGCAACTGGCTAAACCACCTCAGCCTCAAAATGTCACAAAACACCAAACCAAAATCGTCACCCTTCACATCCAAAAGAGTCCCAGGAGGACACCTGATTCAAACATCCCTGCAGAAGTACTCCTTAACACAAACAGATTTGCTAAAAAGAACGGTGATACCAGTATAACTGTTATCAGACCACCCAGCATTATTATCTAAATTCACTGAGGTATAGCTATTTTTGTATTGGCTAAAGTTGACTAGCTGTGGCAGCCATCCTGAAGTGGGTTGACTCCAGAAGTTAATTAGTTGTAGATGTAAAGCCAATATTTCCTTTCTGAGAGTTTCACTGAAATCTGTCAAGCGGTTCATGTTATATTTTTGCTAACAGTTGGACAAGGCTGACTTCAACATGAAATACCAAGGGTTTAAGCAAAGATGTTGCCATTTGTCTTGGGTTTTAGTTTAAAGAAAAATACTCAGCAAATACCACAATAAATTTCAGCACAATACATGTAAAGTTGTTAAAAATCAGTTGGCTATGGCAGCCATCTTGAATTAGGTTGACTCCGGCCATAGATGTCCAGCTATTGATTACTTTCTAAAAGTTTCCTATATTCAGTGGTTCATGAGACATTTTGCTAACAGTAATCGCAAAGTTTTAAAAATAGATCTCACACAATTAAAAATATCCAAAGTATAAGTGAAGGATCCATTTTCACTGCTAAAAAACAAATTTTAAGCTTATTATAAGTATAAGTATAGTCTTGGATTGCTTTCCTGTGGTAGCCATCTTGAATCGAGTAAACCCAAAAGTTTCTAAATAATGCTTAAGTTAGATTTTGATCCAGTCTTCTCCCTTAGAACTATATATCTCACATTTTTACAATTCATTAGGTAGATTATTTAACAATGACGAGGTGAGAAAGGATATTATCTACTGGGAGCTGAATTGAGAGAATATGAGATGCAGTGTGTTGCTGTGAAGATTCTAATAAAATTCATTGCTTAGCTCTTTGAAAAAAGAAGAAAAGAAAAAATGCAGACCCTCTTTGTAGCAATATGATGAAACAGAATTATTTATGCCTCCAGCCAGAACCCATGATTGCTAAAAGTTAAAAATGGGCATTTTTGAAAATGGTGCAAGCATCAATTTAAGCCTTTTTAACATGTTTTCCCTCCTCACTTTTTTTTCCCTCACAGCCTCACCACCATAAATAGGAAGTACTTTACATCACACAGAGATCCCAGATTCTCTGGCTCATACCTGTGTGACTGATGACCATCTGTGTTTTGAAGCCAACTTGTGAATAATTGATTGGTCCATGTATATGCAAAAAGATGGACTCATCTCTGGGGACATGTTAGGAGGTAGCTTAGCAACACAGCAGAGCACTGGTCAATTGTCAGGCAGACCTTGTGGAGGCGTTCTGTGAGCTCTCGATCTGCCAGTGAAGGTTTGGTTTCCTGTGATCTGTGTGTGTGTGAAACTGTGTCTGTGATTTCATAAGAGTGGGAAGATGTTGAGGTTAAGAGTACTCCACTCACGCAGGCACTCCTTGCAGCAGGCACCCTTTACGTAGGCCGGCGCTGTACCTGCTGTGCACTGAGGGGGAGGGCAGGAGATGGCATCACACTGCACTGTGCCGTTCTGCTGAGGGGACAGAGAATCACATTGTTTACACTACATCACAAGAACCCATCTGATACAGCACATTAAAAGGAATGCTTCAGAGCTCTTGAAGTAAAGTTCTATTAACAACAATGAACAACTTACCTGTTCTAGATAGCCCTTTGAATGACTTCAGTTTGAGGAAAAATAGTTAAATTCTGACTGGATTGACAAGCTAATAGCTAGTACCAGCTAGTACCTGTGGGGTTCCACAGGGCTCGATTCTTGGGCTGCTTCCGCTCTTATTGTACCTGCTTCCTCTGGGGTCTGTCCTAAAGAGACAGTCTGTCATTTCATTGTTATGACGATGACTGCCAGCTTTACCTGCCTATAAAACCTACCGTAGTAATAATTCATGCTCCATCCACTCTTTATTAAAACATCTTGATAACATCCAGGATTGGATGGCTGTTTTAACGATAAGAAAACTGAGGTTATTGTGTTCATTTTTAGTTCTACTGCTGGCACGTCAGTAAATCTTGGTTCTCTTGAGTTGTACCTTCATGAATCTAGAGACAATTTTAGATTTATTTTAAATTTAATAAGCAGGTTGACTCCGTTTTGCAGAAAAGCTTTTTTACAGTTAAGGCTAAACATAAGCCAGTGTTGACCAGACCTGACCTTGAGAAACTAATACATACTTTTATTACACTAAAATATTCTAATGCACTTTTTGTTGGAATCAGTCACGTCTCCCTTTCCCATCCCCTGCTTGTACAGAATGCTGCAGCTTGGCTCTTAACAGGAATTCACAGGTTTGTGCATATTTCACCAGATTTATCCTCCCTTCACTTTAGTAGTGCGAATTTTCAAAGTGAGCCAGCATATCTCCTGTTTTAAATACCATCTCCTGTCATGCTGCCACCCCTATGATTAACATCGTTTTCACGGATGAAAGCTCTGTGACAGCAACATCTATGAGCCTGATCCTCCTAATTAATAACATCTTAATGCTTCACCTTTGAATTTTAAAGGTCACAGCTAATTGTCACACATAAGGTAAGGAACATAATTCCTTAATTGCGGCACCAGGAATGGCAAAACTGCGCTCCTGAAGAATGAAGGCACTTCATTGGATGAGTGGGTGAGCAAATCCCTGATGATAATTGTCGTCTGCCAGGAGCAATTAGGTGTGATGCATTAAAAGATATGTAGTTATCTCTTTTTTTGTATGTTGGGTACTGGTGCGCGAAGAACTCACTGGTTGGTTTAAGCCATTCAGTAGCTCTGGATGAATCACCTGACAAAAGCGGTGGAAATCCCTTTGGTGATTTGTTGATTTTCAGTTGTTTCATTGGGTTTTTTTTTTTCGGGGGGGGGGGTGTTCACACATTTTTTTGTGGAAAACTTGAGATAATGAGGCATTGCTAATCTTTGGATGTAGAATATTTTATTTAGAAGCTATGCAACGAGACGCAGGACAGATTTTTTTCAATGGGATAGTAGTAAGTATGCTTTAATGTTTATGTATTGGCACCCTTAACTAGCACATCAGTTTGGACTCACTTGTTCACTTGCACACAACAAAATTAAAATTCCCACCCATGCTCGTTACCAGACTGATAAACAAACAGGCATATAAAGTCAAGCAGAACGTGCGTGTGCGTGTGTCCCACCGTGCACGTGCAGTTCTTGCAGCCATCTGTCCAGCCCTCATCCTCCCTGTAGATGACCCCCTTGACGCTACAAGTTCGCTCACAATAGCAGCCGTCCAGTCCATTCATCTTCTCTTCAGCCCTGGATAGCTGCTCACCAAATTGCGCCCCCACCCATAAAAGAGCAAAAAAAGAACTTCAATCAGTGTCTTTATTGACATGCAGAAAGTGGAGCCTTAAACAGTGGCCGCACAAAGCTTGGTCATTAGATAATATGAACACCTTTCACACCTCTCTGCATCAAAAAAGAAAACCTTTCAACAAAAGCTGTGGAACTCTGTAAAGTGGATATTTCACGCCCTCTGTGCATTTTGCTTGTTTGATTTGCAGCTGTAATTACTCTCATTTTAAAAGTAACAGTAATATTTAGGGGATAAATAAATGTCTCACCAAGTCACATTATTTTACCTTGCTTGAAGTCTTTGCGAGGATGTCCTGCAGTTCCATGATTTTCTGCACAAGTCCATGAAAGTCATTACAGGTTGGACACGCTAGACACAAAGAACAAAAAAAAATTGTCATTTTAGCACATGATCAAATACCTAATGTAAGATAAATGTGAAAGGCTGGGGCAGAAAAAAGTGGCCCAGGAGTTCCTGACTGACTGGTTATAGACAACAATTAAAATACATGAAAATTATAGAAAATAACAGTTTCCACCTCAAAAAAACTAAAATGTTTTGATTTGATTTGACAAAGAAAAAACTGTTAACTGTGGAGATTAAGCTCAGATTTGCTGCATGAGCAGTAGGATAACCTACCACTACACAATAAGTGGAGAAGGTCCACTTAAATATAAATAGTTAAATTGTGTCAGGGGTTCAATGGACCAAACCATTGTCAGGCTGAAGAGGGGGAGGAAATAGTCTGAGAGACCACCGTAACACAGTTTTATCTTTTCACCTGTTCGCTCAAACTAATCAGTAATAAACTTTTTCTTCAAACTGAGGTTATTCAAAGTGTCATCTACAACAGGTAAGATGTTAATTGTTTATAACCTTTCTACAAAACCTTATTTTAAACAATCCACGTAGCAATGTCTGGAAACATTATTAGGAAAAGAACTGTCAAGTTGTTTTCATCTGCTTTACTCTGGTAAATAAAAATAAATATTTGTGAATAGCTGGAAATGAACATTACATTAAAGCATTTCATGAAATTCATTTTTAATCAAATGTAAAGTAAATGCCCTCACTTCTGTTTAGATCTGGACACTGTGAGATGTACCCTTGTGGCATCACCAGGATCTCCACATCCTGCATCACCCCCTGAATAGACACACACACAACAAAATGTTTGGATCAAACCTCACAGAGAACACACAAGTTGTACAAAACTATTAAAAAAAAACAGAAACAGAGAAGAGAGGTTAATGTGTAATAAGTAGGCAAGAACACAGATGGGCGAAGCTGTCTGAGTACGCTCATTTACTTCAGTTTGAAATAATGAGGGTCCAAAATGACAGAAAACATGAAAAGATAAACACACCTGTTTACTGGGGAAGGATAAGTGCTGGCCTCGTGGCTGAATGTAGCAAAACAGCAGTAAATCAGAGTTAGTAAAAACATGTTTTCCATCTGAAGAGAGTAGCTCTGAGGAAACATGCGCTCCGGGTTGTTGCTCTGATGAGTCATCTCATATCCAGACATCAACAAGAAGTTAAGCAGCGTGGGAGATTTAGAGGGCATGTGAAATATTTAGTTTCCTGTTTTTCTTTAATTTGATAAGAAAAAAAAAATCTTTCAAACCTTTTTATTCTTTGTGTCCAAAAACCAAACACTTCCAGACATACACATGCGAACACAGATACACCTGTTGCCATGGTAACCAGGGCCCGGTTCAGTCCTCGACAGCTTTTATTACCTTTACAGAAGTGGAGTGGTGCAACTTGGGAGAAATTGTTTTTTAAATTGTCTTGTCACTTCAATTTATCAGCCATAAATTTCAAATGCTGCGGAAATGACTCGTCGATTTTTCACGACTAAGTGCCAAAATGGGAGCAGATAGGAGATCAAACTTGTAATGAAACCATAAAACTATACATTTATTTTTGCAGCCACGGTGCAAATTTCACGGCATGCAACTGCAGCCAACGTGGTTTGAACTGTGATTAACGCAGCCTGATGTGATCCTGTGAGGCAAAGCAGGAGTTGGAGCGTTTAACTTACTAATGTGACAAATTTGCTGGTGAAACTGGAAAACGTGAGGTTTAGTAATAAGATGGGTTTCATATAAAATCTGCCACATTTTATTAGATCAGTTTCAAAGTGGATGAGAGCAAAGCTGATGTGAAACATGAAGGGAGAAAAAGCTGTCTGTTGCCTAATAAGAGAGCTGATATTCTTCTGAGAGTTACAGTCACGTGGTGTTGATGACACATGATTTCAAATGGAGGGCGGGAACTGGAATTGTAAGGTTGACCTTGAGTTTCTAGAAAGACGGCTGTAAATAAAATGCATTATTATTGTTTTTGTTGTTGTTGTTGTTGTTATGATGATGATGATGATGTCTACAGAGGAAACCGATGTGGAGAGTCCGAATTGAACAAATTTAGATCCAGTTTTATAACAGAAGTACCAGCAATTAGTTAACAAATATGTCAGGTGTGACCCATATCCCATGACGATAAATCAGTTTTCAAGAGAACCCAAAGATTTGCCGACAATTGAGGCTGTTGAAATCACAAACTATCTGGTTCTTCAGACATCTTACTACACCAAACAGCAGATGAAAGCCTATAACTTTAGGCGTATAACTTTTTCGGCAGTGGGTGGGTCCACAACCTTGATACCAAACGACTCCATAATGATGTTGTTTGGTCTTTGCCAGAGTGTGTGATTGTTCCTGTTTTGTTTTATGTGGCTATAACGTCACCCGTGGTAGAATACCCTCAAAAGTCCAGATTAAGATCATATTAGACTACCAGCAAATTAATAATCAATACTACAGGGTTTACCCCACTGCATTATAAGGCTGGTGGGCCACCAGTCCGTTCATGTTCCCCCACCAGGCTAAGCCATGTTTGTTTTATTCAGAGCCAGTGCAGAGATTGTGACAACAGTGACAACAGAAATGGCTATAGAAGTAGCATTAGCAACTTAGCACTCCATTCCACTAACCCAGAGCTGTGTCCCGAGCTGAAGGGGGTCCCGGAGGGATGGTATTGAAGTGGTCAAATGAAACACTGAGAGAACTGAAATGACGGATCTACTCGCACAACCCCCTGAAGTGGAAGGGGCCCCATCAGAGCATAGATACTGCTGTGGTCATCTGTCAGTGATATACAAAGTTTACTGAACTGTGATGATTCAGACACACATTCCAAAGTTTTTACTGACTTCCTATCTTCAATACCCTCAAACAGGCTATTTTAAGTGTGTGTGCGCGCGTGCGTGCGTGCGTGCGTGTGTGTGTGTGTGTGTGTGTAAGCTCATGCAACCTAATGAATACGAGTGTTTTTTTTAAATGCTCTCACTGCTTTTAATTACAGTTTAACAAAGAGGAAGCAAGATGCTCTGTCATCCCCCAATTAAGACAGAAAAATGCCTTTCCTACAACACAGTGTGTAAAAGTACGATGGAATCACGCACAAATATCTCCACAACGGTATATGAAGAGTGTGTCACAGATAGAGCGGTTAAAATATTAGTACCTGCAGATATAACATTTTTGTCTTAGAGTGTTATTCAAGCTTTTTAAAGTCAAATTGAAGCCCATTTTCACAGTAAATATTCCAGATTTTTTAGCATCTTAATAAAAAAACATTTTTAATCAATATTATATATATGTATATATACACACACATATATATATATATGTTTAGGATTTTCAAGGATTTTGTACATCCACATGAACCTTGCAAAGCTAAAGTGCAGTAAAGAGTGAAAGTGCTGCTATATTCTATGTTTGTCTGTCTGATAAACAATACCCTATACTAAGCTTAATGAGCACAGTCCATGGGCTATTTAATGATTTCTCCCAAATCAGCCTTGTGGGAGTTGCTGAGATAATTGTACTGGGCTTAGCTGTAGACAAAAGGAAAGGGAACAAACAAGCACCAAAAAATCCTAGATTGAGCACCCCTCGAATTTAAATGGTAAGCTGAGAGAAATTCGCGCAATTAAACTCCCCTGCTCTAATAAGTGAACCCAAACAAGACAATAACAGAGTGAAAAAAACGTTATACACTAAGTCTGGGTGTGGAGTGAAAAGATTGTGCATTGAATCATTTATTATCTGTTAGTCTGACAGATCAAGACAGACTTCAACACTGATTGAGTCTGAAGAAAGAAGTTTGTTTAACCTTAAAGAAACCATGAGCAGTGTTCCTCTGTCCGAGCCAGAAAGACGCGTCCTCAGGTATGTCCATGTAGGGAGCTTCCACCACCCGCTCATAGATCCTGAAAGAAAGGAAATTCTTAAAATTCTTAAAAACAAAATATCTTCAAATTGTATCTGAAACACTTAAACTTTTTTTATTAGTTCATGTAAAATGTGTGTCACACTCTGGGCCCGCAGTCCAAATGTGGCCCGCCATGGCATTTTATGTGGCTTGGTTGGTTTAATTAATGTTGACTTATTCAAGGTCTGCTCTTCATTTGACCTGTGAGACAACAGACTGGGTATTACAGCCAAAAAGTTAACTTATAACCCAGAGTTAAACTTAATAACACTGAGAATTTACCTAAAATGTTTAGGGAAAGAAGTAGCTTAAATCATATTTAATGCGATGCAGTTATTTTTCCAAGCCTGATAATAAAGCCAGTTAGCCAAACCCATACAGGCTGCAGGAGGACACGTGAAACTGTTTTTCTAGAAGGTGGTGAAAGAGGGTTACCCGGTCCGAGCTGACCCATTAGAACGGATCGCTGATGCAGGTTTGACATCATTACTGTGTAGGAAGGCCGGAGTTTACAAAACAGGGAGCTATCCCTTAAAAGCATCTCACCCACAAGCAATGACAGTTGTGTTAAATGGAGCGAACAGCCAACAAAGAAATACTGCCAGAGCATGCTGAACCAGAATCTCTGTGCTGCGTAGACAACCCTATACTGCCATTTACTTTCATTATTTTTTTAATGTGTTCAAATTTAAACAAGTCCATGCATTTGTCCAATAACAGTGGCAGGAGAATTTTCCCTGCTAAGCCTTCTTTCATGTAGCTGTGTGTTTTTAACCAAAATGCATCAATGTAATCCATTTAAATGTTTCAATTTTGGGGGAAAAGAAAGTGAGGCAAGATTTTTGGTGGAAATGGTGTAAAACATATGAACACAGTACAACTTGACATGTATGGAGTGAAATCTTTTTGACTGTATTTGGATCCCCGGGGTCATACCTGTTGCAGTCGATGTGTAGAATGACATGAGAGGCGCTTACGGCCACAGACACCTTGTGCCACTGGTCATCAGCCAGGCTGTAAGGGAACACCTCAGTGTGGTCCTGGTGGCTCCTGGTGCGGTAATGAAGGCGCACCTCGCTGCGCTGTCCACTGCTCTCAAGCTCCAGGAACCTGAAGAAAATAAGCAGCAGAAACCAGCTTTAGCAGCAACTACAAGACGATTCTTGAAAATCCTCCTGAGTCATCTTTCCTGAACCAAATCTCTTTTCTCTTCTTTGCACGTCTCATCCAAGCATCTAAACTTCAGACTTGTGTCAGCACAACACAGAAACACCTTCATCCCGGTCAGGCTGGCAACTCACATTCCTCAGATTTATTTACATTAAAGGAAAACCATAATGGTGCTGCGTGTGAGTCCAACATCAGCAACACACAACAATAAACCACATGTAGTGAGTGGAGTTTTAGTATTCCAGGAGAACCCTTTCCACCACAGCGCTGAGATTTCCCCGGCACACAACACTAATGAAAAGATTTTCCAGCACACACTCACCTTTACTTTTAGAAGGCAGACTTATTTAAAGTAGAGTTATTTGCTGGAAACATCACTCAAAAGGAAAAAAAACAGGTGCTCGCCTGAGTGTAGCAATGGAACTGATTTATCTGCAGACCACATCTAATACATTTACTCTGCCCTGGCCATGCATGCACATTAATCCCGGCTCCATAAATGCACTCGCTTACACTTCTGATGCCGAATTAGTCCTTGTCACATTTCCAAATGAAACCATGCAGCGACGCTTTGTAGAATATGAATTGCTGGGAAAGCTAATCAGCAGTGGGGAAAGTCATTAACATCCCTGTGAGCTCTCTGCTCAGGACTGACTTTAATGTACAAACTGTTCAATCAGCGCATTATGGGAAACTCAGATTGCTGTTGTGATCATCCAACGGCTCAGCTACCAGAAACTAATGGAAACATTAGCATACCGGGTGCAGATCGTGTCTCATCAGTTTTCAGCTCACAGTTACAAACCGCGTGCTTGCATCATTGAAGGACTGTGCAGAACACTCTGGCATTTAGGATGATTTGCTTTGTTTATTCAACTGGTGTGTAAAACATTTAAATGCTCATCAAACACAAGCATTCCCTCCGCTGATATGGCGTGCTAAATTTAGAACGCAACTTTATTTATAGCCTTTAAGGAGGGTTTTTACCAGATTAACAGGACGGTTGTGATATTTTTGGGATACAGATCTCTCTGACAGTGATAACACAAAACTAAAATGCACTCACTTTTCCTGATTTTGGTAGCGTTCACACAAAAGAAATTTTGAATGTGAGTAAACAACCCATTTCACACACAATATCACGATAAAAATAAAATGCACAATGAACGTACCTGTGCTCAGAGTGATGGATGGAGAAGATGACACCAGAGTTGAGATGATCCTGTTTGAGCGTTGCCAGCACAGTGAACTCATTCTTGCCTTTGAGTTTCTGGACCATTCGCTTTGAGACCTCAGGGGGTGTTTTCACTTCCCTGAAGGTTCCTAGAATGAAAGCAGAGATAACGAACTATTAACGCCATTACAAGTTGCATCACTCATTGGGAAGGTTGTTGTATCATGTTAACAGGAGCACTGAACTTTGGGGCTCTTTCGCTACAGCATACAAAGATTAAGAAGAAGAAGAAAGATTTAAGATCAACATATTCTTGTTGGTTATCAGTTCTTGATAAAGGAATACTGTTAGTGATAGTATCAAATGCAGCAGCTATATCTAAAACACCAGCAATCCTAATTAACAGTTAAGAGAAGATCGTTAAAAACTTCTAAATCTGCTGTTTCGGTGCTATGACGGCATTTAAAATCCGACTGGAACACTTCACAAACACAGAATAATGACGGTGACATAAATAAGAAATATGTTTTGGCTGGTTTTGTGTCACTAGTTCTTACAGCCCTGCTCCAACTGTGTGCCCCCTTTTCTCTGTTCCAACACACATCTGTGCAACTTTAATGGAACCATCCATAAATGATGACGTTTCTCAGTTGAAATCACATCAAAGAGCTCACTTCCAGCTTTGGGGTGCGCGCTAGACACCCCACACTTTGGCACCAGGAAGCAAGCAAGACAGCTTTTCCTCGGTGTATGAACATTACTTCCAGCTGGTGTAAACAATTAACCCAATGCAACGTAAAACAGAAGGCAAGGACTAAAATTGAGTGTTCCTAATAATAAATACCAATATAGAAACAAAAAAAAGAAGGCCTGTAGAGGTTTTATTTGTCTCAATCATTTCTGTCTAAAACACATTTTTCTCTAAATTTGTGAAGATGCACAGGAAAGGGTTTCATGCATTTTGCATCACCACTTGAAAATTATCTCCATGTCCCTGCCTGACGTGGGACAGATGGTCTAATGACTGTGAAAATGGTTCTGCCTGCTAATAATCTGCTGCAACTAACAGGACCTGCTTAGTAACCAAATCTAAACAGCACTACTGAAAATAATCTAAGATTTGTAACAACAATTTGTAAATTAGCCCTTTAAATCATTGTTTTTTCTTTACATAAGCTATAACGGGTATGATTATGTTGCACTTCTGTAAAAAACTAAAATAGGACTAATAATTGCAATGTCTTTGACAGTATGCAGTGTTTTGACATTGAGTACGTTACTGCACCATGAGTTGACAAAAGGGGTTCCACGACATCATGAGCAAAAAGAAGCCCAGTGGGAGCAGGTGTCAGGGCGGGGCCCATACGGACAGGGAGGCTTGATGAAGCAGGGGTGGGGTGCAAGAACCCCCACAACTGACTGCTGCTCCACAGTTAGGCAGACGTGAACCTTTGACATTATGTGAACGACTTTCATCATCAGCCTTCCCTTAAAAAGTGCTTAAGAGGATTTACAGAGACGGGCCTCCCGTTCATTGAAAGGAATATTCTGGCCATTTTTGGGATGTTCTGTAGTTGGTTTCCCTGCTCCAACACACCTGCTTTAGTGACTGAATTACCTTTTCAAACCTGGTGATCATTCAGTCATTTAGTCAAATGATACATTTTAATGAAACTATCAGAAACTATTTACTGCATGTACATCTATAACTGATTATTATTCAAATCAACACTATTCAAGATGGTCACTGCAGCTAATCAACCTGTAAAATGTCCAAAAATGTCAAACCCTTCATTGCTTCTTTGACTCACTATTAGCTTAGCCTGAATGAAGACTTTGGCATTTTTCTCCACACTCTTTATGCTGAAAGGTGCTATCCATCAAAAACTACATGACAGAATATCATTTCAAACGTGATCAGACTATTTATTTAGGCAAAACAACAATCTTCATGATGTTATGAAAAAACACGTAATCTCAAGCAAGAACCCCACTGCATTCCTGACAACTTACGTAAAAGCTCAGTTGGTCAGTTTATGCAGCGATGAACAACAGCCAAATCAATGTGGCCCCCCTGAGGAGGCCCTCGGTCGATTAACTATTGGCAGGCGCCTGGGTGGGACAGCCACCTGCTCCTAATGGCCACTCTGATGTTGGGATACTGACAAGGAAAAGCTGCAAAATTATGATCTTGTGCATCAGATTCTAATCAGCACAATGTTAAGTGCAACGAAACTTTTGTCAGTATCAGAAGTAGCATGATGATGTTTATGTTTTGTGTGTGTTCTTGTATTTGTTACCTTTTTAAGACCGTTTTTGGTACACACAGAAACCTTGTCGGGACCAATAGTCCTTATGGGGACCAAAGACCAGTCCTAATGGTGAGAAAATGGTGGAACTCCATTTTTGGGTTGTGGTTATCTTTAGGACTAAAGTGTGAATTGAGTTTAGGTTAGGTTTAGGGTCAGGGTTAGGTTATAGAAATGACTGGAAGTCAATGAACAGTTCTAACAAGGATAGAAATACAAACTTCAAAATAAATCTGTGTGTAAGCAGCTGAGACTGATCACCATCTTCTGCTCTAAGTGCTAACTGTACAAAATCTGTGTTTAAAATGTTGGCATTACCTCCTGGAATCAACTGTACTGCATGTATAATAAAGATTTATACAAATTTGTTGTTAACTACTGAATAAAATCACTACAATTTATCAAAATAAGATGTTCTTAATCTGAAACACAGGCATAAAAGGCAGCTTGTACAATTCTGTCAAGAAATTGTATTGCTTGGATCTATTTTGGTTATTATTAAGTCAAGAGGACAAGCCGATGAGGAACAAAGGCTCTTTGAGACAGAGTGTTCAGTCGACTGATTCGAAATCACCAAAAGTCTCAGGAACAACAGAAACCTTATTCCATTCATAATTTCATGAAGAGGTAGATGTACAGCATCAGGGTTTATCTTTACCTCAGTACATGTCTGGTTTCTAAATGAGTCTAAAAGCAGTATCACTGATTTCAGAAGAGACAATTATGACTGCTTTTGCAGGTAAATAATGAGGACCTTTATTCTCGAGCCTCCAGTGGTTTCCTCAAAGAAAACAATACCTCACACAACTTTTCAACATCTTGCTCATAAGCCTTCAGTTGAAGTGTAAGTGAGCCACGAGAACTGCTAAAAAACACGGAGCCAAAAGTGATTTGCATGAAGACAGTAATGAAATCAGAAGAGGAAGAAAGACAACATCCTAAACTACCAAATGTAATTGTTTAATTGTTCTTTAGATTCACACGTGCAGTTGAGAGCATGTGCATGCAGAAAAGCAGACATAGACTGCAGCAGACACATTAAGATGAGTAAAATATTTGATCAATTCAGTGGGTGGGCTTCTATAAAGATACCAACACAATATGTTCAGTTCACAGCAAAAATTATTGGCACGTCCAAATTCAAACTTTATTCTGAAATAAGAGATATTGTTCCTTTGGAAACTTCTGGCAGCAGAAACTGCCTTGTTTAACTGAGTCGTGTGACAGTTTCTGTTAGCTGCTTTCAAAAAGATATGTCTAGTATTTACTGTAGTGGTAGGAAGAAGACAAAAACCTCTATAACCATCTTAAAATGATAGTTCAGGTCTTTGGCAGTGGAGTTCTATGGAAATAATTTCTTACCGGTTGTGGATAGCTATTTGACCAACCTCAGTTTGTAGAAACTGAGTTTAATTGAAAGTATAGGAGTACAAAAGATTGCAGCTGTTTTAAGATGGAAGCAATCCTCTTTGGTCTTGTTCAAATTAGCCGTTAACTCATCAATCCTGTCAGGTATATTGTGTTTCATATAAACAGCTTGCTGACTTTCTGGTGTTAAATTTAAATACTTGTTAGAAAATGTAAACAAAAATGCCTGGATCTTAATTTTTTGTAAAAGAAAAATGTTAGATATACAACTGATGACTGGGCGGCACGGTGCTTCGGTTGGTAGAGCTGATGCCTCCCAGCAAGAAGGTCGCCGGATCGAATCCCGGCCGGAGGCATTGCTGGGTTGAGTTTGCATGTTCTCTCCGTGCTTGCGTGGGTTTTCCCCGGGTACTCCGGTTTCCTCCCAC
>JAVKLF010000011.1:4830330-4851898 GCA_034783495.1 Millerichthys robustus | reverse complement strand
TGTGTGTGTGTGTGTGTGTGTGTGTGTGTGTGTGTGTGTGTGTGTGTGTGTGTGTGTGTGTGTGTGTGTTTGTGCATAGCTTGGGAATCACTAGACTGATTTCAGTGGCCCAGGCTTGCACCCTGACTCCAATCCAGTGCTATGCAGTGGGAGGAAAGACTTGAAGCAATGAGAACATAATTCTACACCAGGAAGCAACTCTGTAAATATCAAAGCTTTCACTTCGGCTTCAGACAGCGCCAATGTTTATTCATCCAGCTCTTTATTTTTTTTGTTGAGCCCTTTTTGAATGACCTTAACTTCAACAGGAAAAAGAATAGAATTTATGGTGACTTCAAATATAAAAAGAACCTTGCTCGTGTACAGGTAGCTAAGGTCACAAGGCCTCTGTAGTGGCAGTTGGTTTCATATGATTTGTGGTTTGTGACTTTTTGTGTGCTGTGTCAACAAAGCAACAATTCAGTGCCATTTTAGCTGCCCTGGCACAATGACACCAGGTCGAGTGCCACTGCTTAAACTTGAGATGCCCACTTTCCTTTGTTCAATTTCAAATTCCCCAGATCTTTATCAAAAATGTAAATGCAAACAAAGTCATTTGCCAGGAGTTAGCCAAAAGGCTAAAGGGCATTTGAGTTTTATAAGAAAATGATTAAAACAACACCCAGCTGTAAAAGCTCAACCCGTTCATCTCCTCTTTGCTTTTAAGCAACCAACTCCACCAACAATCCAAAGCAGACTCATTGCTCTTACTTTTGATATTTCTGCTCAAACCCAGCGTTTACTGTTGTGGTCTGGCCTCTACCCTGCCTTGCCTGGTAGAAATATATAGACGGTCTACAAATTTGCGCATCCGGCAACACCCTCTCTAACAGCCACTGCTAACTGCCGTGTGTGAAGCAAAACTGAACCAGATGTGTGCGTGAAGATGGATTTTGTTCCCACTCCCTTACATTTTGTATCTGTCAGCATGCTGTGTTGGGCATTTAGAAGTAAGTTTACTTTATTTTTTATAGACATGACTTTGCATCTCAGAAAGCAAATGTTCAGTTTTATAAGTTGTTGTAAACGCTCAAACTGACACAGCAAAAAGGAACTGTTCTTTAATCTGTGTGCAGACAAAAGGTTAAAGGAACAAAAATAAAAATGAGATAAATCAGTCCTTAAGGTTGGGAGGTATTAGTAAAAAATGTAATCGTGAATAATTGTGTTTAGTCGATAACATTATATAACAGTTGATAGATGACAGTTGTACTTGCATGTTTTTGACTCTAAATCAGTCACCCTGTTTTCTTATATCGTACTTACAAATATCATCAGTCAGTCTTCATTTTAACAGCCACAGCCCACCCCCGGGTTATCTCCCTCCAGCTCTTACTTTGCCACACGTATGAGACTTATGGAATGAGTGCAACGGGGATTCTCAGCTGAGCAAATTTGTTTCCATCATTCAGTCATCTTCAATTGATTTTTCAGGACATTAGTCTGACACCTGACCCTTTTTCAACCAATATGATGTCTTGCACTTTGGGGTTCCATATGAATAGAGAACATTTATTAGTGAATTTTGCGTTCGGATGTCTGTAAAGCTAAGAACGCTCCAGACTTTATGCTACGCTAAACTAAATGTTAGCCTTCAATAAATCAGTAATGCTGACTTTTGTTGGAAAAGCTTCTTCACTCAAAGTCTGTGTTGTATAAACTGTTAACTGTGTGCATTTAAAATATTATAATGTCAAGTTTATGAAGCAAATCTTTTAAATACCTTAATTAATGTCCAGATGTAATGCTCATTCGTTTGTTGTCCACACAATTACTGCACTATATTTATTGTCTCTCTTTCTTGCCTTTTTGTGGTATTCCATTAGTGTAGGCCAATAGGTGCTAATTTGTCAGATGTGAGAGTCTGCCGCATAAACAAAGCTCAGTGAAGGACCCTGTCACTGTGGCTGGAGCACCCAGCAGACCATATCAAACACAGCTTATGTAAGCCAGATTAATACTTTATCACCAGGAGTTAAAGGTAAATGGGAGTGCCAGCTGAGATCCATCAAGGATCAGCGTGAATATCGCCCCAGGTCCTGGCTCTATCCACCAATCAGAGGGCTGCACCTGCTCTGCCCCTAGGAATGCTTAGCTTACCCCCTTCTGCTGTTTCCTGGGCTGTGACTGTTTGCCAGACAGTCACAATCAGGGAGCATTACCATCACTCAGCAACTGTGTGTTTTTTGTTGAGGATTATATCTTTATAAAAGGGTCCTGCGAGAGGAGAGAATAAAAGGGTGGGTGGGGGGTGGGGGGAACAACTATGAAGGTGCTCACTCGAGTGCAGAAAGTAGAGGCCCTCACTCCCGGTGACCCTGCTGTGTGGGAAAATCAACATGGCCGAGTTGATGTCATGTCCTCAGTGTTTCTTTGATCTTTGTTTCTTTCTTCCTCTCTACCTGTCTCACATTCTCTTAATGCAAAGCTAATATTACTTAACAGTAGATTAAAAGATTGCTACTTTGAGCAAGTTATAACAGGTTCTCTTAGTTTTGATTTGCTTCAGTTTAGTTAACTTAGTCAGAGATTGAAGAAGAGAGCATGGATGTGAAAAAAAACATTTGCCCTGCAGGTGCATCATAACTTCAATACAGCTGCAAATACAGTTCTGACTTCTCCATGAAAAATGAAACAGAGAGAAAATAGTTAATAGGACTTAGTCCCTGTCATAATTTACATATAGAAATGCACATAGTTGTCAAATGTTAGCATTAAAGCGGTACAAATAAGATATGGTGGTTAGAAATATTAAAATGGATTGTAAAATGTGAGGTATCAAGTTTCATTTTGACTTTTTGAGACCTCTCTGCCTGTTCTAGATGTACTGCTTGTCCACTTAGTTGATTGTTTGTTTGTTTATGGCATGTTCCAGCATTTAGTGACATCGCTAAACGTCACCCCCATGACACCGCTCCGGGTCCCCCCACATTACATTTTGAAAACTACTGGTTTATGATGTGTTTTTACCATTCTCCACACATTGGGTTCATAAAGAGGGAGTTTGATCGCGTTAACAGCCTTTCCCTGCAAATTTGTGGAGCAGCCTGACACACAAGGTGGAGTTGGGATGATGTAACCCCAGGAGAGGTGTGGAGATGTAATGTGCTTCTCTGGTATTCGCTCTAAAAACCAAACAAGGGGATTTACTGAATTGCTATCTTTACTTTGAGTGTTCTTTTTTGTTTTTAACATAAACGTCAGCCTGGAATGGCATTAGACGTTGTTTGTCTGCCCTTGAGGCTTTACATTCTCTGCAACTAGATATTAATGCACTCCAAATATTTTCTTATCGCATTTCAGTCTTTGAGAACAAGGACAAAATTGTGATTGTGATGGAGTATGCCAGTAAGGGAGAGCTGTATGACTACATCAGCGAGCGCCGGCGCCTGAGCGAACGGGAGACACGACACTTCTTCAGACAGATAGTATCTGCTGTGCATCACTGCCACAAGGTGAGAAAAATAATAAAAGAAAAATACATTCATTTACTAATCAAGATAAATATCTCTGTACGTTTTTACACATGTAAAGGTTTTATTTTCATAGCTTATTCTGACGAAAACCATTCACTGCGTACAGCCAGTTAAATCTACAGGGGCTACCCAGCATGCTTTTCTTGGCACACTGGTGTGAAAGTGTCATCTGTTTGAGTTTAGTGAAGAGAGAACACAGGCCAGTTTAATTCAGCCTTATTACAAGACAGTGCAGCAAACAGGCTCCGCACAGTTTCAGACTCTGATGAATATTCCAAGACCCCACCCCCACCCCCCACACCCACACCCCCCATTGGGCTTTTCCCAAGAGATTTAGCTCCAGCCACACCCACGTCAAAGCAATGTTTCACACCTCACTGACTCTCATGAAAGCCCATAATAAGGTCGCAGGACTTGTTTGGAGGGGCTCCCCTCCTGTCACACTCGTCCCAGCTGGAGATAAGGCTGACATCATTGTCCCTAGATAGGGAGAGTACCAGACAGCCACGAATGATGAATCATCACCACCGAGCACAACCTCCCTGCCGGGTGGGGTGGTGTTAGTCACTCACACAACAAGCAAGCGATCTCTTTTTTTGTATCTACCAATTAGAGTCTTGTGAACATGAGCTGGATGCCAGACAATAGCTAAAGGGAGATGCCAAGCAGATTGGCATGGGTGGATAATGGATGATGTCATTCTTTGATTTCTATATGCCACATGTTAATTCCTGTATGATTTTTAAACCCAACCATTAACTGTAAAAGCTGTTGCTTTAATACCATGTAATCATAAGCTCATGCTTATGTGACACATGTGAGTCAATTTAAAATGAAAATCACAGCAGATGTCAGCTTAAAGACTGTAGACGTCACAAGACCAATTAAAGGCAAGTTAGCCTCAATTTCCCCAGAGAGTGACGAGTTTTCTTTGTTTGAGTAATTAATTCCACAAAACAATGGACAGTTCATGAATAATAAACTGATAGATGTGTTATTAAATTTATTTCTTCTTTCTGACTTTCAGAATGGTGTAGTGCACAGGGACCTAAAACTGGAAAATGTGCTACTGGATGAAAACTGTAATATCAAGGTGAGTCTGTCACTTAGTCTGTGATGTTTTTAGGGCCCCTACATATTCCATTCGAAGCCACAAAATCCACCTTTACTGAACTAGTTGTGTGATAAAAATTGCATTGTTTTTTTCACAAAACAGCTTTGCCGAGTAGTGCTGCATAAGTCGACATAATTAGCATTAGTCGACATAATTGATATTGTTGACTATAAAAAGTTAGTTGACATGGAATTATATTATCGACTATTGGTATTATTTAAGTTGGCTACATTTTACCAAAAATGAACCAGCTTATGCTTCAGGTTGTTGCCTTATAGATCTTATTTTCAGTGACTGACCACTCTGTGCTGTAGTCAACTGTCTATGATTAAACATAATCATAATCATAGATAAAGTAACAAGTTTATCTATCTGAAAACAGTGTTTCTTAGAAGCAGGAGCTGTCAGTTATGTTAACGTTAGCTAAAGTCCCAAGACCTTCATATTAAATCACTGCTGTAACAGTCCATCCTGTCTCGTCTTCCCCCATCTTTTTTTAATTAAAACAAAGTAATCACAAGTAAAATGATAAGTCCTTATATCTTTTCTTTACAGATTGCTGACTTTGGGTTGTCCAACATCTACCATAAGGACAAACTACTGCAAACTTTCTGCGGCAGCCCTCTCTATGCTTCTCCAGAGATTGTCAATGGAAGACCATACCGTGGCCCAGAGGTGAGGCGAACAAACAGCAACGTTAAACAAAAACCCTCACAAATCTTCCGTCAGGAGCTGATTTTATAATGATCACCATATATTTCATTAATAATACTATCTAGCAAGTGATTATGGTCACCATGACCCTTCACAAAGGTTTGGCTAGGCCTCAGATTCATCCTCTTTGATGAGATTAGTCCATAGTCAGAGGGAGGTCTCTTTGCAACATCATAGTGGGTCTCTTCAGACAGCGTTGGCATACCTCCCCTGAATTGGCTTCCTACAGTGTTTTGGTTCCTTTGAAGTGAGGAACTGAAGGGTGGTGTCTGCTCACTTTCTCCTAAACTGAATGGGATTAGAATTAGAGTCTCACAACCTAAAAAAAACCCTTCAAAATTAGACTCCGACCAAATAGTTTTGGCTTGGAAAAAAGACTAAGTCTCCACATTCTCATGGAGAATGAGTACACTCATCCATACTCATACAAAATGCCCCGATACCCGGAACCAATACAGAAACCAATGTCGATACTAATATTGATTAAACGTGTTAGACTTTACATTTTAAGTGAAAAGTTTGTCAGTTCCATGTTTAAGAAAGTTTTATAAGTAGATAGATAATCTTTAAATGTTGCAAATGTATACAATGTATATTTGATTTTATATAGACAGAGGGGTGTATGTCTGTAAGGAAGAAGAGTCACCATGTTCAAGAAAAAGAAAAGTGTTTTTGACATCTTTATAGAATGTTTAATTTTTAACTCAGTAAGTACACATTGTCAGTACTCTGTATCGGCTAGTTCTCAAATTGAAGTACTTGTACCCCTAATCAGTTTGAGAAACCTGCTATCGGGATACTCCTACCCTGTATGTGCGGCGCTGAGCTCATTCACATTTCATTGCTGTGAATCACTAACTGAAACAGGGTTTAAAAGACTGCTTTTAGATTGTGTAACACACATCGGTCCTGCCTACATACAGCATGCACAATGCAAATGTTTCATTTCAAGGTCTGATCTGACTGAATGAACAGGTTTGTGACCAGGTTTTTGTTTGCACCAGGTGGACAGTTGGGCTCTTGGGGTGCTGCTGTACACTCTGGTCTATGGAACAATGCCATTCGATGGGGGAGACCACAAGAACCTCATTCGTCAGATTAGCAATGGCGAGTACAAAGAGCCCACTCAGTCTTCAGGTATCGTATCTGGCTCTTCTCATGCACATCTGATTCTCATGATTTTTATAGAATAATATAAACATCACTTTCTGAAACACAGACTCAAAGACAGAGGACTATTTTTCCTGTAAACATTAGGGTTATTAAATTTAGGAATGGAACATGAATTTGTTGAGAAATGTAACTGCTACATGAACTAAATTAAATTATATAAACTTAAGTGAACTTGTTTTTAACTGCTAAACAAAGCAACAAGACAGTGTTTTTAGCGTTTTTGTGATTTTAAGTCCATTGGCTTATTCATCTCAGGTTGTGTTGGGTCAGACACTGTTTAGGATGACATTTGTGTATAATCTTAGCATGTTTACATCTGAAACAGCCTGAGGCATCTGACAGATTGTCTTTTTATTCCCAGACGCCCGTGGACTGATTCGATGGATGCTGATGGTAAATCCTGAGCGCCGAGCCACAGTAGAAGACATAGCCAACCACTGGTGGGTCAACTGGGGCTGGAAGAACAGCGTGTGTGACTGCGAGACCCAACGAGACCATGGAGGCTCACCCATGCTGGCCCGTTTCATCGACTGGCAGAACCGTACTGAGCCACGAGGAACTGCTGCAAAATCTGCCGCCATGCCCAATATGCTGCGCCAAAGGCCTAAAAAATCAAAGAAGGAGAACGTTGAGGTTGAACGGTCTCATAGCGGAGCAGAGGACAAGCCGGGTTTGAAGAGGCCCAAGGGCATTTTGAAGACCAGGGTCACTGAGGAACAGCAGTCTGCAAGTCTTGAAGAAGGGGACCTGGGTCAAGCAGCTCTTCCTCAACAAGCTGAAGATGGAGAGGAGGCATCAAGTCCAGACAGAGAGGAAGAGGAGCCGATTCTTGGAGGGGGATCACCAGCTAAGATGGTGCCTTCCTTACCTAAGAAAGGCATCTTGAAGAACAACCAACAGCGGGAATCAGGGTACTACTCGTCCCCAGAGCGCAGTGAGTCCTCAGAGCTGTTAGGGGGTGCCAGTATGTCTGTGTTAGCGATGTCCCCCCCCAAGAGAGCAATGGGAAGAAAAGGCATTCTGAAGAGAAATGGAAAGTACTCCACCTACAGCGGGCCATCCGCAGCAGCAACAGCCATGGGAGTCATCGGTGACCCTCCTCCCCCAGCCGACTCTGGTCTGTCGCGCAGTCAGAGTCGTCCCTCCAGTATAGTGGGGGAGGACAACTCCGTCCTGTCACTGTCACCGAGCTCCCTCGGCGGAGCAGAGTGGCACTCCTCCACCCTGCATCTCCGCCCAAACATCAGGGCCTGCGTCTCGGCCGAAAACCTGCTGCAGCTCACTAATTTCAAGGGCTTTCAGGCAGCTCCGCCTCTTCAGGGACCTAAGATTAGTCGGGGCCCCAAAATAAAAGGCTCCCCGGGGGACAACGGCAGCTTCTCTTTGCTGGGGGATCTGGAGGACATGACTCAGGTGTATCAGCAAGCCCTGGACATCAGCAGCAAGCTCACCTAAGAGATGGGTAGCAGAGAGAAAAGAAGCAAAGGGGGATTCAAGCACAGCTCTGTGTGTGTGTGCGCATGTGTGTGTGTGGCAGTAACGACCAGTGCATTACTGGGATACACCTTTGGGAGGCTGCAAGTTTTTTAAATTGGGCAGAAATGTTGATGCAAAAAATATGTTCATGCTCACACACATGCCCACACTCAGGCCAGCAGGTGAAACAGACAGACTCAGAGCTGGCACAAGAGAACACCACCCAGTCTGCTTTCTTGGCCCTGCCCGGAGACTTTGCTGCATTCAACATGTTTACATATTTTGATATTTTGGCACGAAGGCAAGTTTAAATCACAAATGCAGCAACCAGAAAGTGGTTGGTTCTCTTTGTACACCACCCATAGGAGTTTATCAGAAGCACCTTAAAACTCAGATGGAGCACGTGTTTGTGATCTTTACTTCCTTTCTATAAGAAGAAACAAACCAGGGTCTTGTTTAAAAACAAAAAACAATTCAACGATTATTTATTATTAATATTTTTAAATTTTAGTAGTAGGTGTCAAACTGGTGGGTGGCTGGCTGTTACTGGAAGAGTCCAAAGCTCCTTGTCTCCGACGCTTTATGTGAAACCGACATATATAATTATGTTACTCAGTGATAAGAAACGTTTATATCCTCAATTTATATGATTGTTTGCGCATGTTAAAAAACCCGCAAGCAAATATTTATTAAAAGTGTATGTCCTGTGTATGTGTATGATACTGGAGAATATGTAGGAAGTGCCTTTTTTGATTCATAACTGAAATTATATATGTCATTTCCTTAAAGTAGAGGGAAAAGCCAGGCCACCCGGTAACCAGTTTTTTAAAAATGTTTGTGAATGTGGAGAAACCCGGAACTTCCGGAGCATAGCTGACTCATCTCCTTTTTTCCTTTGAGCATTTTGAAGGCCACCACTTTTTGGAGTTTGAGGCAATAGTTGTTTTTTTTTAAGATGCTGTTTTATTCTATTTTTACCAAAGACTTTCGAGGCGTTTTCAGTTGCCAGAATAGCTGGGAAAAGAGTTTCACCCCCTGCTTTTCGAATAAAATAGCTAAGTCAGGGCGTTTTGTTCTAGCTAGCTGATGACAAAGCAAATTCCTCAGACATAAAAAGCTGGAGACGTGTTTATTCTGGAGATCTCTTATCAGACCCGACTCAGCACAGGTGGGATCTGCGGTCTGCCGCTCAAGCCCTCCAGCTGGGTGTACTACTTCATTATGTCAACCAAGCACAATTAGTCAGCTATTGTTTTTATTAGAGCGTAAGAGAGAGGCAGTGCGTGGAGATTTATAGCTGTAGGCAGAGGCGAGGTGTGTGAAAGAGTGATGCCAAGAATAGAGAGAGGAGGGGGAGGACTTTTCCGGTGAAACACAGGAAAGGTCGAGGTGCTAGATTTATTTAGTGAAAGGATTTGTAATGTAGACTAGTGCAAGTAAAGATTGTAAGTAGATGGACTGAATGGAAAGTTTTTGTTTTGTACCAAAGATGTGATGAGACTTCGATGGGATTCAAGCGAATTTAAGCAGGCCTGGTTTATTGTGTTTTTTCTAATATGGGAATACGACAGGTGAATAGATTTATCTGTACAATGGTTGTCCAATAAATTGTACATTAGATGCTGGAGGTTAAAGCAAAGCTGGTTTAGTGTGACTTTTAGAAAGTAGCAAGGTGTCATTTTAACATCAACAGAAGTCCTGGAGAATCCAAAACTGGTGTCATTTAAGTTTCATACAGTGTGGATGGGAAAACATGCTGTAGATGATCCAAAATAATGATTAAAAATATTTAAAATACACCATATGTTGAATGTTTTTAGTAGTCAGCTCATGTGAAGGAAGTATCCCGGGTACTGAGTTTAAATGAAAGACCCACTGCTTATTATATTGTATTTTTATTGCCTTCTTTTTGTATTGCATCTTAATGTCAACTGGATTAACAGTGAAAAAATTATACTATGTTAGTATTTTTGTTTTATTATGCTTCTGTTTTTGATTTTCCAAAATGCCAGAAAATTTATATTGCTTTTATGTATAGCATAAAAATACTTCCTTACCTTGAAGTATTAGAATTTTTCAAAAAAACCCCCAACAAAACAGAACAAAAAAGATTGATCTAATGTGAAATTGGTGTCATATTGTCATTTCATATCCTGCTGGTTTTGGTACATCTGAGGGTTCCCAACCAAATAGAAGAAAGGTAAAATGTACTGTACTAATATTTCACCTGCAAACCCTTAAAAAACACTTCTTTATTTCTACTTACCAAAGCGGTGAAGGTCCAAAAAAACAAAACAAATAAAAAGATTTTAAAAATTGGGCCAAAATAAAGCAATAAAAACAATCGAAGAAAGTTAAATTTAGCTAAACTGGAAGTAGATTATGCATATCTGTTAGCAGAAAGTTTATACCTAGGAAAACTCGACTGGATGTTGTTATGACAACAATAATAATAAATTAGTATTATTATGTTATTTAAGTATTAATTTTGTTACAGCTCATTACTTTTGTTTCATTGTTTTTGTAGGGTGTCGGGGGATTCTGGGCTGCCAAGGTTTATTACGTTGTGTGCCTTGGGAATCTTTCAAAAGTTATTTTTTTTTATACCAAAAATTGTATTTGTATTTATTGATCATGCCTTTTTGGACAGTGTTTTGTGGTTTTGGACATACTGCATACACATTTTTATTTTATTTTTTTCAATTAGAGTGGTATCATCTCAGTTGGGTTACAGTGGTTCAGTGTGTGTTGTTAGGAGTAAGAAGTGGAGTTCCTAAAAGCCTGTAAAATGTCTTTGTTCACGTTTCAGGTCAACACAATGTCCTTGTAGTACTGTATCAACCCAAATAAAAAGATCCTTAAACTCAAGTTCATTTTGTCTTTCAGGTTTTTTATTCATTTGACAAGCAGGCAAAGAAAAACTTTAGTAAGCTTAAAATGAGAAGTGAAACAGCCCCATAAGTTCAACTGGGACAGAACCACAAATTTTCTTCTTCTTTCCATAAAATGTGTGCTAAACTGTCAGTGGGGAGGTGTCCTGATTTCTTTTCCACTTTGAGAACATACAACCCAGAAAATGCGCCAATGTATAAAAAGAGATCAGCAGTGTCCTCATTTCTTTCTCCTTTTTACAAACTTTAGGTTAGAAAATTAGATTTCTAGGCACAATAATTAGTGCAGCTGCTAAAAACAATTCAGGCCATTATGCCACACTTTGTCAGACTTTACATTAATGTCTCAGTCTGTTAAAAAGCAGGCAGCCTGTTCAAAGCTGCACTGTCAAACAAAATGAGGCTGCTTTGGAGGCTGTAATGAGTCGATGTTTCCACACGGCTTCAGCATCTGTAGTTAAAAAGAAATTAACTTGATGGATGTTTAAGTGAAACTCCACCCACGTTTTACGTTCTTTTTTTTAATATGTATTTAAAAGTCATTCAGCGTAGACTTGAAATGCAGCTGTAAAGTTGCTCAGTGGTTATGGTTAGCTTCGATTTACAATTATTTCCAATAGTTACCACTTTGAATTGAGGAAATATAAATTCAAACAACTCTTGGAATGGTTCACTTCACTGCAAAACAGTATGTCCAGGAAACACCTCACATTTATGCAGAAAGGCCCAATTTTTATTCTATTTTCAATTGAGACAGTAGAGATGCTCTCAGTCACACCTAGGGACAATTTAAAGTTAACAATTAACCTGACATTCATGTTTTTTGGTCTGTGGGAGGAAACAGGAGTACCTGGAGAAAACCCACGCATGCACAGAGCGAACATGCAAACTCTACCCAGAAAAGGTTTCAATCTTCTCCCTGAGAGGCAACAGCTCTACCAACTGCTCCACCGTGCAGCCCACTGCTTCTTCTCATGGAGGAAAAAATCTGGAAAAGAGAAGCAAATAAAAAGTATATCCCATGAGGCAGTTATGTGTTGAAAGTCTTTCTTGTAGCTAGCACACCTGCTGATAATTTCCTAAGAAGCAAACTGTAACAGTATTTTATGTTCTCTGGAGAAATGCAATTTTGTGGTAATTAGAAAATGGACAGACTCAAACAAACAGCAGCAGACAACATGGGTGTCTGGCTCCAAGAAGAAATGAAAATGTCTGTTTTTAGGAGTTGGAGAGTCCATTCATTGTCAAGGGAGAACATTGCCGCTGCCGCTGCTGCTGGGTTAATTTAATCCACATTTTCCAAAAAGGAGTGGGCGGATGGCTGAAAGCTTTTTAAGTTTGTCAAAACTTTGGTACTGATGAAGAGAAACGCGTGCTTAGCTCATGCTGGCCAGACTCTATAAAGACATAAACAATTAATCTGCAAAACACTGCAGAGTGGAATTTAGGCTTAAACTATCTATCCATAATATAAAGTATACTGGACGCAACCTGGTGGGATAACTTCCTAGTTAGTCTTGCTCAACATTTGAAAGACTAAGTTATAGCTATTGTGTTTTCTAAGGTCACATGGCTGGGACGCCCATCTTGACTTCGGTGGACTCCATAAGTCAATCAGACGTACATTTACATTTAAATAATTAGTTTCTGAAAGATTTATTAAAATCCGCCTTGTGGTTTATGGGATATTTTTCTGACAAACAGATTGGCAAAGTTTTAAACATTTCCATGTGATCAGTTAGTACCTGGAGTGTAAGGTGAGGATGACTCTCAACGACCACCACACTAAATCTTACCTTAATATCTATTTAAAAAAAACTAAGTTGAAACCATTTGAGTGTTATCTACAGCTGATTGTGGAGGTATGTTCATTGTTAAATGTTTGTGCTTCATTCAAATCTGTCTGCTGGTTCATGGGACACACACATAAACAAAAGCAAAACCATTATATATTGCCCTTTAGTGGCGAGCAAAAGAAATTCACAGTATCTCAATTTTATGACAAAGGCTAAATCAGAATGTGCTGTGAAACAGAAAACTGAAAACTTCTTTTGAAACTTCAGCTGCTTACACCCCTGATACAGATAGAATCTCAGTTTCAAAGGGATTTTTTATGCCTTCAGAACAATTTTTGGTTCACTTTGTGACCCTTAAATAAAGTCCAGCTGCTAGACCCTCTGAACTCTTCCCCCTCCTTCATCCTCCCCTCCTCAGTCTACAGAAGGTGAGCTGTGTTTGCCCCTGAAGGTGGAGGGGTGTTTCTGGTGGAGATGGTGTTCTCAATAACACACCACAAACCCACCAAGCCTCCTCCCAAATACCCGATCTCCTGGTTTTAGTGTGACCCTATCTCCATGCCCTGCAGACATGGAAGTTTACATAATGTTGGAGGATATAAGCTATTCTTTGCTTTTAGCTTGAAGGAATGCCTTGAAAAGAGGCTTCTCCGTTCACAGCTCCCTTTGAGCTGCAGTGGATAAAAGCAAGAACACAGATTTGCTAAAGTTGAAGAACTACAGTTCTTACAAAAATTGGGATTTTGTGCAAAATGTAAATATAAACTAAATGCAATGGTTTTAAAACAACACAAAGCCCACATTTATAGTGGAACACTGTAAATATGTCAAATGTTCAGCAATATAAAAAAGGGCATTTTAAATTTAATGGCAGCAACACATCTCAAGTGCTTCTGTCCTGACAGAACCCGCGAGGAGACATCAGCGGTTTTTGCATTACCCTGCAGAAGTTGCTCATTACTGTCGTGCCTGCTGGTGTATTGACAAATTATCACAAACAAACAAAATATCACCGTCAATTTCCTCAACTTGTGGTGACACATCCTGTTTCAGTACCTGACTATTAAAAAACGGTCCCATTCAGTATAGTTTATGGAAAACATTACTGAAAATGGCTTCAAATGAAAAAGAAAAGAAAGAAAGGGGGTATATTCTGCAAATTGAGCACGAAGCTGTGAAGGATTTGGCAAGGCCGTAGCTGTCTTGGAGTGTCTTAGCTGCCATTGCAGGCAGGATGTTCTACACTGAGGCGTTTAGGGTGGCTGTTCCAAACCGAGCTGCACTTTTGTTGCAGAAAAAATAAACAGAAGGCAAAGGCATGAAGAAAAGTTCTGAGTACAGTGGAGTATGTGTTCCTTTGGTTTGTAGGCACATTGTTTTGGGAATAACAGCCTGAGAGGCCTCCACACACGCTCACATGTGCACAGATTAAAGTTTCGTGTACTTTCATTCTTTCCAACTCACACAGGTTTTTCAAGTCACACGTCTGCAGGACTCCTTTTCCTCTGCGCCGCTGTGATAACATTGTGACTGGATTTGGAATGGAATAAACCACCCTTCTTTCCTGCTCAGTTTCCACTCTATCATTCATCCTCCATCCAGCACCCCCCCACCCGTCCAGTTCTCTCTCCCTCCCCTGTCCAGATGACTATTTTTAGCGGCTGCACTGCTATTCTGGAATTTGTTGCTGACTGGCTGCTGCTGCTGTTGGGTGTCTGGGCGGCGATCTCTTCAGGAATGTCTGGCCCACTCTCAAAACCACTCCAGAGTCCCTGAGCAGGGAGGATGGCTCGGGGCTCTGATTACAGCTTGAAGCAGCTCAGTGGAGCTGGAGCTCATTCATTCCTCCTGCAGAAACACAAAGCTGGACAAACAGGAGAAACTGTTTTGTGTTAAATATCAACAAAGTACTTGTGTAACCAATTCTGACTTTCTGTTAAACACATTTTAAAAATAAAATATAGTTTCAAACATATTTTTGCTGCTTCCAGCAAAATAACCAGTGAGGGTAAAAGGAATAGTTGTGTAGAAAGGTTATGAATGACATCTGTTATAAATAGTTCTTCGAATGACCTCAGTATGACCTCAGGACTGATGGGTTTAGTTTGCATGAACCTCTAGGACATTTTAAGACATTGGATTATTTTAAAATTGCAAAACTGTTGCAAAACAACACTACACTTGAGCTGGATGGGGGCTGGTTCGGGGTCTCGGGGTCTAGCTGACAGTCATTCACATTAAATGCAGATCATTGTGTAGATTGTGCAGATCAGCCTTTGTGTAATGTTTTAGTTCTGACTCAGTAAGTTTCTCTGTATCAGTACTCAGTTTCAGTGAGTACCCAAACTGTCTTAAACTCTGGCATCAGGCGATCATGATAGTGTTTTAACTACCGTATTTATGTTTTGCTACAAAACTTGTAATCCTAAATGTTTTTGTCATATATATAAGAAACTAATAAAAACCACAATTGAAAACCTTTTTATTTAAACAGGTAAAAATTGGACCAGTCATGGTTTTACTTAAAGCTTAATTAAGTCTCCAAGGAGTGAATGAAAGTCAAGACGGTTCTGCCTTTCTTAGACATTTTCAGTGTGTTTGTGTGTGCTTGTGTGTGTTTGTGTGTGCTTGTGTGTGTGGTCCATGAAATAAAAACAAGCAGCATGAGAAGTTTTTCCTGTCTTGAATACGGCTTCAGGACCTTTTAAACCAAAATTGTTTGCAGTGAATGAAATGCCGTCCGGGGCCCACCTGTTGCTCATGATTGCAGAGATCTGTTAGGGCTGGCTATCGTCTTGCCTACGCCACACCGAAACATCAGTGAATGGGGCAGGTCCATTCATTACACAAGATTATCCAAGCAAAGACAATGTACTCTAATGGAACACGTACATTTCAGGCACACCTAAACAGCTGAGTGAAGGACAAATAATAACTAGCTGACATTTATATCTGACAGTCTTTTAGAACCATGTTAAAACTCATTGTTCTATTTGATTGCTGCTATTTAGCTGTCCAAAAGTTTTTTAGAAAAGCACTTGATAAAATAACTCCTGCCCTTCCAAGTGGCAATGTGATCCCATCTAATAAGGGAGGGGTTTCCTTGAGGCAAAGTCATTAGGGCTTCAACAGAAGGGTGTAAAAAAGAACACAATGGGATAAAGCCATGCCTTTTGAACCCTGTATTTAATTAAATACTTATTGTTTGTTCCGTAGCCAGCTGGAGGAAATGCTTCTGTTGTATGTCATCTTTTTAATGTAAATTTATGATCTATAATCCCAGAGCTACTGATAAGAATCTCTATCTTCTACCTCTTACCCATAGTCAGGTTGTGGAAGTTCTGTGGGGCCAAATGCAGGCTGCACATGAGGGAGCCCATCAGAGCTGTCCTGTTAGCGGCTCACTCAGGTAATTAAAAGACTGCCATAAGAACTGTGTCTTTCCAGAGGCTAAGGCGAAGGCTGGAAAGCAAAGTCATTCTTGGCTAAAGCTCAGAGATGTGTGGCCTGGCTGTTCCAGAACCCAATTCCACGGTTTTAGCACTGCCGGGTTTTTGTGCATCCTTCAATTTGGCTTTTGTTTGAGAGACTTTTGCTTTTACCAACCCCCACCACCACCACTTTTTTCAGTCCAGTCGTCCCAAAGCTATAAAGTAGAAATGCAGCAGAAGAAAGTTGGATGGATGTATCCTCCAGCTGGCTGACATTCTTCTGGTTTCCACTTGTGTCTGCTTCTCTCTCTTTATGGGTCAATGTTTCTCAGATTAAAGTTTCTTTTTTTTCTGCCCCTCCTTCTGCTTCTCTGCTTCCACTCATAGTTATTTCCATTTTTGCCCACTAGGAATTTTTGGAATAATTTTAATTGACTCCAGTTTTTTTTCCTATTTACGAAAATAAAAACTAATCAGATTTGTTAAGTGTTTGTTAAGTTTGTTATCAAACTTTCTCATAGTGTGTTACCCTTTTAACTTTTTCCACAGATTTATCATTTGTGCCAGCTGACTGGCTGTCCTCAAACTGACAGAACAGTGACTGATTTAAGCATGGGTGGAGGCTCCTTGTTCTACTTCCTCTTCCTCAGACACTTTCCAGAAGAGGCGTTCACACAAAGCTGAACCTGGATGAGACTCCCAAGTGAGACGTGTTAAAAGCCATGGCAAAAATGAAAGAAGCACAAGGAACCCAAGGAAGATTTATTATTCTAGATGCCTCATCTTTTCAGCCGTTTGTCTGAGTTGTTTTCAGTTGATTTGTTCATCTAGAGAGTGAGAAATAAGCCGAATGTCTGGGTTTAGCAGCTTGTTTGGCTGATAAACTCACTACTTTAGTCTCTTATCAGCTGGAATTTGTTTTTTTCTCTGATCAGCTTTGAGTCACTTGGTAAAAGAAATCAAATGACCACGTCTACATTAACCCCCTGCCAGGGTGGTCTCTCTGCTGCTGTCTCTTTGTAAATAGAAGAAAGGAAGAAAGAAAAAAAGCTTCCCAGAAGTCTGTGTGGCCTTACATCCGCTATCCCATTTCAGCCTACCTAAGACATAGAAATACACATAAAACAACTTGAGACACAAGGTGATGAAGTGCTGAGCAGTGAGGTAATGGCTCCTGGACCGATAACCTGTCCTCCGTCCTCTCTTTTCCTCACACCAAGGACTCTTCTTTTTCATTTTGTGTTTTTTTTAACAATAGTTTTGTGAATGACAAAAGATTCGAACAGATAAATGAAAACATCTTCACATTCCAAGCATGCTTTCGGGACTTGAAGACAAATATGAGGAGATCTAGTGGTTCTACTCATGATGAGAGGATTAAAAGCAAGCCTGGAGGGGGGATGAATACAAGCCTTTTTGGTTTGATTGAAGAAGTTGAACAGCCTAGACAGAAATTAAAGACTGTATATCCTGCCAAGATGGCAGAGGATTGAGTTTCAAACAGAACCAACTGTTCTGTATTTACAGGTGAGTCTCGTTTTGATGCTCACTTACGGTGATGTTTGGATGGCTCTGTGGTTTTTCTACCTGGCAAAGATCCTAATCTCCCCTTGGCAGCTGTGGTTTTTTGGGCTGAGGGATTTGCTGAGGGTGTCTTTTGTGGGAAGACGGGTTGGTGAGTTGCTCCCTCTAAGATTTTTTTTATCAGCGAGGGCCATCTGGACCACTCCTTAATATGTGCGAAGACGTATACATATACTTTCCCTTTCTTCTTTTCCTTTCTGCACCTCCTATTTTTGCTCACCCTAAATACCCATGAGACAAAGAAGGAAAGCAAATGAAAAGATAGGGCTTTGAAAATGGATCCGTCCCAGCAGCCCTCCACCAAAACACTTCCCTTTTTACTGCAACCCCCACTTCTTCATTTACTTGTGCAGAATTGGGGGTAAATAAGCTTCTTTCTATCACACGTTGTAAACCAAAACAGGAGGGAGGGTTGGAGGGTCAAGACAAGGCAGCAGGAAAAAAAGGTGGGTTAAAGAAAAATGATTTGTTGTGCTTGGTGATAAAAACTGCAGAACAGCTAGAGATCAAAAAAACTGTGATAGAACACAAAGAAGAAAATATATGTAAAATAAAGTGTTGACCACTTTTGATTTTGGCAAATAAAGAATATAAGATACTTTAAAATATTGTAGTTAAACCTTGTATGAGGAACTGGGTGGGGGAACTTTGATGGGCATTGCTGTGGTTTACAGAACACTAAAAGATGATCACAGAGATCAAAAAGAAGAAACTAAAGATAAGAAAGAGACGGTTTATTCAAAAAGGGTGTTCCAAACAAATGGAGACTGGAGTAAATATCAAAATAAAACACACAACAAACATCATCTAAAATTTAAGGTGGTCAAAACAAAAAACATGACAATATGTACAGGACAGACCCAGGCTTGAAACTGCTTTAAATTTGACATTTCACATTTGTGTCTAGTTATTAATTTATGTTGAGAGTTTACTGACATGCATTACTGAGCACAGATTTTACAAACTCACACAGCTAAACTCAGCAAAGACACAAAACATGTATCTTAATAAAAATAATAGAAACTAATCCTCCTGCTACCTTCAGGTCACAATGACCCACAAGGCCTTACACTCCTGGTACCGTGAGTCATTTTGACCCAAGACCATCAGAAGGGCTAATAAAACCCAAATCATACAGTATAATACTATAGTCCAATTCATTACAGTTCCAGAATGAAGATCTGTCAGCGAGCATGTTTCTGGGGTCTTTGGAAGATATTTTTTTCTGCACAATGACAACAGCTGCTTCTTCTATTTGTGATAAGCTGACTGACTTCAGGTGATTAATATTTGCTCTGTTATCCTTTGAAGTTCTCAACAGTCTCACTGATACCTCTTATCTTCAATTGGCAAATCTTAAAGATGCACTTTATCTTTCTTCACCAACTATTTCTCAAAACTAAAAAGTGTAACTGAGGCCCAAAATGCAGAACAGAAGGAACACCAGCAAAAAAAGATCAGACAAAATCAAAGGAGAAAGATACAGAGAGGTGAATAATCATTGTCAAGATCAAGGTCAGGCCATTAGTAACCCAGGGCCTGGTGGAAAACTAAAACAAAAATAAATCAAGCCTTTGTGCCAGGTTTACAAAATAAACAAAGAAATAAAGCAGACTGAAGTGCACGAGAAAAACTGATGCCTGAAAAATAGTATAAAAGATAAATTATGACCTGAACACGGAAAACAGAGATTAACCAACACAACAAAGCAGAAACTTTACAAATGAAATAAAGAGCAAGGAATCGTAAATCACAACCTCCACAAAATATAAACCTTGAATTTATGGACTATGATGTTATTTGTTAACTGTGTTTGCCTGCTTAAACAAATAACTTACAGCAGGGTTATCAGAGCTGAAATAAACAGAAGATGATTAATGTGAAATTTTCACATTCACACAAAACCATCCAGAGTCTACAAAGTCCTTAAAACTGGGCCTTTCTTCTCCACTCATTTACACTGCCCATCTAATTTATACACTCAAGGTGTTCAGAAAGTTTGCTCTTTTCTAAGCCTGAAAGTCAAATGAGGAGCAAAAAGGAAGATTTTGTGACTTCCCCAAAGACTGGATCAAACCTTTTGATATTCCGACCACTCTTTAACTCTAGAAATTGCAGTTATGTCAGCCACAAATACCCACAAAGCAAAGCTGAAGCGGACTGAACCTGGATCAGCAGCGAGGGTACTGCGTCTAGAAACGTAAAGACTCAAGAGATTTGAAGGGTCTCAGTCCAACGCAAACTTCCAACACACATCTTTTTTTTAAAGCCCAACAGTGAGGGAGGACTTACAATTGTAAAAGTATTAAGATGACAAAACACCTGTTTTGATGTATAAAAAATTGCAAAGAAAACTATTATGAAAAGAAACGTGAAAGCCGCTGCCAGAGGTTTATTAGGGTTGCTATGGAAACCACGCAGTTGTGTCTCTCATTCCCTGAAAGCAAAAATAAATAGACAGGCAGACAGAAACTTAAGGTCCTCTCACACTGGAACATTTTAGACAATGTTTGGTGATTACTGTGGAGCTGCCACGACTTGTTCTTTTAAACATCTGACACTGAGTACCTAATAACATCAAAGACATCACAGATACACTTGAACACTTTTTTTCACTTAAATGACACTGCGTGCTGAGTGGGGTGGGAATGACTAGTGAACTGACAGACATTCCCAGCAGCTGATGTCATGCACTATCACAAAATACACTCACTGGGATATTAAAAAACAAAACGTGTTCCCCCTCAGACTATATGAGAGGTGATATGTTTAAACAAGGGTGGTCCCCAACTGGCTGACCCCAAGGTCGGTATCATAACTCCTCAGATAGAAATTTCTCAGGCCTGGTTTGAGGAGATCCCCATGAGAGGCGGACTTAGATCCCTTTATCGCTGACTCTGGAAGCAATACTAGCCGAAAGGACGGCTTTACGGACCTGCTGACCACAAGGCCACATTCCAAGCATTCTCCTCTCAGACGGTGATGTCCTGGTGAGTTTACGCAGGACAGATGTCCTCCTCACAACCTGTGTGGTAAAAAAAGGAGGGGCTCAGAGAGTGAACCGATTTGTTATTTTTGAGTCACTGGTCTTGCTGCTGTGGTTTGAACTCGTGTGAATCACTGTGTGACACTCACCTCACTAAACGCTGCTCTAAGTTTATTTTTATTTAGTCTTCCATGTTGGATTAGAAGGGAAAAAAAGACACTTCAAACCTTACAGTTTCACAATCAGGGCAGCTGAACACCAGAACAAATCTCAACCTCTTTGAGCAACAATATATAAATAAAGATCCACCCACCCATCCATCCATCCATCCATCCATCCATCCATCCATCCATTATCTTAACCAGCTTCTTTCTTTCAGGGTCCTTGGTGCCCGCATCCAGCAATCACAGTGCAAGGGCGGGACTAAATAAATATTATAAGTAAATATTTACTGATGTTTTGCCAGGCAGGGAGTTTAGATAAATTTTCCCAAGCTTTTGCCTTTTGTCCTAATGTCTCCTGCTGTTTGTGTCAACTCTTACCTGCCCTCAGCCAGCTCAGGTGCTTCCACTTTCCACTCATCTCTATTTAACCAGTCTCCTTTCTCCACTTACTCACCGGATCCTTGCTTCTTATTCTCCAGTGTCTTCGCCGTTTTTTTTTTTCCAGCAGATCCTTAGATTGTAAGTTTTCTGCCTCGTCAGCCTTCTTTTTTTCTTTTTGTTTATGTTAATGACGTATTTTATTTATCCTATATTCGAGCAGTGGCGGGCCGTCAGGGCCTGCAAGACCTTCTCTGCTGGCCTAAAATTATCTGAATCACAGACTGATGTTAATTATACAGTATTTTGTCCATGAATTCGTATTAAATCATTCCAAATGGTCTGT
>JAVKLF010000011.1:4783778-4798649 GCA_034783495.1 Millerichthys robustus | reverse complement strand
GCTAATTCTTGCATATTTACACTGCCATGTACTGTGGTAATGTTGATTAATGTGCACTGTCCTAATAAACTTAGAAATAATAAATAATAAATAAAATACAGTACAAATGCAGATGAATCTGTTAGTACCCTTTTCCTGATCAACAAAAACAGAACTGATGTGACTTCCCCAAAAACAACAGTTTGCCCAGAATATTTGAGGCTTTTCAACATGCATTTTGGTAAATTCATGTCTCACTTTTTTTGTCACAAGTGGAGCCTTCCGAGGTATTCTTCCATGGAGCTCATTATAATTCAAAATTCAATAGAGGGTATGATCAGAACTTGACCTTGAAGTTTTGGTCAAACCAACTAATCCCACACAGCAACGTTTCTGCACTCAATTCAGATACCCTAAAGAATGATGTCCTTTTGGTGACCCAGATGTGGTTTGCCAGTGGTGGTCCACACATGGGCCAGCACCACATGAACCAAATCACAACTGAGAAAGAAATGGCATGCCATAATTTCCAGAAGTATTTTGGCTTAGGATAAAGTGTATTCAAAGGAATTTAAGAAATGCAAGGGATAGGTGATTTTCCACCTTCAGTTAGCTCCCTAAAAAACATCTTCTTCTTCTTCTAATCAGAAAGCTGTTCACAGCTGCTATCCAGCTGCTTCTTTAAGTTGCTCTGTCTTAAAGCAAATGTAAGCTGAAAAGGTTTTATTTTACAAGAGGAAGGTTTGGAGGACCATTGTGCAGTTGAGCATGTTATGAGTGAAAGCTTAGTTCATTGTGAATCAAATTCTGCTTTTAAAAAGCCACATTTTACAATTCCTGCCATGAGGGTAGCTGACTCCACTTTACATGCAGATTGTTGTCTCCCTGCAGTGATTCACCATTCATGCAAGTTTCAGAGCCAGACATTTTTTCCCCTCTTTTGTGAAACATCAGTAGACACTTACAGAAAAAAACAAAGAACATTTAAAATGAAAATACAAACATCTTTACTGTGTATAGGGATCAGACAGGAACAGGCCAAAAAGTGCTCCATGATGCACAGGAAGTGCTACAGCTAGCTATTTGAGCTCTTAAGTGTTAAAAAAAAATCTAACTCTGGAATGCATAATAGATTGTAATACTTGTATAAATGTGTAATCTTTTGCAAAAACTCTCAATTCATCTGAGATCCTAACCCAACCGCGTTAATTCCTGTTAGCGTGCGATTCCTTGATCTTTCTGTAACATGAAGCCCATGTAGCGAGTTGGGCCACATGGGGAGTGCAGTGTTGTGAGGTGATGTATTTTTTTGGCTGGGAGAGGAACATATAATACATTCCAGACACTTTGGCCTCACAAGCCTCTTTCTCCCCTGCTACCTATAGGCATCAATCCTCTCCCCTTTCACTACAACAATAAACCTCCAGCCACTAAGGAAGAACTCGTTTTAAACCCCCACAAGACACAACTGCTTTTTCTGTTACTTCCTGGAGCTAGTGGAGCGAGATCCCACGGCAGTTTCTGAGCTAGAGGTGGGTCTCCAAACACTGAACACTTTCTTACATTTGTAACTGTCAGCCCTTGACCCAAAACTTCAAACTTTTTTATAAAATTTCATCTATGCAAAATGTTTAATGATCCCAATTAGGAGTTTTGAACTCAACTATTTAAAAACTTCACAGATTTTTGTCAACGCATGACCTCTATGATCAGAATTTCATATCAAAATATTCCAGGTAATTCTTTGTTGGTTGACAAAAGTGCATAACTGAGATAATTTCTGTGTTCTAAATTAAATAAATCCTCATCTGGCTAGGTCTTTCCTTTTCATCATTTTATTTACTTCTAAACTTTATTCTTCCATTCAAATGTTTGCATCATTTTTGTGCTTTGCCAACAAAAAGGGGGTAAAACAACTTTTGTGGAAGTATAAACAAATAAAACTTTGAGACTAATGGCAACTTGAATTTCATTTTCTGAGCATTCAGTTTTGAGTATTCCACTGTGCAAACCACGGCTCCAGATAAAGGTAGGTGGAAAACATGGCTCCTTGGGGAGCTTGTAAGCTGCTACGTTGCCTTTCACATACTTTACAATTTAGGTCATAATGGAAGCAAACACAGAAGGTAAGTCCCAAGAAACTGTAAATGAAACTGGATCTACATTCCTGTCCCTCTGTGAGATCGCTTATTGGCCTAATTTTATATATTTTTTGCACATACTGGTTTCTTTATCGGAGAGTATAGGGGGTGTATTCACTTGAGAGTGTGTGTATGCTAAAGAAATGAAATTAAAATAAAATGAAAGGGTGAATTGCACTTTGATAAATTGCAACTTCACAAAACACTATTTTTTCTTTTGGCTAATCAGCACCAACCAGCTAAAGGTTAGCAATAATGTTGTTGCCGTTTCTGTGCGCGACATCTGTGGGCGAAATATCTCAAGACCTACTGGATCAATTTGAATAAACTTGTATAATCAGTAGATTTACTATCAGTATCAGTAGATTAGTAGATATCAGTAGATTACTCATACAAGTAGCACAATGGTTAGCAAATTATTTTATGAAACATATGATGACTTTTGATAAAATAATCACTGGTTGAACATCAGCAAATGGTTAAAATGTAAAGGTAATCTAATTTAAAATGGCCTCTATAGCTACATAAAATTAGCAAACACAAACATGACTATCAATTTAGCAAGTTAAAATGCAGTGTGGTAGTAGCTGAGAGTGATCTCCTATACATTCTCCAGTAAATACACATTGTGCAGAATCTTTGTTTCTGTTAGAAAAATATATCTTGAACCACTGGATGAATAGAAACTTCCCTAAAAATTGTTTAATTCATTGCTGGACCATCATGCTTTCATCTCCAATTACTTTTGTGTCAATTCAAAACAAGATGGTTGCCACAGCTAAGCGCCCTTAGCAAATGCAAAATTTATTCAAACTTGATTCATTTTAGAGATATTGAGCTTAAAATATCATATGGTAGTGGCTGAGAATGATTAACAATACATACTCTGAACATAAGCTTGTGCATAAAAGATGTTCACGGTCTGAAGAAATCGGCTACATCGCCGTTTTTCCTCCACAGAAGATCATTCTAGACTACAAATCTGGCATACAAGACAGTGTGTGCATTCATTCAAGGAATGTGAGGCCTTCAGTTTTCAAAAGTAACAATAAAAGGTAACAATTTAATAAAGATTTTCCTTTCTCTCTACTTGTTTAAGTAAATGATGTCCTGGAAAACATTATGCTGCAGCAGAGTCAGTCAGGTCTGCTGGCATATTTTATCTACTGCTGAGACTTTGCCCTCTTTAACTTTCTACGAAGCAAAATCAGAACTTTCTTTTACTGACCTACTTTTGTAGAAGTTCATGGATGATATATGGAGCAGGCATTTTTAAAGAGGAGGACCAAAATATGTGGGGGCTGCAGGGGTCACAAATATCACATACCTCCGTGAACACAAAGCAGTCCTTGACCTTTTTTTAAGAAACCTTTGTTTTGGCAAAGGTGGATATAAATCACCACAACACCAGTTCAGGAATGAGCTATTAAAAACTTTCAAATGTATAAAAATAAACGTAATAACAAACAGCATGCCAATGTCACCCATCACTAAGAAATTTGAATAGTGAATGTTTGCAGTTTTGGAGATGAGCAGTTTTCTGGACTGAAACTGAACAGAGAATTCTAATAAACCTTAATGTCTTAGATTCAAGATATTCAAAATTCAACTGGGAAAGGGACACCGGAGAAGACTAAGGACACCCTGGAGAGACTATGTCTCTCAGATGGTATACCTTGGAGTCTTCCCAGAAGAGCTGGAAGCTGGCTTTGGACAGAGAGATCTGGACCTTCCTGTACTTTCTTTAGGACATCCCTCACCGCCCAGTCCACAGAAAAAAGTCTCATTAGTCCTCAGTCCTTTTTTTCTGAGGACTGGTGAATATTTACAAAATGATTATAGATAGGGAATACATAAATAGAGAATTTGATTATTGTGTGGTAAACATCAACCTGTGATGGTCAGAGTCACACATATTTGTCCCTGTGTCTGTGTGAGTCAGAAGATGAAAGATTTGGGAACAAATGATGTCATGTATCATGCAAAGGTTTTTATGTAACATAAGAGCTTGTAAACATTAGCGCATATAATCACCAAACTTAAACCCTGCTGACACGCTCTGCAATCTGTGATGATGGTCATCACAGATTCCACCGGTGCATTCAGACACGCTGTGGCAGCGTGTCCCAGCAGGTGTGTGTCCTCTGCACCAGGAGCTTTGACGTCAGATTTCTTGCTTGCATAAGAGCTGTTGTTTCGCTGGGGTAAGGCAATGTTCTGTGCTGATTTACAACGGTAAAAACATCATGAAGCATTAAAAAAGGGGTAGTGCGCTGCATGCAGCTTCGACAGGGTGACAAAAACAAGCCCCTGCAGCAAACTCAAAACCTGAGGTAGGCATGAACAGGTGTGAGCTGCCCAGGTGCACCTCCACAGGCCATGGAGTGCCAGTAATCAGCATTGAAGTGTGGGTAATGATGGGGTGCTGCTGTCAGAAATACATTTACACACACACAGAGAGAACTCACCTGCAAGCACGCCGTGTCTTAGTCACACCACTACGTATTTTTTTAACCTTTTCTTTCTGTGCCTCTCTCATTGTGGACCACTCAGGTATTTCCACACCTCTGCACAGATCTTTCATCCGCTGTAACTCACAGGTCAGCACATGAACGCAGAACTCAAAAAAGCAGCTGTGCTCTTATATCAACCTGAAAATATGGGATAAGCGCTAACCATCTACTTAGAAACCAGCATCTGTTTGAAATGTTACATAAAAAATAACGCCGTGCATTTCTAAAAACGATCATCAGTTTTTTTGTTGTTAAAAACTGCTGCTGTAATGTTGTTCATTTCAGTTCATTTGTTTCTTTGTGTTAAAAATTAAAATGGTGCTTAAATGACTTCTTTTTTTTTTAAACAAGGCCAACAGAAAAACAGGGGAAAAAATCCAAATTCCCACCTGTGTTTTCTCATTAAATCCTTTCGTCTGATGGAACGCTGTAGGTATTTGGGGAAAATACAGCTGGGCTCTGCCTTCGTTTCTCCCCTGAGTCAGATATGATAATGCTGCTGCTGGCACACTGGGTCTCTACACGCCTGAAACAAATGCAAATGATGCATTTAGAAACCTTTATTGTGTTTTGTTTTCCATCTATCCCTAATGGAGATACCAGACATGTGAAGCTTACAGCACAGATCTTTTCTGAAACACTCGCTGCACACTGTTTAAAATTCTGACGTTTCCTGTTTAGACCTCAGTTACAGCTAGCAAGCTAGGTCTCCTACGTTTTGCATCTGTGTGACCCCCGAGGTCATGCTGAGTACACGTCAGGGGGTTGACTGTCTAGCTTCTGGTCTAACACACATCTTAAACACAGCTTCTGATTACAGGCTCCTGTCAGAACTGATTCAAAACGGTGATGGTGAAAAGCTCCTGTTTCAGAGATGTCGTGGGCTCACCGAAGCCCGGATGTAGAAGAACCATGGGATCCGACCGCTTTCATCCATCAACACAGGACCGGTGTAAACGTCAGAGCTTCTTTCAGGTTCATGCAGGAAACCACAGGCATAAAAGCTGCTGCTGAGATGTTAACTGATCACACTGGGCAAACTGTGCAACTGTACATCATAAAGTAAAATCACCCAGCAGTGTTTGTTCAGGTTCCATATCAATTACTTAACAGTCTTTCAAGGCTGGATATGAGTTGGGAAAACATTTTCTTGGTTTCATTAGAGGAAAACGTTAGCTTCATATATTTGCCGTCTTACTTTTCAGTCCTTCTGCAAAGTTTATTTCATGAGTTTTTGTCACAGAGCAAAAATAAGTTTTTGTTGGACATTAGCCATAAAAATATGTGTCCCTCCGACTTTTACTGTCAGTATTCTGTACAGATGTTCGGGGGAACCCACAGCTGCTGACTGTTAGGATGAGGTTTAAATACGTAAAACATTGTTGTACATTTTTGAGCATGAAAAACAAGGTTTTTGTTATTTCTCACATCAGTGTCAAACCATGTCAAGTGATGTCACTTTACTTTACTGCCCTGTAAATAAAAAGTAATTCAAAGTGATTAAAACAAAACAACTTAAATGTTCAACAGTTGTTACACATTATTAATACTACAGATAAACAAAAAACAGTATTTCCCATGTTTTGCTATCCATCAGCTTTATTAGAAAATGGCTTCATCAGCGTCCCAAAGCAGCTCCTGAAAATGAAGACATACATTATAAAAACATTTACTGTGGATTTTTAACATAAATGCAGAAAACATTTCAGAAATAAATCTAATAACTTATGACTCCAAACCATCCAATAATCAAACATCAGAAGCATGTAGCAGATCTTCACATCTTGAAACCAGATTGTAAACTTGATGGTGGGACTCACCTCAGAGTTGTGTTCAGGAAACAGGAAGTGAACGTTTACAATCATTCAGCTGTTAATGACAATCCTTCTTCTCTTTGGAACAAAGGCTTCGTGTTTCAAAGTTTAGAGCTACACAGTTGTTGTTATCAAAGTGCTGATGAACGCATACAGCTGCACATGCACACTCCCAAACACACTTTCCTACACAATGAGCTAATTGCATACACGCAAGTGTGTGTCCATACACATGCCACCGCTCTCTGCCCTCAGCTCGACTTGATTAGCACCCGTTTGTGTATGTACATGTCGTACTGATGAAAGACAGGAAGCTTGTTTCTGTCACTGCTGCGCCAACATTACAAGCGAGACCGTTTACACAACAGCGGAACACAAAGTTAGCCCTAATTAGCAGGATTAAAAGAATAATCTATAAAAATGTGCAAGTCTCTCATCCTAAACCCCAAACAGCTTCTCCACAGGGAGCACTTCTCTCCTACACTAAACATAACAACTCAGATTTCAAACACGCCATCTGTAACCTCTGGATGCTACCCTCTCTCTCATCAAGACCTTTCTCAGAGTGAGGGGTTGCTCAGGGTGAAAGACCCCATGTAATGGAGTTGTGGAATGATTTATTGCTGAGGTAATTGTTGGGTAAGAAAGGAATTGTGCCCACAGGCTGCTTGCTCCGGTGTGATTACAGGTTCACCTGCAATCATATTGTAGTGTGCAATTTATTATCCTCCTAATGGTGCTCACATGTCCTGCTCAGCCCCCGCTGAGGCCATGAAGGGAACAATGTCCAGAAGCATGAAGATATAGTGCTCTTACTTTATTTGTTAGAGCTCATTTGTTTTCTTCAGACCAGCTGTATCATGTCTAACCATCATAAAGCTGCAAAATAAAGCTTTTATGATGGCTGAACATACTGAGGACTATTCTCCTCAACTCAACAGAAGATGGACGGATGGAATATTTCACAATATTTATCTTGTGGTCTGTCTGAAGTTAGAAAGATTTTGTTCAATTCAAAAAAATCTAAGCTCTTTTGAGCTCTAAGTTCCTTTTGTTGGATATTTAAATATGACTTAAACACAAAATTGTTTTGAGTGGAACGAATGTCTCACTAAACTGACTGAACTGACCTTGGGACAGAGTAAGCAGGACAAAATGACTAATTTTCTTAACCCAAATCAGGACAGATGGAGAGAGCTGAATGAATGAATGATGGTATAATATTACAAAAGGTTAAACCCTAATGGACCAAAATTGTCTGTTTCCTGATATTAACTGCAATCAGCAATCAACCTGCACAGCAATTTGTTGCCTTATAAAAACACTTTTCAGAACGGAAACTATTCATGTGCTGCCTGTTTCAAATGTTGGAATAAAAGTGTCGTGTTAGTTGGCAAGAAGAAAAGGGACTCAGAAATAGTCTGAAATAAATGTCAACGTTAATATTTGCTTTTAACATAAAAATACTTGACAAAACTATAAAACACAACTATGGGAGATGGCTAAAAGTACCTAGTGGAAAATCAGTCGACATATGGCAAAACCGTGTGATATATATTTTTTCTGGCACGGCTTTCTTGAATTCCTTTCTGATATTTATACTTTTTTATTATTTCCCATAATGTTGGTACTGGTGGGTAAAGGTATGCCTCTGACTGGGTTTGCTGTGAAGTAATCATCCAAAAACTTTCTTGTTAACCCAGAGTCCGGCTGAAACTCTCTGGGCTATCCTCCAGTGTAAAAATATATTTCTCCTTCCTTTCATCTCTCTGCCCCCATTCTGCACGTGAGCTCTTTACAGGGTGCTGCTGGTCCGAAGCCTAACTGAGGCCTGCAGCCCCCTCCTCCTGTAAAGACCTAGAATGCCAAAAGATCATGATTTACAGCTTTGAAGCACACGCTTTGCCTTCGCTCCTATGGGCTGTAAAAAACAAATAAGACCACGATGTCCAGATCCCACTCGCTATATTAACCCACATTCTTTCCAGTAGAGTGAAGCGGCTACATGAGCCGAATATAACCACAGGCTGAAAAAAAGGAGAAACCTGCCAGCTCCCTGAAGAGCACTCACGTGAAATCCAGATGGAGGAAAGGCTGTGATCCAATCAGCTGCTGACTTTCTTTTGCATACTGTGCAGGTCAGTCTCACTCTCTTTCACACACACACACACACACACACGGTCTAGTGCAGCTATCTTTATGGGGACATTGCATTGACTTCCATTCATTTCTACAGCCTAACCCTGACCCCTGACCCTAAACCTAACCTCACAGGTACATACCTGACCGTAAATCTAACCTAAACTCAATTGTCACCTTAGTCCTAAACCTAACCCCTAACCCACCGACAGCATTTCTCCCCATGGGGACTAGGGTTAGGTCCCCATAGGTACCAGTTGGTCCCCACAAGTAGGTGTGTATGCCAAAAATTGTCCCCACATAGTAAGGAATACCCACTCGCACACACGCACACACACGCACACAACACAAAGGTTTCTCTTGCAAGGTCATCTATAGCAGTCTGTAGGTGTCTCTGTATCATTTGGGAACGTATCTTTGAGTTTTGATTAACTTCAAGCTTTCATTTAAGCTCTGGTGTAAAAGGTTTCTAATGGGGTGAAAATTAAAACTCTTAAATTCTAGGTTCAACTTTAAAATCATTGTGACTTTTGTACAAGCAAACACTTTCTTTTTGATAATGCTCCACGGGGATTCTGTTTTTTTATCCAAGTTGTTTGTTGTAACTGGAGTTCCTTTCCCTTTAGACCCTGCTGTGCATTTATTAAATGATGATTCACCGCTCAGGTGGAAGCCTCCTGTTGACACTGTTTTTAATCACTGGCTGGGTAATAGATGGACATTGTTCACCTGGAACTGCCGTCAGCAAAGATCAGTAAAGCAACTTCAGATACCATCGTGGACAGACCTAACCCACAGAGCAAAATTTGTGTGGGCCAGCTGTGGCCCACACATTGCAATAACACCCTAACACTCGGCCCAGATACTGCAAAGAATGACGGCCATTTGGTGGCCCAGTACCACATTAACCAAACCACAATCAGGGCCAGTTGTGGCATTCTGTCTGAAAAAAGAGTGCCATTGGTGCCAGACCTGGCCCACACTCATCTGCTATGTGAGAAATAAACTTTAGAGACTACTTTCTGAGTAGGATTACAGACACCAGGGAAGGGAGAAGGAGATGTTTTATCTATGTAATAATAGAAAAAAGATACTAAAAAATAAAAGATTTTTCAACAAGAAATCAGTGGGTTTTCATTATTCAGTATTAAAATAGATATAACTTGTTATGGTCAGAACATTGTCCAATTTGCAGGTATCCGTCTCATGTTTATGGTTTAATACAGTTAGAATTTTAGTTACTTCTTCCATGAAAGAACAGCTGGATATGTGAGAACTACAGCTGCTGGTATTTTATTCAGGAACATTTATGTAGGTCAGTCTGCTTTTTTGGAAACTGTAGAAGAACTCAAGTTTAAGTAAAGGGTTAAACTCAGGTCTGTCTGCACTGAAGTCACTTGACCATCTGTAACCATCTATTGATGTTTTATATTCTACGGATCTTGTCCTGGTTCTTATAAATGTCCTTTTTTGGGATGTTCTTCTGTTATGCAACTATAGAATGTTACATGCGCTTATATGGTTTTAGTCTTTTACAAATTCATCTTCTTGTAATGTTTAGTGTTATATTATTAAAGGATTTATTATTTGGTAGGGGTTCACTGTAAATTTCAGCTTTTGCTGTTAAATTGTTCAACACAGATGGAAAATGCATCAGGAAATTTAAAAAATCTGTTCGCATTGTTCTGTGTGTTGATATATCTTGTTTTTAGAATATTTGTTGATCTTTTGTTTAATGATCTTTGTTGGAAATGAACAAACTGGGAGACTACAAATGAATTGCCCGCTGGGACTAATGAAACTGTCTGAGTGATTTCCCTGCTCGAGACTAAATATCATTAACTTTGAGAAGACGGTGAACGCTAACAGCTCAGGGTTGCCAAGTTTTTGCAAATTATCCTTAAAAAAAAGGAAATCAGTTATCAAAGCCCTCGATCTAACAGCAGTTGAAACATTTCCCGGAGTACCAAAGTCTTGGACTGGTCAACAGTTTCATGTAAAGAGTAGTTAACGTGAATAAAAAAGCAACTCAGAAAAGGAAGTTGGAGAAGAATGCTTTTATCAAGTTCTTGAACGTTTTGATCAATGTGAGCAAACCTCGGCTGCCTTTACCCCACCCGTTCCTGTCTGGATTACCTTCTGCTGTGATTTAGAGCTCTTTCTCACTCTGGAATGCGACAGATGACGGATCTACTTTCCTACATTGTTTCACCTGCTCTGAATGGAACCACATGTTGCACATGACTGTCTCTCTTTTGTCTGCATCTGGAAATGCGTGCGCTTCAAGTGGTGCACAACCAACAGGGCTCCCCTTCTGCCCAGCTGGGGTGCCACTGAAGAGACGAAATGTTTCAACCAAGAAGAACCCAACCAGAGGACCCATTCAACTTTTTTGAAATTTTCTACCTGGATTATTTAGATACATTAAGACAACCTGATTCTGTCACAGCTGTGCATCAAAATGACACAACAGTTAAGAACTAAGGTTATCCTCTTTCCCTAAGCACAACATCTCCAACTTCAAACCCTCCATCTGTAACCTCTGGATGTCATGCTCTCCCCTCATCGACCCCTACTTCAGTGAGACGATGCAGAGGGTGAAAGGCCCCGTGTAATGGTACAGCTGTAAAATGATTTGTAACTTGGTTAACTGCTGGGTCAAAGGAGAATTTAATCTGCAGGAATATTCATTTGTGTTAAACTTCAGAGGCTATGCTGCTTTGTTTAGTTTGATTTCCTTTCTGAAATAACTGCATGGTGTCTGTTAAGATTAAACAAATTTTACAAAATGTACAAGAATCAAACATTTTAAATGATTGTGATGACGTAAATATTAAAAAGTACAGAGCAAGTTTGAAGATTTGTTTTGTCCACATTACATTGGATGAAATAATGAATCACTGCAACAAATCAACACAACATTACAGCTAATGATATGAAGTCAACTCTGGTCCGTAACTAGACGTGGGTTCGGGAGGGTCAGACGGACTGCCCACCTTACCCAAGAAAAGGTCAGTGTTCACCTGCAGGTGGAAGAATTTTATCTGCTTGAAATGCTTACCCAGACCTGAGAGTGCCTTAAATAGTTAAAGGATTGGATTTGTCTTCACTTGTGGACGGTTGGCGTTCAGGCGTACCTGTTCTGTGGGCCAGAGGGTGGCTTGGACCCTGCAGTCGATCACGGGTCCGGTGAAGTCGACAGCTGACCACAAGCTGATCAACAGGGGGAAAAGTTGAAGCAGGTTTGACGTCTTCGGCTGATGAGGAGGACTGCAGGGTGACAGCAGCAGCTCTGTCTGCTGATCTCACAGCCGTAATGTAAGTCTTGAAGTAAAGATGGGTTCTTTCTTCTGTAACTAACTGTATCTGTTAGGTAGGTAAAATTAGCTCAGACTAACTAACTCACTTTCATTTGCCTTGTTCAAAAACTTAAACAAACAAAATGAAAAGACATCAGGAGGGACGAAGACAGTGTGTCTCTCAAAGGTTCAGCTTTTGTGACTTATCTGCTCCAAGGATTGTCTTTCAACATCTCTGACTGTTAGCGCTCCTGCCCTACAAAGCTTTCTCCTTGCACACACAGAGTTGGCTCTTAAAGTGGACCTCTTGTCTGGAAAACAAAAAATGTAAGCAGATTATAAAATGTTATCATTTCAATGTTTATCAAATTGTCAAACAATAAATCAACATCATTTGTGTTTCAAAGACGTCATGATCAAATAAAAGAAACTTTGTTTATAATGTTTTTTCAAAGCTCAAGAGAAAAGCTTTTTATCAATCTGCAAGTGATTAAGTGCCCAAGGACAGTGAATGGGCAAAAAGAATCAGACATTATTCAGGTTAAAGGAACTTTAAAGGAAACATTCATGGATGTTATGAAAGATGACCCCAAGTTCCATGGAGTCCTGAAAAAGAGGCTTTCTTAATGCTACAATTTACTTGCTAACTAAACAGACTTTTAATTATTAGAACATTTCATGAAACGTTTTGACAGACTGATGATTACACTCAAAGAAAAAAGTAACACAGAAGTGGAAATAGGAGGAGATCGCTCTCGTCAAGTTCTTTGAAGAGTTGAACATTTTAAGCAGACTTCTTTTAGAGATGGACCCTCCAGGACCCTCGGCTGCCTTTACCCCACCTGTTCCTGTCTGGATTACCTTCTGCTGTGATTTAGAGCTCTTTCTCATTGGCCTCTGGAATGCGACAGATGACGGATCTACTTTCCTACATTGTTTCACCTGCTCTGAATGGAACCACATGTTGCACTAACTGTCTGTAATTGGAAGTGGAGGCGGCACAACTCACAGCCCCCTCCCCGGCCTGGAGTGCCACAGTTTGGTCGAGGATAAAGTGCAGAGCCTGAGATCATTTATTGAACCAACCGACCAGGAATTTCACGTCAAATTCACTTCAGTGGGACGCCTGTAGTGTGCGCCCTGCAAATCTTTCATGTCCTCTCGCTTAAACATGAGTGACAGTTCAGAGTTTGCTGAGGAATGAGGCCTAACATGGAGTCTCAGAACAAAGGTTGTACTGTACTTTAATTCAGCGCAGTCTGTGATGTCTGGAGGAGCCGGGCCATGGATGCGGAGTAGAGGGATCACCTCGTGTTACATCATTGCTTTGTTTTCAGAACAAAACTGTAGTGAATATTACACAAGTACCATCCGACATGCAAATTCAGTTTGTCTCTCAGTTATGCAAGAAAGAAATGTTTTGACACATAACTCACTATGACTAAGGGAAGATAATAATCATAATAAATAGTGGCTTGTTATAATTTAAAGCATTTAAACTTAGCACAAAAAGTAAGGAAATTTGGGTTTGGTAGATTATTTATTTTTTGTCTTGGTAATAAATCTTATCCAGATTAATTTCACCATTTGTCACCATTGAAACCTTTCAACATTTGTAGACTGTGTCATGTAGCTGCTGGCATGCTGGTTGTGGATAACGTGACAGATTCAAGAAAGAAAAAAATATATAAAAAATTGTAGGTTATGTCAGTCTGAGTCTGTCAGTCTACATTTTTTTTCAATGTAGAAAGAGAAATATCACTAAGAGTTTTGTTCTGTTGAAAAGGACAGTGTTGTATGAAAAAAATAAATGCATTTTACATACATAACATAAAACAAAAGACATCAACCAGCAGTGGTGTTTGGCTTCTTTCAGACATTAGACTGTGTTGTGCTGACATCTACTGGTGATAAGGAGAATTACAGTTTTTATACATCAAAGTCCCCTTTAGAGTTTTATGATTTTATGTTTGAGGAACAAAATTTAGAGAAAAAAAAGTGAGTTCATAATAAAACTGTACCATTACATCAGCCTGGGGGAGAACAAAAAAGAGCTCTCTCACTTTTCTTTTCCACATTTTGAATTGGTTTCATTTCAACAGTGAATCAATTTGAGAGGATCTTGTGTAGCAAAAACCCAGGGCGCAGGCAGGACTCGAAGAATAACAAAAACTTTAATAAACAAACCAAAAATGGCTGACGAGGCAGCACCAGAACTCACTTAGAGCGGTTTCCAAAAGCTACAGGCAAAAACAGGCGACGACCGAATCAGGACTGAACAGAACAGATACAGAACAATGAACCGACAAAGAAGTCACACCGGGATCAAACATTTAAAGGGCAAGGCTGATTGGGGTAATGGAACACAGCTGGGAAAGCACAACAGGTGAGACGCAGACATACTCAGACACAGACAGGCAGACAGGGCACAGGAAGACACAGACTATGACACAATTAAAGATCCAATGATTTCTTTCTGGTATATTTTGCTAAGAATTTTATTTTTGCCTGTACAATATTGAATAAACAAACAACTTAAGTAAATAAATATAAATACACATACATATTCTTATTCTTTTGGTTTCATTGGTTTTAGCAGGGACCCAGAAAAAGTGATTAATGTTTACTTTCATGCAGAGAAAGAGCAGCTGCTACAGATGGTCCAGACGCACAGATGATGTGATTAGGGATGTGTTCTCTATCACGTAACCCTCGCACTGACATCTCTGTCAGATGCAAAATACACAAAACACACACAGAAAGGAGGACCACGTGGTGGAAAGTTTGATTTTGTATCTGAAGGAAAGAAAAGTGTTTGCATTGATGCGGTTCCAACTTCCACTTTAATGTAGAACATGTGGTCATGTTACCGGCACAGTGCAAGGTTTGCACTAAATAACTGAAATAACTATTTCAATCTGGAAAGACTCACACAAAACATGATGCGATTAGAAAGGTTTATTGACAGGAAATAGAGTTCTATGGC
>JAVKLF010000011.1:4717443-4740188 GCA_034783495.1 Millerichthys robustus | reverse complement strand
CAGAAGCTTATTGAAACAATGCCACAGCGAATGCGGGCTGTAATCAAAGCTAAAGGCGGTCCAACAAAATATTAGAGTGTGACCATTTCTTGGTGGCAACTTTTTTTTTGGCCAGGCAGTGTATTAAAAGGTTGAAATGTGCAACTAACACAAGACATTAAAAAAACAAAGTGGCTTGACCTCACCTGAGCTGACGGCCAACTTTGCGGAAGAGGAAGCTGATTGTCAGCAGGCTGAGAGTAGGCGGGGTACTGAGAACACAGGCCCTGTAATAATGCAGATACTTCCTCAGACCTCCGGTGAATGCCTTGGAAGATTAAAAAAAACGTTAGATGATTTTATCTATGCTGATATCAAACCACCAAAACAATTTATCCGTGATTTGTATGCATAGATGACTACACTTGAGACTTCTGTGCTTATGAATAATTCTGACCCATTGCTATTTATATCCAAGTATAACTTTAATTGTTAAAAAAAAATTTTTTTGTCAGAAATAAATTGTTTATGTTTATTTGTGCCTACTTTTATCAAATTGCCCCTTAAGGCATGATTAAAACTTTCTAAATTGATGAATACAACACTGGTAGCAACAGATCAAGAGAAAAAAACAAGCATAGGAAACAGTGTGGTCCCAGTGGTATTAATTAATGATGATTATGCCAACATACCTGGAAGACTAGGCCCTTTTTGTCAGCACTCTGCAGAGAAAAGCAGCCAAGCCTCAGGTAGTAGGTGCCATACTGAGCCAACTCCCCTAAAAGACGAGACACGCTCTCAGGAGAGGCCCCTGACACGCACACGCCAGGCCTGACGTCAAACTGAATGCTCTGAAGTACAAAACACAGAGTTACAAGAAAATAAGGAAGTGTGCAGTCTAATAAAATCCTCTGTATTTGAAGCCCATATAATAAATCTTTGTGTCGGAGAATGACCTCCAGGGTGATTTTTGAAGGCATTGTGGTGGACTTATTATATTAGACAGCAATACATAAGCAGGTATGTGTTTTCCTGTCTTTGCCATCAAAGTTTTATGAGAATAAGATATTGTATTTCTAGGCAGCAGTCTTCTGGGGAAACAAAAATAACAGGAACAATAATTTTGCATTCACAAACTCCAGCCTCCAAGACTCATACCTGACTACAGCAGCAAACTTCAGATGTTACAGAATAAATTGTAATAAATAAAAAGTATTAACCTCAACTAAAGATCTGTTGTTGATCATAATGTGAACATTTAGTTACATTTATGTGTAAAGGTCCAGAGCCAGCCCTCACTGTTGCCAAACTCCAAATGGGAAGGCTAAACAGTGTTTCTGCCCGTGTCTGTTTGGCTCGTCTTTGCTGTTAGCAAAATGTCTCACGAGTCAATGAACTCAGTTTAATGAAACTTTCAGAAAGTAATTACTTTTAAACTCAACTCAATTCAACATGGCTGCCACAGCCAACTCAACTAAAAAAACATGACTCTTTACATCCACTGAGCTACAATTTAGTGAAGTAGTAGATGATCTTTGACCTTGACACATACTTAAAAGTCCAACAACAACAAAAAGAATTCAGCACACTATTATAGTTCCAAGTGTTCCTAAAGGGTAATCAATGTCACAGAATTCGATTGTATATGTTTTTGCATTCTGCCATGCAAGTACGATAGTAAAAAAACAAAAACAAATACACCAGTCACACAAACAACGGAAAGCTGAGGACATCATGCCATGTTTACCCAAACATAGCCTTTCAAGTTTTCCCAGATCTGGATCCAGACTGACCACAGGCTGTAGACAGCAAGTAGGCAGCTTGGAGTCCAGAAATAGACAGCTCACAGGTTGGATGTTGACTGTGGTAAGTACCCAGATGTAATCCAGTGTCAGCCTTATCATTACGTTCAGACAGTTTTTTTTATACCTGTCCAGTGGTTCACAAGATAATATGGTAAATCAATCAACAAAGATTGTCCATGCTTTAATTTCTTCTCGTTTAGACTACTGTAACAGCCTTTTAGCGGGTCTGAGTAAATCTTCCATGGCTCGCCTTCAGTCTGTGCAAAATGCTTGCAGCCAGGCTTTTAACTAAAACCCACAGAACCGCTCACAGAACTCCTGTTCTGGCCTCCCTGCATTGGCTCTCTGTGCATTTTAGGACTAATTTTAAAATTTTGGTTTTAACTTTTAGGGCACTTCATGGTGAGGCTCCTAAATATATATTGGACCTTTTGAAGCCACTCTGTCCTTCTAGGACTTTGAGGTCTTCTAATCAGATGCTGCTGACGGTACCCAGAACTCATTTTAAAACCCGTGGTGATCGAGCATTTCAGGTGGTGGCCCCGAGGCTCTGGAACGCTCTCCCTGTCACTGCGCTGCTCCGACTCCACTGACTCTTTTTAAAAAAAGGCTTAAGATTTATTTATTCAGACTGTCTTTTAGCTAATATTTGTTCTCTGTTTTTGTTTTTCATTTTGTTCTTTCTCTTATGTTAACCTTTTTGTAAAGCACTGTGATTTTATGTCTGTGAAAGGTGCTATATAAATAAAGTTAGAAAGTTAGAACAAACACACGTAAACATGGGTAAAAATATGGCAGGCAATAAAAAGGAAGGGGTCGAGAGAACCAATATGCAATTTGTGTTGCAAAAAGGAAACAACTTTCTGAAGAAAAAAAAACAAATTTAATGAAATGCAATAAAGTAACTGCACCAGTGTCTTCTTGGCTCAGTGTTAGCATCAAGAACAAAGTAACTTACTCGTGATCATTTAATCAGGTAATTGATTTGACATGTTTTGGATCGTTTCTTTGAGGTAATAAAGTTTGGGGTAATAAGTTTTTTTAATAGGAGAACTGGCTTTGTTATATCTCATGCACTAATTGCTCATTGATTCTCACCTCTTTGTGTACTTGCCTAAGCTGCACGGTGGCAGCTCTAAGTAAAGGAAATTAATGCGTTTAACAGCATTTTAGATACCAGCAAATGATGATGAATTGCACCTGGTTGAGAGGGAAAGTAGTGGACGCCACTCCTATCAGGACGTTGAGGAGGTCAGATACTAATTGCCTCTGGGAGTCCAGGGGAAGCAGGAGGATAGGAGAAGAAATGCCCGAGCTCACCACCCTCATCTCTCCCTCCCACAGCCGATAGAGCTGATCAAAGGCCTCTCTGCCTCCCTCTGTCAGATAGGACAACTCTCGTTTTCCTGGTGGGCTGGCGAGGGCGAAATGAGGGAACAATGAAGTGAAGTTTAAAAATCCCTGTTATCTGGGAATTTAATTTTAAGACTTTGCTTGGTGTTTTATATACAGTTTTAGGAGGTTTCAGTCTAACATGCATGTGATCAGAGCAAAAAGTCATTTACCAGCCAACAGACTCCCAGCAGCGGCGTCTTCCAGGCTCGAATGTGCAGAGAGCCTCCCAGATATCAACATCTGGAACGAGACTGGGCTCTGACTGAGAGTCTGGGGTCAGGTTTGAGGCCGACTGGAAGCCCTCATCCTCAGACTGATCTAAACAGGAAGGAATCTGTACAAATTGTCCACACAGATCACACAAAAAACAAAAAAATTAATCAAATTAATTCCAAACACTCAAAACAACCATAGACCTGTTGTGTCCTATGAGTCACAACTATAAAGACTGTATATCAGTTTACTTACTAGACAAAGTTGCTTACCCTGATAACCAACCCAGTAACATCAATATTACTGGGAATGGGAGGCATGTCCAGTCTGATATCCAAGTCTGATGTGCGACTGTGCTGCAGTGCTCCGAACAATGTCAGCCTGGTTTCTCTCTCAAATCTTTCTTCTGCCTCCAATTTAGTCTTTAAAGCCAGCAGTCCTGTCCCCGGTAGAGCATCCATTAATTGATTAGTTCCATGGAGAGTCTCCAAGGTCCCCCATTCTTCTGCACAGACCAGACCCCACGCTCGTGCTTCAAGCCTCTGCAGCTCCTTACTCTGGTAACTCCAAGGTCGTGGCCTCCGCAGAACAGTTCTCTCTCGTCTCATGTAGTCTTTACTGAATGAAGTGAAAGGTGGGGGCGCACAGCCGGCTAGAAACACCAGGAGGTCAAGCGCAGCATCTACTTCCTTCAGACCAGAAGATTCTCCTACAGGCAGCCTCTCCAGCTGTTCCTCCAACCTCTCTGCTTCCTCCCGACACCCTGCCACCCTTAGGTCAAAGCATATCATGAGGACTTTGTTCCTAGGTGGAGTATTAGCCGTGGCACTCTGTCTAGAGGCAGGTCCTTTGGTACCATCTTGAAACAGCTTAGACAGCAGGGCGCCATAGGCTCGTTTCTTGAGTGTTCTGTGGAAACTTTCTTTGGAAACTCCTCCCAGGGCTCTACGCTTCCAAGATATCCCAGAAAGGCTGCAGCTGCAGAGGTCGTTCAGCAGGTCGGTGATGCCAGTGCTGTGGCAGATGGGCTTTGTGGGGTTGTTTGAACTCAGGTACATGGTAGCGCTGAAGCCTCAGATGCCTGTCTAACACTCATTTATTTTAGTAAGGTGTTCTGAAGCAGGGAAATATCTAAAACCTGTAGGATGTGGGTCACAAGGAATAGGTTTGAAGACCTCCTCTATAGAGCAATTTATCTATGTACTGTGATAAAGATTGATACATTGCACACAGCTTTATTTTACTGTTGCTTATTATGAATAAAATGAACTGGGTTAAAGTTATCAGGATGTGTTAGTTACATTACACTGCACGACCAGGAGTAATTTTATGTTTGGGTTAATATAAATAAATTGTGTGCAAGTAAAGGTGCTTGTGTTGCAAAGATATGAGATAACACCAGTTTGGCTGTCTAGACAAAATAAATGTCCTCTCTTCGCATTGAATTCATGGAGGGAAAGCTGTTTTATTAGTTACCTGTATGTATTTTCAAAACTTGTATTGTGACGTTTTATTATTTTCTGTTTGGTCGTGGATCATTTAAATGTGAAATTATACATTTGAATAATGTGTTTTCTAATATGTTCCATTACATTTTTTATTACAATGTGATGCTTGTTGTTTTTATCTTTTCTGTTGTCTTCTGTATTGTTGCGTTTTTGTAAGTAAAATACAGATATTTTTCTTTTAATTTCTTTGGTTTCTGAACTGCTGTTTTGCACCAAAAGTCAAAACAAACTTATCAAGATCACGTTATAACGGACTTGGACAATATTCACAAATATAAAACACAAACGCATACAAAAACAAATAAGTCCCCACTTTAGCAAGTGATAATAAAGTACAGTAGTTTATGTACATGGGGAGAAAAGCTGGTCAGATGAAAACATCAGTTTAAGCTAATGCAACTAGCTAGCAACATTGGCTACATCAAGATCTGTACCGCGTATAACTTAAAATTCATTTAGTTTAATTTCATACCACGCAAATATAGCGATGCTTACCGATGTTGTCTGTCCTCTTCAGATAGAATGTTGTCGGTCCCTTCATCTGAAAGTTTCAACCTTCCTGCATCTACTGATATCTCTCGGTTCTCCAGCATGCTAATGTTAGCCGCTAACAATCGGCTTGCTTGCTAGCTGAAGTAAAACAATAAAAATACAGAACCCTGTGTATATAAACAATGCATAACGTAGCTCCAATGGCTTCTTGTTTGTCCCTTTAATTCTTGTTACACACAATGGCACCAGATAATAAAAATAATGTTATACTAACTAACTGTCAGTTTGTTGCTTCACTCAACCTTTCATGGGTTAAACAAATCCTGACTCTTCCCACCTGTATCTGATTGGATAAGCGCTTTTCAAGTCACTGATTGGTCAAATACATCAGTCAATCACATGGGGGATGCCGCCTCTGAGCTTTGATACGTTCAAGTGTTGCGCGGAAAATGTGCATTTCTGACACTTTCTTGTTGAATTTTAGTTACGTGAGCTATGTACCGTAATATGAATAACGGGGATTTGCAAGTTCAGTTAACAAACAGGAGTTAATGATAAAAATCGGCTCATACACCACGAGGATACTTTTCGAATGATTGTGGACTAAACTGCAATTTATAGCTTTTGTTTTATAATTTGAACTTAAAAATATTACCTTTAGGCATCATGGTAATTTAGTAAACAAAACAACTAGGAGCAGATCTTTCCAGCATTGCACAAAACTTCTTTGGTACATTTGATCTCGATGACTGAAAAAGCTGTGATAAATAATTTTAGAAAAATACACTTGATACATTATGCAGAAACTAGACTCACTTCACACAATAACCTCTGTGACATAAGTTTTGCATTAACTTACATTGTAGGTTGATATCTTATGCACACACCTGCTTGTACACTTTGATGAGATTCTTTAAAAGAACAAACTTCCTGTATTCACGAATTCAGCTGCAAGAACAGCAGGCCCCTGGGCACAGACTTGTGAAAAACCCTCTCTGTTCAGCTTTTAATGAGTTTCGGGTCCCTTGCTGGGAATTTATTTCCACTTGTAGAGACTTTTTTTCTCTCCGCTGAGTCTTATTGTAGCTTTTGGTTTTTACTTTTTAAAAAGCTCTTGGTTATTTTGTGTGTTTATCAGTTATTTTGCATTTAACCTTCACAGTCAGCTCAGCTATAGCTTCTCTTTCTGTCTTTTTCCTTTAGCACTTTACATCTTAAGCATTTACACCTTCAGGGTATTTTGTTCCCCAGAGGGTTTAGGTTTTATCAATATCTTAATTTAGCTTTTGCAGTTCTTGTATTTTTACACCTACTAGTTTTAGTAAAAAATTTACAACTCTACAAAAAAAAAACAAAAAAACAGTTATGTTGTCCAGCAGGAGCCGAGAACAATTGGCATCCTGTTCATTAAAGCAAACATTAGCACGACAGATTTATGGATGGAAATTAAGTGACAGAAAACTGTAATTTCATTTTTAACAATGCAAGGTAAACCTGAAGCTATAATGAGGATTTAAATCCATTTTCAGTTAAGTGCAATGATTGTTACAAAGAATATATTTTGAGTAACAAGATTGACGAGAGAAAAGAAAATTACCTTGGGAAGCATTAAAAAAGGACTCTCTCATGTCTGTGCAGCACAGGAAAAATGCAATTGTTGCACAAGGGGAAGAGGGACTCTACAAACCTCTTCAAAAATATGAAACCAATATATTTATTTTAATTATAGGAAACATACAGCAGTTCAAAAGACGTTTTTATGATTTGAATTATTACTATTGAAGGCCTATGAAAATAGATAAATTCTTACAAGTTTCTAACCTTATACAAGTCTCAGTATATAAAATAAAATCTACCTGAAGAAACCAATACAAAAAAAGGATAAAAACCATTTCATTAGTGCTTATTCGTTGGTGAGGATAGCTGCTCAGGGTGTCAGGAAGGGTCTCCAAACAACAGAAGCCAGTGGTATGTAAATGTGTTGTGCAGAATTTCCTGCATATGCTGACTTTTATGTAATTACTTATATTGTAAAATGCTGATTTACAGAGAAATGGTTGGGTGTTAAATTTTAATCCTTCATGTGCAAAGAATGTTGATTCCCCAGAACTAAAAGAGCTACATGATCTAACAGAAATAGAAAGCGCTGCACTGGCTTTGATTTACGATTAGTGAACAAGGATAATGTGCTAAATGCAGCACTTGGGTTAATCAGGTTTATTCTGCAGCCCTTGAAGTTACTCCATCTGTTGCTACATCAATGAACTGCTCACTCAGAAGCCGGCCCGTGCAGGACTGTGGTCTGCCTTTGATAGATCTGCACCGGCGCTGTGGTTTGTTAATCAGCCAGAAGAGGCAATTTTTATTTGCCTTTCATTTTTCTTTTTCCCTCCAATTTCATTCTTAGCTGTCAGTATTTAATTAATGTTTTCCGTGCAATTTTTCTAACCTTCATCACTGATGACAGAGATGCTGTGCTGCCTTTTATATTACGAAGTCATTTCATGAGACCTTCTAGTTTGTATTCCAAGCAGTGTGACACAAACCCGATGTGGCATTTGGTGGGGAAAAAGCATCAAGCATCACAGGGCATGTCGCATATGAAGACCCATGTTATCAGAGAAGATGCAATATTTCAGATTATAAAATGCAAGAATGTGCCAAGAAAAAAACTTTTAAAAGCATTTCCTTTCAGAAAGCAAGTTTGGTCCTAATTTTCATCCATCTTAAATACTCTTTCTGGTGTAGAAGCTTTTCAATCTGTCTAAGGCCATCTTGTGAACTGTGTAAATATCAAAAGACTTAAGAACACATAGTTCACTTTAACAAGAAATCAGCTGCCTGTGGGAACTCCATCACCCAAGGTGATTGTTACCCCTTCATGAATAAAGCATGTGAGTGTTGAATCAAAGCAAATCGATATTGTACAAGTGAAAGAAACACAGCCGAATGAAGGGTATATGTCTCTGAGTTTATTCAAGGAGAAGTGTATGATGAAACCTGTGGGTAACTGCTCTGTCCACACGTACAACTTTTTTTTAAAATTAGGTTCATCCAGCACAACCAGATCAGGTAAAAGATTGAAAATCTTTTGAGCTGCCTTGGATGGGGGGTGGGGGGAGACCAGCGTCTTTGAATTACAGCTCCTGTATTCAAAATGGAATGTCCCGGTTTCTTTTAGCATTACAGCACATTCACAAGTTTCAAAATTGTGTGTGTGCGTGTGTGTGTGTGTGGTGGGGAGAAGTCAACAATAACACAAACATTTTTTTCTTTTCTACATTTAGTTATTTTTCCTCCCAGGAACCAATGCATAGGGTATACAGTTAGAATACAGCATTTCAACTCGTTTTACAAAGATTTATAGGGTATAGGAAACAAAAAATAAGAATAACTGCACAGCAGTAAGAAAGGTCATTTGTCGAGTATAGTAGTCATTTATCGTACACACTATAGATTAGCTTAGAAACACAGGGCAAAAAAATTACCACCATTGGAACAGTTCTGCTCAATATTCAATTGTACGTCAAGATACCCTTTTTGTTTTTAGAATAATTTAGGAATGTTGGACTTTTTCAAGAGAAAACCAAATCCAGTTGGCCAATATTTACTTTTTTTTTTTTACATTTGTTTTGACATTTTGCTTTAGCCACCAAAGTCCTAGTAAGCGACATCAAAGACATCCAAAGGAAATACACACATCAAAACTGCAACCATAAAGAAATCGTACTGAAATCTCTTCAACTGGCACGCAAATGGCTGCAGCAGGGCATCTAGCATTTTAGACAGCACACCAAAGACCACAAGTCCAAATACATTGCTGTGTCTATAGTACTATTATCATCATAGTCACCTAGGTTACCAACGGAATAATTTAGAAACAATATATATGTAATATCCTATTCAATAAGGCACATTTCTGGTTAAAGAAAGGCTCTGAAATAAGATTCTTGCATCGACTGTCAGTGAGAAAGGAGTCACCAGTAAACAACGGTGGAGACAAGGATGGAGTCTGCAGTCGGCATGCAATTAAGATCAAAAGCCTCCCCTGCTGATTCCATTATACAGAGTGCCACTCTGCATCGCACTGAGTGGGCAGTGCCAAACGCTGTTAGCCGGGATGCCGGGGAGCCGTGCCGAGACGGCAGCCGGGCAGGCTCGAGGTCAGTGCAGACGTCACTCTCACCAAGGCAGGAATCGTTAACATTCTGGCGTCTCTGGAGCTTGGCTGCTCTGTGTCAACCGTGCGCATCGTCCATGATCAGATACAAGCGAGGACAATTAAATCATCTGTCAGCAGCAAGACCTACAATTTAGGAATGGTGTTTAATGGCCTAGGGAATATCAAACTCTCACTGCGACCCTGTCCACGCTCTGACACTGACATGTCAATATTTCAAACACCATAGCAATTATGTACATGACTGAGCCTAACCTTCTTGACATCATCAAAATAAAAAAAAAAGAACATCTAAAGTAGTTTGATCATTGCAGTACCAACTGCATTTGTTGCAAATTATTAACATCAACATCAGGCTATTTAATAGCTCTCGAGGCAGAATTATTGAACAATCATAACAGAATGAGTAAAAAAAAAGTGGTACAAAACAAATCAAAAACCACAAACAATGCATAAATCAATTTGGAATGATTTTTAACATATTGCTGAATTTCTACGATATGGCAAATCCATTTAGAATAAATATGCAGTTGTGTATTGTGGCTCATGAGATACTGACATTATTGCAGTGCTAATATGAGAGGCGTGGCTCCATAAATTGCTTCTAGCTGAACTTACTCCAAGAAAAAGTGATACAGCAAAAAAAGAAAATAAATTATATAAAAATATCAGTCACTTACTGAAATGTCTAAAAAAAAGACTCTGAAGTATCCCTCTGTGCTTTAGGTTAAGTGGAATGTTTCATGGCACTGTACAGTAAAGGGAGACAGACTGTGCTATTACTGATTTCCACAAGCACAAGTGGCAATCAAACATCAAAATCAGAGCGTTCAACTCAAACGTGTCTGAAACCACAGGCGACCTGTCATCCACACGAGCCTGTACGTTACAAGATTCACCGACGTCCCTGTGAGGACCCTTTGGTCTTTGTGGTAAAGCTCTATGGGAGAACGCAGGGTCCGGGGTCGGACTGAGAGAAGGGGGGTTTCAGTGACAGAAAGCAGGCATCCCTTTGCCCTTGCGCCTGAAAGTAGGCATCCTGTGCGCGCGCACACATTCCCGCACATTCATAACGCACACACAAGTCCAGCAACACACACTTTTACTCACATGTTGAACTGCACACACACATCTACACACACACACACAGGCTAATAAGAACACTGTCTGCACCACAAAGTGATCCAATTAAAAAGATGTTTTTTTCCCCATAATAAAGCTTTCTGGATAAAGACCGAACAATAAAAATATATATGATACAACTCTTTAAACCTTTTCCACGCAGAGAAATTCTACATTTGATTATCTGTCATACCAGTGCTCCACAGAGGGGCTTCATTCTCAGAGAGAGGTCTCTCATGCTGCATTGTAGGAGCACGAGTGAGGGCTCAGACGTTTAAGTTTTGGCAAGTGAGATTTAAGGCGTACCTATGACAGAGGAACCCATAATTTCTTTCCCTCTTTCTGCTCCATGTGTGCATTTAATTAGTCCCTGTTACTCACAGATCAAAAAGGTGCTTCAGGGTCGAGCTGCACGATACAGACACACAAAAACCCATCCCCTCTCAAATTTCTCATTTCCTTCATTTATGCACAGAAATGAAAAAATAAGCCCCTGTAGTCACTGGTGATATCCCTCTTCTTCTCTCCTTTGTCTCAGTGGGTTAGAGATCAGTCACTTTGTTTTCCAGGGCAGCTGCAATCTGCTGCAGCCGCAGGGTCAGCTGCTTACTCTGCGCAGCTGGATCCTCATCCAGGGATGCGATGATCTAACAGGAGGAGCGAAGGACAGTCGTGATCAACGAAGAAGTTGGAAGCAACAACAGAAAAGTAGGAAAGGAGGAATCGAAGGACAAGAGAAGGTTAATGTTGGGATAATACAAATGGGAAGAAGAATGGATTGAAGCACAGTAATGCAGCAAAATCAAAAAGGGTGAGGGGCTTGGGGAGAGAGTGGTGTTATTTTATGTAAACAGTTATGGCATTTAAGCCGTTATTGTTGGAGAGACACACTTAGGAGAGACTGACAGCCTCATTTGTTTATTCAAGTTGTTCATCTGGTTTTGTTTATTCCGCCTTTGGTGACCTCAAGTGGCAACGCACAATGGATGAAATCAATTCCCAGAACAATTTTCCAATTCACAGCCCACAGAAATGCTTTCAATTAAAATTTCACACAGTCTTTTTTTCTGGCATTTCAGGAGTGAAGGTAAGAAAAAAAAGAAATATAGTGGGCAGCAGTGCATACAGTGGAATAGCCTCCTTTGGGTGAAATAGAAAAGAGAGGAGCCTCTTACCCCATCATAGTATTTGCTGGCATATTGGTAAAGCTGATGTAGAGCCACTTGTGTGTTCAGTTTGTCTGTGTGAGACTGAAAAACATAAGTAACCATTTAAAAGGTTAGAGATTTGACAAAATGGAACCTAAAACATTGCAAACAGCTGAATTATTCACTTCATCCTGGCACAAAAAATACTGTCTGTAGGGGCAAATGAAAAGTAGTGTTAAAAAAATAAAAAATAAAAATTTTCCCCCACAAGACATTGTGTCATTATTTACGCCTCCTGGTCAGACATGCCTGGAGCCCCTCCCTAGGCAGGTGTCCAGGAGGCATCCTGACCAGATGAACCACCTCAACTGGCTCCTCTTGATGTGGAGGAGCAGCGACTCTACTCTGAGTCACAAAAATGCACATTTGTTCCTTTTTGTTGAATAACTTTTTCTGGTTAGCATTATTATTTTTATTATCACACATTTTTGATGAAAATCTCAGTTTTAGAAAAACTTCAAATTATTCAACTGCTGTTTTTTTCCTAGTAAAGTCGCTTAGCTACAATTTACTATTCTTCTGAGTTGTAAACTGTGTTATTACATCCATATTATATATGACAATTAAAATGTTTAATTACTGGTATTGCAGATATCACTTTAACCCAACTACCACTGTGATTTCTTCTCTTCCTGTATTCCTAATTTCAATAGGACAGGCTCACAGACATAGAAACGTCAATTCAAAAATGTGCTAAAAACTAAGGGTGTAAAAGTAAATTTACTTGTTTGAACAGAAACACGTGGTTCGAATGGTAAGCAGCAGAGTCACCACATGGGTCTGAACTGAAACTGAACGGACTGTATTCAGATTCAGTCCAGAAAACTGAACTGAAACCCTGCATTAAGAGCAAGGTCATCCAAAAGGCAAAGAAAATGACAGCTGTGTCTCTCACCCGTGACACTTCCGCCAAATGAGTGTTCATGTCCTGATCACTGACGGGGACCATCTGCCTGATGCCCTTGTAATAGCTGTTCACACAGACACACACAGAGGAAACAACTCTATTATGTACCAAGCCACTGAAATATCTCCAAAACCTAAAAAAGGACAATTTGGAGCTAAACATGTAAACAGATATAGAGCTGACAGTACTTACTCATCCACCATCTTCTTATAGGTGGAGATCTCCTTTGCATAGAGTAGTTTGTTACTTGGAGAGTCCTAAAAAAAACACAAATAACATTTAAGATTAACTGAGCTCTCTGCTATTTATCTCTCATTGGGTCCAACTCTTAATAGCTTTTCTCAATATCTTCTACTTCCAGTTTTATCTCCTCTTCCTCTGCCCTTCATTTGCTTTCACTCACCCGGCTGAGTTTGTGCTCGCTCTTGGTGCAAGCATCCATGAAGGTCTGGGCGATGACGGACAGCGAAGCGTCCACCACTTCGGACACGTGGACATCAAAGATGAAGTGGGGATTTTTGAGGATGTTCACCCAGAATCGCAAAGGGAGGCTGTATTGTCAAAGAGAGGGGGCACAACAAATCACGGTTATTATAGTCAGCGTAGCTATAGAATGTAGAAAAATCTTGCCATTACATCAGTGAATCCATTCAAGTCAGGGAAGCATTTCATGTGAAAGAGCACTTGCAGGAGGTGCAATTGAGTGCACTACAAGATAATAACAGTGACGGAGAAAAGTCTTTCTTGTATTTGTCAGTTTATTCAGAACATTATCCTTTACTGTCAGTTTATATTAGTCTTTTATATGAAGCTGACCTTTGTGGGAATCAGTGCTGCTCAAAGTAAAGGAAAAAAAAAGACGAAAACCTTTAAGATTTTTTGGCACGAAATGGCAGTCAATGATGCCCATCTACAATAACACAGAGAGATTAAAACTACTAAGGTACATGCAGAACTTTGACCTTTTAGGTTCCTGTGCAGGTTAACAACGTAACAAAAAGACTACATGATGTAATGCTTGACTTCCTGTGCTAATGTCTCTCCTGAAAAACATGCTTTTTAAAAAATCTCACATCAGCTCATGAACTTATGAGCATCAAAAAAAAAATCTTGCAATTTCCAAAAAGGAATTCTTTGTCATGATTGCTGTGAACACGCCACCATCTGGGACAGGAAATACACACGCTGTGAGATTCAAACAGGTTTGGTAATATCTTCTGGGAAGTCTGCAGTAAGAATACAACTGAAGCATAAAAGTAGCTATTTTGCTGGAATCACAGAATTTAGCATGGGATGTAATTACCATGTTTGTTTGTTGTTATGGTTCATACACATACTCATATTTAAAACATGGCCCTCAGTTGATGTGATAAACAGAACGGGTGCATGCAGACTGGCGTGGAGTATAGTAAGTAATTAAAATTGCTCATCTCTGTCCTTGTGTGGGTGCTCTCTCTTGCCAGTCTTGCGTCAATCATTGGCATCTACATGCAACACGTCGTCTTGTATACTTGAGCCTCAGCCGACATGACACTAATTTATGCACTTAAATGCCACATGGGAGCATGGAGATTGCAAATGCAAACCAAGTAAGCTGAAATTGTACATTGGTATTCAGCTCTTTCTTGGATAAGTTCTATTTCTTGGAGAGTTATTTTATCACAGCCAGCAGAATTGTTGGGTAAGAGGTGGTGAGCATTGGTGGGTTAACTCATGGCACCCCATTTCTGTGCCAAACTCTGGAGATCTCTTTGGCAGAGGGTAGCTTTTCTGTGTCGCTGGGTTAAGCAAAGGGTTCTGACCAGGGGTCGCGTTCACCGAGTATTTTCCGTATTTGACAAATTATTTTAAATGGTAACAGAAATTCTGAAGGCCATCTGTCATTTTTGACGGATTGTAATTAACACCCCTCTCCACTTGGTGGCGAGTTTGCCGTTTTCTCACTTGATGGATGACCTCGATGGCTTCAGTTGGAAAAATGACACGGCAGCTGAGTGTCCAAAGTGTCTTTGAAAAGCCCATTAATGACAAAGTTGTTGATAAAAAATGCTGGGACTAGAATATGGACGCTTCAGTCAGAAAAAAAAGCACTTCACCAGCACTGGAGAAGAGTTATACCAGCATCCTTTATGTGTCCTGTGGGGGTAATCCATTCGGTTGGGGTTATCAGATTCATGCCAGCTAGTTCCTGTACAAACAGAATGAGAGCTTGGCTCCCAATTCTGGCAACAATATGGATTCATTTTTAGTGGGTGTTGGACGCTGCCAGCAACGCCTGATGTCAACGATATTTGTTCATCGTTTTTTATCTCTGTCATCATTTTCATGAACACGATTCCTACATGAGGGGCAGAGAGGTTTTTTGCAGATATTGTGGTCTTGATTACCTCGTTATGTAAAGACCTTTAGCAGGAATGGATTTTCAGCTGTTGAAGGCGAGAATTAGCACCTCCAGAGTCAAATCTCATTACTTAGTGTTTGTCCAACCTACTCTTTCTTTAAAAAACATGAAACACAGCGCACTATTTATTGTGACAAATTACCCACGGAGCATGTAAAGTTGGATTGAATTCTGACCTATTAGTCTTCCAGATATGGATGGTCTCCTCGTCCACACACTGTTTCAGTGCTTGCTCGTCCAGAAAGTCAAAGAAATATTTGACAGCTGGTGGCACCACAGCTCCAGAGCACAACACACTGCGGAAGAAGTCATCCACAAACTGCTGGAGTGTTCCCTGAAAGAGCCCCAAATTTACCATTAGACACATAAAAGAGAAAACACCCCAAAACATCTTTCCCTTTAAACCAAGACAACTTCATTTCTAGTGAGTAGAGCATTTAATATTCATTTTAATACCACTACCAAATTGGCAACAACCTAAAAACCTTTGTTAGAAATGTAAAAGAAAGACATTGAGACACCTTATTACAAATATATCCCACCACAAAAACAGTTTTATGTCAAGGCTCTACCTTAACAGAGAGTAGCCGTGTCAGATAGATCTCTGTAATGGCTTTGGTCATCGACTTGTCTTTTATACTTCCTCGTTTAGATTTGATCTCATCCAGTTCGTCTGCTGGCCTCACCAAGTGAAACACTTTATCGTCCTCCAAAAGAGCATTTCCTGTTGAAGAGAAACAATGCTTTTAACTTCCTTGTAATTACTCTAGTTTTTTTTTCAAGCACAGCCTTACAAACCATTTTCAGATGATTAAAAATGGAAGGGACGTTTGTCGGCGGAATTGGAAAGCAGAAGAGTAAACAACTCTTCTGAAATACATATTAAAAAGATGAGAACAAAGGAGTATACAATTTTGGCGCAATCTAAAACTGTCCAACACATAAAACAACGTGTATTAGCATATGTAATCAGAGAGAGAGAGAGAGAATATATTTAAAATCCCAGTTGAAACAAGACAAAAACAACTACATGTGCTCTGGGTAATGTAGATGTGTCTGTGTTTGGGTGTGCTAAGAAATACGTACGCTCTTCATGATTTTCCTGGTTCTGGTCATAATTCTGCTGCGTGTGTACTACCCGGGACAAAACTAATGTGGCATTATCTCGTACCTACAAGAAACAGAAGACTTCAGTGAGAAAAACATACCTTAAAATCACAAAGATAATTGGTAAACATTTAATTTAATTGGTACAACTACAATCAGCAGACCTGTAAGGTTCCTAAACTAATTCTTAATCAATGAGGCTGAATAGACATAGACAAAGGGTCTTTACCAAGATATTTACAGGACAGTTTTTTTTATATCACCCCTATTTTTGAACCCACAGATACACCGATTAGCACTACTCTGACCCATCCAATGCATCTGCAGCAGTAAGCTGTGGTGTAACAACTGCGAGACCACAACAGGAAGGATCAAAAAAGGCAGAGATGCTTTCAAAAGAGGTAGATTTAAGTGTCTGAAAAGAAGGACAAATAGGGGATACTGTTGAGTGACCTTTATTTTCTAAGAATCAATACGGTGGCAAGAAGATTTAGTGGCATTCAGATGCCTTTGGAAGCTCGCAAGTGAGAAGGAAGGTAAGACAGCAGTAGTGACAAGACGAAAAGACATGTTTTAAATCTGAGGAAGACAGCAAAAAAATACTCAGTGTATAGCATAAAGGAAAACTGCACTTTTCCTCTTCCTCTGTTCTGTGACAGATGTTACCACTCATAAGGCAATATTTACCCATCACTGTTGAAGAAATTATTGACCAAACAATTGTTTTTGTTAATAAATTGTCAATCTGGTGAAAACTAAACACTGAGGTTGTTCAAAGAGCTCCCGACACCAGGTAAAATATAACTTGTTCATAAAGACTCCACAGAAACTCACCTACAAACACCCGGCTTTTAAGCACAAACCTGCACGGTGAATAAATTCCAATCTATTTGATAGATCTCCACCAACACATAAAAGAATCTAAGTGTCATTTTGCTAACTTTTAATGTTATCCTTCAGAACATGCCAAACTCTGCAATCCTCTACAAGGCATACCAAACGCCATCTAAAAGGAGGATTTGCAGTCAGAGCAGATATAAATATTAATACATGAGTCGGGTCACATTCATTGTTGCATAATTTTTACATTACATTTGCAACTGAATGCTATGTATGGTCGTAAGCAAGAGAAAGAGGACAAATGTCCTTGCCATGAACACTTTTTCTTTGTCTTCTGAAGGCCCTATTTGATGCAATTTTTGATTCCACTTAAAGCAGAACTTAAAATGGATAAATGCAAGTAAATGTATTGTAAAGAAATGCTACCTTAATGAAGGTTTTTATATTTCTACCTTTTAGTAAAATACTAAACTGTATAAAAAAGATTTATTTATAGACTTTTACAGTTTACTGACAGATTTTTTTATTACATTTTCAGCATTTTTGACTTTTGACTGTTTTTTTTTTATTCCAGCACTTTCATTTGATGGTGGTAAATGGTCCTCAGATTAAACATTTGACAGTTTTTGAAGATGGCTCCAAACAAGTCAGTACGTGCTAATGTATTCAGGTTTAGAAAAAAACGCATACAGATTACATGCAAATCTCTGCAATATACAACTCAGACTGACTGAGACGGTGTGAAAACATCAGGCTGGATTCACTTCTACACACTCACATTTATCTATTCATCTCTATATCCTTATGAAATCCCCAGGGTTTTTTTTGTTTTTTTTGGTTTCTCTTTTTCAAAATACAGTTTATAAAATTACAAGAATCTGTTCTGTCAGCACTCACATTGTAATGAGCCAGAGTGTTGATGCGCCTCCACCTGCCTTCTTTCTGGGAGGTCAAGTCCAGATCTGATAAAATCTGCCCCGTTGAGCCGGGGCGCCACTCTGTCAAGGTAGGAAGAGAGCAAAAAGTATTTTGTGATGTCTGCCGAAGTGCTGCAGTAGCTTCTTTTTATTGTGTTATTCAAACGTTATATCAGAACGGGCCACTGTTGCTATGAAGTTACTCTGTAATAATGTGATTTTAAACAAATTCAGCTATTCATCCTGCTTTGTGACCACTCTTCTCCTGGGATTTAGACAGTGATGAAGTGACACATTCTTATTTCATGAATAATTTAAGCTCAACTCCAAGCTGTGATTTGCACCACAGTGCTTTGTGCATAACTGCAGACTAGCGCTCAACACGCCACATGTGACATACTGTGCAATTCATTTACAAGTACCAGCAAATATGAAGGGGGGATCGTTTTTATTCACCACGAACAAAGATGAATCTCTGCCATCTAAAAATGTATAAAGAAAATGAGATCTACGGCATGATGGGAATAGAAACCAGCTTTGATGTTCGAAAACGTCTGTGGAGCTTTAGTCTTTTAAATAAGTCCCCAAGGTTTCTGACTACAGCAGTGAGCAAAACTTAAAAGGTTTCTTTATTTTGCTGACAACAAATTTCTTCTGAACTAAAATAAAGCTTTTATATTTAATTTTACAGCAAAAACATATTTGCTAAACAAATATAAAATATACTGAAAAAGTTTAAACAATAAGCAAGCCCTTTTTTGATTAATGCATCCCTGTTCCCAATTTCTTTTTTTTTATATCAGATTTTTCTTCTTCTCTGATCTCTTTTCTTTACTCACCTAGAGTGACGCTGTCAACCTTAGGTCGCTGGGAGTACGACACGTTTCTGTACACTTGCTCAATGATCTTCTCTTTCACTTGTGAGATGGTGTCACAGTTCAGCACCTTGACGGGTGTCACATCTGGACCCTCGCCTTGCACCAGCACCTGCAGGGTCTGACAAGTAAACACACACAGACAGACATGCTGAGACAATGTGGTGAATTCATGTGCAACTAGGCTCACAAATTAAAAAAAATCCTGCACNNNNATATATATCCACACATGTCCAGAGCAGCCAGCCATCTACACTTACCGAGCTCCATGGGGAGACTGTTGTTATGGCAACCGGCTTCTCGAAGCACACAACAACACTGACACCTGACATGACTCTTGTCACCTTGGCCAGCTAATGACCAAGGCTCACCAGGAGGAAAATGACCCACCTCACCTGTAACACTTTGTTAGCTCAGTCAGAATTAAAGGAATCACTCCACAGACCCAAATGTGGGGCAGGGAAAACCCATCTCAACAGGACCCCCATAAGCCCATCTGCAGTTAAAGTAAATATGGAGCTCACACAGCATTTGCTTGTGAACGCAGCCCGTTACGCTCCCCCCACCCATCTCTGTGTAATTTAATCACACAAGGCGATCCATCACAACAGGAGACATGTAATTCAGCTTAATTTGATAATTGTCCTCGACATCGCCATTACCCTCGGGTCTCTTTGTTTGTGCTGGCTTTAACAGAAAACATCTGTGTTCAGATTAGCTTCGATTATTGAAACACAGTATCAAAACGAGAGGCGCACGCATTCTCTGACTCCTGGTAAGCCATCCAAATGGATTCAGAGCATGTGCGGGTGGCCAAGGTCGAGGGTGGGGGCTGGGGGGTGCAGAGGTAGCTTGTACTCTATTCTTGTTCCGACTTGTAGTTCGTTCACCTGAGCCACACATTTTGCTGCTATATTGGAACGTGTCGCCTGAGTCGTTTTTGCTCTGAAAACACTGACACTCGAAAATAAATGTCACCCCCCCCCCCAAAAAAAAGTGTGTCGCCTCAAGGTTTTATTTCGCTTTCCAGTGTGTGGTTACCATGGTAACAACAGAGCGCATGTGTACATGTTTTGTCACTCACCGCACACAAAAACGCCATGAAATTAAGGAGGAAAACAAAGTGTGCAGTTTTAAGGCTGATGGGTCTAGAATTATATTGAGGTGTGGTCTGTGTCCATCTCACCAGGATCGAGTACTCGACGTCATCGCCCAACAGGCCCGTGTCATTCAGGGTGTATTTGGCTTTCTTCACTCTCACGTCCACGGGCCCTTTTTCAATCTGGTGCTTGATGGCTCGGAACAGTTTGTACAAGGGCTCGCCTGCAGAGTCCTAGAACACACACAGGAAGACATAAAACAATTTTAAAGTTGCCTCAGATGTTGCCAGGAATCTTATTATTGTGATAAACAGCTGTGATTGTAAACACTAACACTAACCCCTTCTAAAGGAGCACCAAAGTGAAACAAGGCAAACCATAACTGAAATAACTTTAAGTGGTAAAGCTCATTGTGATGCAGATTATTGGCTTTAATAATCAAAATGTATTCATGGAAGAATTCAATTTAAAACAAATCAAGTTTTAAACTAGTTTTTTACTATGATTCTTACTTTTACTTTCACTTATTTTACTTTATTAGACCAACAACACATAGAACATAGAACCCAAGAACCCAACTTTGCTCAAGCACAAGACAAAAAAAGCAGAAGTTACAAGCTTTAATCACCAAAAATTAAGCATTTTGAATTAAAAATAACTAAACTCGCTTTATTCCTTAAAATAGTTTAGATGCAAGTGTGCATTTTTGTCATATTTATTTATTCTTATGTGCATGAGTGACTTAGTAATCTCAGCCAATGCTAATTTTAGTGCATTCCAAGTTAAAATGTTGTCACCTTTAAAAACTGGTAAAGGCAGATGGACATCCAGTTACACAGCATCCTTTCCACCACAGTCTCCGACCTAACATACAAAATAAAAAACAGATTAGACAAACATATTTAAAGTGAAGTACGATAAAAACCCAAGACAAAAAAAGAACATTTAAATATTTCCACATCATAATTTCACACATCATAACATTATTTAAAACACATTATGGTGTTTATACAGTATTTAGAAATTATCTCTACTGGCCATGTTCGTTTAAGGGTGGAAGCACAGAAAAAAGAACAAACAAACAAACAAGCAAACAAGAGCTAACGAAAAAAAAAAGACTTTATTGAAGAAAAATCTGATTCGGACTAGGGAGACAGTGATGATAACAATAATAATAGCTTGGATGATGATGATGGCAAAGAAGATGATGATGACGGCTCGGAAGATGAGGACGAAGAAGGTGATGGCTCGGAGAATCAGAATCAGAAAAGCTTTATTGTCACTCATAAGGATTGCTCCCCATGAGCGAAAATTCAGTTCCAGTACATCCAGTCCATTACAATACACAAACAAACAACAGAGGGAGGGAGGGTTGGATGGGGGGACCAGTGACTGAGGCCACTTGCAGCCATATAAGCGCCGAATGAGGATTAAGCTGAGGAATCTGAAGCTGAAGACTAAAGATGAAGACTCTGAAGATGATGATGAAGGCTCTGGAGCTGAAGACGCTGAGATGGGCAAGGACGTAGAGGGTGCTGGAGATGAAGAAGTTGATGACTCTGAAGTTGAGGAGGCCACGTGGACAGTAGGCACAGGCTCCAACGTGTGAACAGTCGGCAGGGGCTCCACGGCTGAAGCTGGGGACTTTGGTTCTTGGGCTGAAGCTGGGGAGTGATCAAGTGAAAGTATTTTCTTTAAAAACCTTACTTGAACTGGAAGTTGTGCATACCTTGAGATCTGCAACAGTCCGAGGTTAGAAGTCAGGATCTTTTCAAAGAGTGAGCAGGTGAGAATTCTGTGTTTTAGGTCAGAAGTGATGAAGGCGGAGTGGAGCAGCTCCATGACCTGCTTGGAGACCACCGTGGGAGCTGCAGCAGGCATTTGAGAGGGGAACTTAGTTGGACCTTATTTTTTTGGGAATTGCCCACCGTGAGAGGCACAGAGCTGGTGTGGGTCTACTTTTGGCCCCCCAACTTGATGCCTGTGTGTAGATGAGAGGGTAGCTTTCCTGCACCTTAGGGTGGGGGGACAGGCTCTGGCAATTGTTTGTGCCTACGTGCCGAATAGCTGTTCAGAGTATCCGGCCTTCTTGGGAGTCTTTAGCAGGGGTGCTGGAAGGTGTTCCAGCTGGGGACTCCTTTATTCTGCTGGGGGACTTCAATGCCCACGTGGGTAATGACAGTGTAACCTGGAGGGGTGTGATTGGGAGAAACGGCCTCTCTGATCTGAACCCGAGCAGTGTTTTGTTGTTGGACTTCTGTGCTAGCCACAGTTTCACAAACCCCATGTTCGAACATAAGGGTGTTCATAAATGCACTTGGCACCAGGACATTCTAGGTCGTAGATCGATGATTGATTTTATAGTCGCATCATCTGATCTGCAGCCGTATGTTTTGGAGACTCGGGTAAAGAGAGGAGCTGAGCTGTTAACTGATCACCACCTGGCAGTGAGTTGGATCAGATGGCAGGGGAAGTTGCCGGACAGACCTAGTAGACCCAAATGTGTAGTGAGGGTTTCTTGGAAAAGCCTGGCAGAAGAACCTGTCAGGCAGATCTTTAACTCACACCTCCGAGAGGACTTTAACCACATCCCAGCTGAGGCGGGGGACATTGAGACCAAATGGGCCATGTTCCGTGCCTCAATTGTCAAGGCAGCTGCCTTGAGCTGTGGCCGTAAGGTTGTCGGTGCTTCTCGT
>JAVKLF010000011.1:4693203-4717343 GCA_034783495.1 Millerichthys robustus | reverse complement strand
GTAGGACTCCGGAGGCAGTTGAGGAGTATCGGCAGGCCAAGCGGGCCGCAGCCCTGGCTGTTGCCGAGGCAAAAGCTTGGATGTGGGAGGAGTTCGGTGAGGCCTTGGAGAAAGACTCCATCGGTTCCGAGGAGATTCTGGCAAACCATCCAGCGGCTGAAGCAGGGAAAGCAGCGCTTTACTAACACTGTGTTCAGTGAAGGTGGGCTGCTGTTGACCTCGACCTGTGATGTCGTTGAGGTGGAAGGAATACTTCTCGGACCTTCTCAATCCCACTGGCATGTCTTCCATTGAAGAAGCAGGGTCTGGGGAATTTGGGGTTGGTGTGTCCATAACTGGGGCTGAGGTCGCCAAGGTAGTTAAAAAGCTCTGAGGCGGCCGGGCTCCGGGAGTGGACGAGATCCGGCCTGATGTCCTTAAGGCTCTAGATGTTGTGGCATTGTTTTGGTTGACACGTCTTTGTAACATTGCGTGGACATCAGGGGGCTGGATTGGCAGACTTGGGTGGAAATGTCCCGTCTTCAAAATGGGGGACAGACTGATCGGTACATATACAGGCGGTCAAAATGAGTTTTCTTCGCAGGGTGGCTGGACTCTCCCTTAGAGATAGGGTGAGAAGTGCAATTATATGGAAGATACTCCGAGTAGAGCCGCTGCTCCTCCAGATCCAGAGGAGCCAGTTGAGGTGGTTCGGGCATCTGATACCTCCTGGACGCCTTCTTAGAGAGGTGCTCCAGGCATATCCGACTAGGAGAAGACCCCGGGGAAGACCCAGAACACACTGGAGAGACTCTCGGCTGGCCTGGGAACGCCTTGGAATCCTCCCAGAAGAGCTGGAAGAGGTGGCTGGGGAAAGAGAGGTTTGGACCTCCCTGCTTAAGCTGCTGCCCCTGCGACCCAACTCGGATTAAGCGGGAGATAATGGATGGATGGATAGATAAAATATTTCTAATATCTATTTTTAGAAATTTTGGCACTCTTATCAGTGTCAACATTCATTTCACCAAATCTGCCATACTTGATTGACATGTGAAACATAAACATTGTTAACTCTTAGCATCTCTAATTAGATGACTTGTACATGGGTGGAGGGGGGTGTTTTTACACAAAGACTTAATCAACATAATGAAGTTCTCCACTGGGGGACAATTAGTTTAGTCACAGTCCAACAGGTAGTCCTGTCTCTGGACTGTTCAAACGAATGAGCTCAGCTAAGGAAGAGGAAGCAGCAGCCAGTGACGTTACCATCACAGCATATAAATAAATAAATAAACAAACAAACAAATAAACAAACAAATAAACAAATAAATAAATAAATAAATAAATAAATAAATAGTGATACATTTTAGGGACTTCTTTGTTTGGGGTAATTTCTTTTGATTCAATTTGGACTTAATTGCTGAGAGAAAGTCAAGGGAAGTGTTAAGTGGTCAAAGATGCAGCAAAAAAGGAAAACATTTGTTCATTCTGATGAGATTAAAACAGCATTTCAAAAAGTCTTTTGTTTTAGGTTAAGGCAAAGCTAAGCTGTTTAATTATACACACTTACTGCTTGCCACCGAAAAAAATATGTTTTTGCATGTCTTTGTCCGTCTATTAGCAAAATATCTCATGAAACAGTAAATGGATTTTTATGAAACTCAGAAATTAATCATTGACTGTACATCTACAACTCAGTCAATTTTACCAATATTTGGTTCAATTTGGTGCATTAGTAGCTGAAGGTCATCCCCATCAAGTTTCTTGTAATAATGCTGGGTCTTCAATTAAATTTTATTTGGAAACTTAAAAGACAATGTCAATAAAGTAGTCCTGATCAAAATTAACTTGATTTTAGAAGAAAAGAAGAAATATTTTAGGATATTATAGGAAAAGGAAAAGAAGAATCATGCAGCAGATTGTTGAGAAGTCCTAATGAGGAAAAAAAAAACCAGAAGGACGAACAGAAGGAGGAGGACTGGAATAGACTGAGCAGCAGTCAGAGCAAAAAATTCAACAGGAAACATGGCAACAGAATGAAACAGTCCACTGCATGTTGAAATGATTCCCAGTCCGCCTCAACTGGCTGATGAGATAAGTGCCAAAGTTTAAAAATGGGGAGACTCATTTTAAAGCTTCAGAAGGAGAACATTTAATGGTCTGTGAAAAAAAAAGAAGTTTTCTGACAAATTTAGAAGTATAAAGGTTTGTGTCCAATTTCACAGCCACCACAGCCAGTATTTGTTTTGTCTTTACAGGTAAAACATGGCAAGAAGTAAAACTGACAAGCTTTTCCTGAGTGATATCTGGTGTGTGCTCTCACCTGCGTAGCATCAGTTTGGGGTTCTTGCTGTGGACATACTCCTCCATCAGTTCCAGCAACAGGGTTCTCATAATGTCAGTGTAGTACTCCAGTTTTCCATGCAGAGCCACAGTCAGCAAGGAGGCAAAGTACACCTTGGCCCTGGCATTAAAGTCATTACTGCGCTCCAGGGTACGGATAAACTACAACAACAACAGAGAAACAGGTAAATGTAGAGCTGAATTAATATGATAAGACACACACACACAGAGAGAGAGAAGCACATCCAGCATAGTGTGCCTTTAAATTATCAAATGACTAACACTACTGAAAATTATAATTATCAAGGTAATTTTGGTTCCGCCCTGTAAAACACAGTGGCTTAGAAATGATACCAATTAGTGGGAGAAGATTCATCCCACAGTTAACACCTCCGAGACTGTTTCTGCGCCAGCGATTTTGGGATTTTTTTGAATCTTCACACTTCCCTCTCCTCCTTTTGATGCTGTGCTACTCAAACTAGAACATGACACAGTTATGAACCCAAACGATGGGAGTCTGACTTTAAAACAGCTTCTTACATGGTGACTTTGGCAAAATCTGATTCTCAACAATATCAAAAGATATACAGAACCAAGTCAAAAGGGATAAAATTTTTTTTACTTTTGTGGATTATAAACACACATTTTACCACACAAATAACCAAAATGCTACGGGTAATGCTCAGTAATGTTTTACAATTCATTAACAGAAAGTTGATAATATAAAAGCGGGAATAAACCTTGAGGCTCTTGCCTGTATGTTGGAGTTTCTGACACTAAACACAAACTGCTCTGTTGTACTGACAATAAAGGCCAATGGATAAAATAAGCCACTAGTAATTGAGAACGTTTTTTATGCAATATCAATAATGACCAATAAGTGCAATTTTCCACATATTCTTTAGTAAAGAAGCATACAGGCCTTCAATCTATATTATAGTTACATATAAATTCTTTAAGTGGACACTGAAAAGGGAACATTGTCGGGTTTGTGCTCCTACAACTGGCCATACAAACATTCTCAACTGAATTTAATATGTTGTTTTCCACTATCACAAATAAAGATGGATGAAGCATTTCTATTGTTCAAACTTTAGGCCAAAGGTTCAGTTTTATGTTGGAGTTTTTGAATCAGAGTTTGCGCACTAGGAACAGAACTGTACCGCTGATACAACAGTCCTGCCTACACACCATTCCCAATTCACTAACTCGTAACACTCAGCCCAAATACCGCAAAGAATCATGGCCCTTCGGTGGTCCAGATGTGGTATGTCAGAGGTCGTCAATGCATGGGCCAGCACCACATAAACCAAACCGTAACCGGGCCAGTTGTGGTATTCTGTCTTAAAAAATAGAACCATTGTTGCCACACCTGGCCCACGTCCGGTTGATAAACCACTTGTCATGCCAGCAGGCAGTCAGATCTGGCCCACACCCATCTGCTATGTGGGATGTCTCATTTGTTGACAATTCATTTAACCTGAGTTGATATCAAGGTATTTAGGTGTGATGTGAATCAACCAAGTGACAACTTCACACCAGGGGCCCTTATCCTGGTGTAGCTAAATGACCATTTCTTGCTGGGTGTGTTTTATAATTACATTTATGAGGAAAGTCTTGGAGTTCAAAAGGTTGGAGAACTGGTTGAGCGCTTGTGTCACTATTGCCTTTCGAGCCTCTGGGATGTCCAGCTTCCCGGTGATCATCACATCGTTGGCACCATCCTTAGAGGGCAAGAAGAACACCCGGTCTGTGTAGGTCTTGTAGTCCAGAAAGGGGATTCGTCCCTCACTCACGTCGTTGGTGTGGTCTTCCATCTCAATCATCAAGTCTGAGACAGAAACAAGAAAATGGTTTTATGTGTTTCTGAAATTGTGCAGCGCTCGTGTATCTACATCAAGATGCAGCAGTCTGAAAATACCAGATAATATTGCTGGTAAAATCAGTTTCACAATAAAATACGTTTTTTGAAAAAACTGCTCATTAACTGACTGTCATGAATGTCGTGGTGGCAATTTTTTTATTTTAACGTTTCAAAAAAGCAGACCATTGGAGAGTCAAACCTTTTCACCGACGCCCTGTGGTTACCTGTAAATTCTTTCTTGCAGCGTTCTCGCACACTCTCCTCAAGATTGTCCAGCTGGTGTTTCACTTTCTCATATTCCCTTTCTGCCTGTTGACTCTTCCTCCTTCAGGTAAGACATAAGTACCATGAAAACGAGTTGAAATCTAAACATTTTAACTGTGCTACTGGAAAACTACGGCAAACTGAGATGCAGCTCTTTTAGAAAAGGTTTGAATTATTACTTTCTGCAACAAAGCAGCTCACCTGTAGCAGTAGAGCGAAATGATGATGATGAGCAGCATGGGCACGATCACAGCAGGGATGATGATGTAGAGGGACAGATCATTCTTCCTTTCGTATTGCACAGAGCCCACCACCCACTCGCCTTTTCCAAACTTGATCTGTGGAGAAATGTGGAGATGTAAAATCAACACAAGCTCTGGAGGTTTAGCTAAAGATTTGTTAGGGAAGCTAAAGAGGGCACACGGATAGAATCTGCTCTGGTGTCAGGAGCACAATCTTTTATTTCATTTTACATGGCAAGTTTTAGGACTGCTGTGCTTCTCGTGAGTCTGCAGTGTTTCCATGAGATTGACCTGTGCTGAGCAATTTACCCTTTCTGCTTTAACTGTAATTCACATGAGAAGTAACTGCCAATACAAAATAGTTCTTAGCAAAACACAAACATTTAGTGATAATCACACCGACCGATGCCAGTAATAATACTCATCTGCGTTCCGTTTCAGAGCATAGAACAAAAACAGTAGAAACAATGAAATTACAATATAATCCATCATAAAAATAATTTTCTCTAAATTCTGCAGTTGCATTTGTGACTTCTTACCCACAGCTCTTCTAGAAATAACTTATCAAATAATAAAAACTGTGGATAACATGGCATTGGAAAAAAAATGTGGTGCAGATTATGAACCAACATGCAACACTGCAGGTGTAAAGCTGGCCTTATACTCTCCTGAATTAGTGTCTTATTCTTGCTTTTTTATTATCAATATATTTTGCTTTGATACTTCAGTAGTGGTGCTTCTTTGTACAGCACACAGCCACAGAACAGAAACAATATCTCACTTACAGAGTAACCCACAGGAGGATTACATTATTCATCACAATTGTGCGTTGGAATAAATTAAATGTAATTATAAGAGCAACATGAAAGCTGTTCTGCTAGTGAAAGTAAAAAGGATCTGAAGATGTATGAAGGATACAGCTGGAGCAGCACAGTTAAGATTTACCATCAATGCTCAGAAACCGGGACATTCATCCCACTCGTTTGAAAGAGCACCTTAAAAGAACATCTACAATCAGGAATACTTTTAGTTTCACAATATTCATGTTTAGTTTCAATAAGCTGCTCAGATGAAGGTTTTTGAACAAGCTTAGATAACTGATGAGTCTCTTTATTGCACATTAAAAGCGTAAACAATAAAAAGCTGTTGAACTTAAAACAGTATTTTTGTATTTCTTATTTAGGAACGACTTTCAGGTTCAAAACAAGAAACAGTTCATAAATGTTAGATATGTAGGTACTGCGTGTTTATTTTAATAGACCATGTAAACTATGAATTAAGTTATTAATGAGTTGATTTTACTCGCTGACAAATTAGTTGCAGATCTATCAATAGTTTTTAAATAACCGATTTGTTTTTCTACCAGAGACAGAAAAAGACAGTCTCTTACATGATAAACAAATTATAGACATGAGTTCTAATGAAGAACTTATTAACATTACATATTTAACCTCTAACTCAGTTATATTTTTCAAGCTTGTGCCAACTGATCTCACCATCAGGTCCAGCAGCTCGGGCCGAGTGTCTCGACGCTGCCGTCTGGAGCGAGCGCGCGGCGGGGTGGAAGGGGGGTCCAGGAACAGCTTGTCATCCTGAAGGGTGTTGACTGGACACTGAACGTCTCCGACGAACGCTTGAGCCTCTCTGGCTGTCATCGCTCTGGAGAAGCCTCGACCCTGCGAGGGTGGGGGGGACAACCGGAAAGCTTTAAGAGCTGTGGCTGAGCCGCATGGGGCCAAAAATTAATCACAAGTAATTACATGCTTCATATAATGGAAGACTAAGAGCATTATTTTAAGAACTTTCATTAAAAATGGGTGGAAAATGTAAACTTTTAACAGTTCTTTGCAGTTTTGTGAGCTAAAGGTAATTAAAGGTAATTGAAAAGATTTAAATTATAGTCATTATAAATATATATTTTAGTTGTTATAAACAGATTTAATTATACTTTTGCCGTTTTAGATCACACACTGTACAATAGAGTCATTTACAAACTGGAGGTTTATACTCTTAAAGTCAAGTAAAACAAAACTGCTTTTTTAATTTTAAATAGTTACATAAGAATTTTGATTTAGATATTTATTATAATTAAAACCCTTACTTTATAATCATTTAAAATGACTTAAAAGAAAAGGATGTTACTGAATACAAACACCAATCAGCATTTTAACATTTCCAGAGTAAGCAACTAAGACTAAGACAACAAGAACATCGTTATTTGCATAATCTTTGTCATGCAGTAAAACTTGAACACGACATAAGCAGTTAAAGAATGTAAATTCAGCATCTTTCCAATTTCATTCTCGAGCTAGATAATGAAGCAGTTTGTCTTCATTCCTTTTACAAACGATTTATTTTCTGACAAACAGAGCCGTAATGATGTAGCTGCAGTATTAAGGCGATTTGTGGGGTCTGTACTCACAGTGACGATGATGATGCTGGTTTCAGTGATAACGTTCTTGGTCAGCTCGTTGAAGCTGGGGTCAGGGTGGTAATCGAAGGGCTTCAGCTCCTTTTTCCAGTTGTCCAGTAGGATAAAAGTTCTGAGATGTTGGCTCAGGGAGCTGCTTATTGTTGGAGACCAAAACTGGATGATTGTGTCGGTCTTCTCGTGGGCGTACTGAGGAGCATCAGGGTTACATTCACGAAGAGAAAAAAAAAAGACAAAAACAAACGAGTAAGACCAGACACAAAGAAAAATAGAACAGTATTTAACATAAAAAAGACACTGAACAGGATGAAAAAAAATCAAACCAACCAAACTGTGGGTGTTCAGGGGATTTTTATGTGCTGTGATTAAAACCAGATTTGGATTTGGATTTTGCAGCTAAATGCAGCATGTTAGACCAGCATTAGGACTACAAAATGCAGTTGTTGTTGTTACCACAACATCTTAGTTTATTTTAAATTCATTGCTCCACTTAAAAACCCATCTTTCTGTAAAATAAGTGAGACATTAATAAGGTATTTTTTTGTCTCAGTTCATTAGTCGTGCAGCACGCTCTAAATAAGCACAATTAAAAATCTCTATCTTCAAATAAATTCAAACAGGTCTCCCTTTAAAACTGGAAGTAAGATGAAAAAAGAAAAGAACACTTCAGCAAACTAGCAACTTAACCCAACTATTTATTTTACCACATGCCAGCCGTCATAATGAGTTCTCATATTTGGGCCTAGTTGGACAGACTTAAATCAAAAGGAGATTAATAATTTGAGCAGTCAAGGCTTTTGAGATAACGCTTTGCATTCAGCGCTAGCTTGTAGTGGCCAGACGAATTTTCAAATCTCCTTTTTCCCCAAGCAGCTGGGCCTGGAAACTTGGCAGGGGAGGAAAGCAGTAAAACAGCACAGCAAAATAATCTGTTGCAACCTTAATTTGGGTGTTAAATTTAAAGTTTTGAAATGAAATGAACAAATTTACAACAACCTAGCAGTGCCCAGGAGTCAGGAGAGTAAATGGGAGGAAGCTGTGTAAAAGGTTTTTGGCTGAAGTTTCCTGGCAGGTTCAGGACTAAATAATTAAGTCGGCTGAGGAACATTGTTAAACTGTGGTGAGAGTGAAACAATAGTTCTGCTATCTGCAGTTTAACAGGTTTTATTGGTTGGTGGAATCTCACGGATCAGTGAAGTGTACAGGAATGAGCATAAATGTTTTGTTGTAACAGCGGCAACAGAGTTTAAATTAAAAATGTAATTAATGGAGTGTTGTTGCTGAGTGGGCGCTGAAACATGGTGAGTAAAAACTGATAAGAAGTAAAAAAATTACAACTAATCAGATTAGAGAAGAAGAATGCTAAGTAATAACGATAATACAGACCTCAACAGCAGATGAGTTTTCTCCCTGGACCTCCAGGATTGCGGTCTGGATGAGGTCAAAACCGGAGCCAGTGATGATAATTTTCCTTCCTCCACTAAAACGCACACAAATACATTTAAACAACAGAAAATACAGAAGATTTGTGTGGCAAGCTGAAGGAAGATGGCATGAAACAGTTATTCAGAAAATAAACTTTTAGTTTTGTTTGAGAAAAAAACGAATCTGGGGTGAATTGTTTGCCGTCTTTGATATTATTGGGCTCCAAAATGTGTAATTTAGTTGACTCTATAGTTGAAGCAAACTACTCATACCTGTTAGGTTATTTTTCTTCTGGAAAAATACTGGAAAAGATATTTACTGGTATTTTGTGCAGAGGAACACTAGTAAGTATGTTTCCAGTAGTTTTTGTAGAAGAACTTATTATTGAGTAGTTTATTTCAAATGTACAAACTACACAAAATATTGAGGAAATCCTATTTTCTGGTAGTTTTTCCACAAAAATGTTAATTTTAATGACTGTACAGCTGAAGAAATAAATGGATAGGTTATTCTTTTTTATGGAAAAACTTTCCTCACTAATATATATTCATATGTTCTGATGGATTTTCAACCTGCTTTTCAGGTGGTTTATTTCAGCCGTACGGTCCACTAAATATAACATTTTTGGAACCCAGTAAAACAAGTTTCTTATGATCTATATGATTTATCATGAAGTTGTTTTGTGGCAAAGCATGCGATTAAATATCAACACTGTGCTAGAAAAAAGAATCAGCAAAAAAATCTGTAAGGTTTATTATTTAGACTTTTTTCAGCAGTCCTAACAAATATGATTTTGAAGAAAAATAAAAAATAAAAAAACTTAAATGTTCACTACTTTCCCTACGCACTTTATTTTTTCTTTTTTGTTCCAGCCAGGATATCCTGATAATATTATTTGAGGGTTCCTCTTTCAAATGATTAAAAAATATACACAACATTATAAATAGAAATTAGACCAATTTTCCAGGTCTCATCCCAAGTAGCAAGACAAACCGAGCCATGTCTCTGGATTCACTCACGATTTCAGGATGTTCTAAAATGTAGCTTTAAAAAAACAGGAATCTGAAAATGTGCTATGTCACCATATCTGACATATCTGATCAGTTAGATGCAATGAGTCAAACTATTTTCATGAACAATGGTATTTTTATTTGATTGCTGCTTTTGACCAGCTGATACTGGACTATAATCCAAGGTGCATGTTTGTGTTGAACTAACCAGACAAAGCTTCCTTTAGGCTGGTGGTCCAGCACGGTGGGGTTTTCCATGAACTGGAAGGCACTTGCGATGGTTTTTGTGGTATTCATCCCATAGTGAATTGTGACGGGGAGAAGGTCGGAGGGCAACTTGTCTGCTCGGTATTCACCTGTTATGCAAGTAATCATTTCTCCAAAGTGATCCCTGCCAAAACAAGGACAAAGCTCAGCACTTGCTGACTGAATGAGTGGGTGGGCTGGAGGTGAAGGGCAGCAACGCAAACCAAGACACCTGACAGACTGTAAAGTCCAGGCTTCGGAAATCTTGGGCCGTTATTTCTCTGTTAACTCTCTCTGATATGTTGCTGCAACATTAATAACCAGGAGGAAGAAGAAAACAAGTCTATTTAACATTTATTCTATCATCTGATTCAATTCACTTTATTCATCCCCAAGAGGGCAATCTGAAGGCACCAAAACTGCATAATCAGTGCTTTCCTGAAAGCCTAAGATTTGAAAGTAAAAACAAAATTGTAAAAAAGAAAAGTCTATAAAAGATAAAAATAACTCAATGGATTAAGCAAATTCAACTTTTAACTAGCTGAAAATCAGGAGGGCTACACAGGAGTTAAAAAGCAGGACAGCCCGAAGACAAAAGTTGCTGTCCTGTAAGTCCTGCAAAGGGACTGAAACGAGGACATTGCTCAGCTAAAATTGTGAAACGACTCAGTAGCGATACCTTTTCAGAGCACTTTATAAAGACAAATGGACTGCTACTAGAGCTCTCTAATGCATTCTTGTACAGTATTGTGAAGAGTTTATTGATATCTGAGGAGGCTAAATTGGAAAGAAAAAAGAATGGGTGGCAAGAATGAGAATAATGAAGAACGTGAAACCTTACACAGCACAATCCACGCCTCCAATGTTAACCTGGATGTCCTCCTTACTCCCGGTGTCCAAAAATCTTCCAGAAATGGTAATGAGAGTGCCCCCTGCTTTGGGACCTTTAGTGGGCTTCACCTCCTCTGGAATTGGGTCCTAGGGGAAGAAGCGGTAAGTGGGGATAATCTCCTAGTACAACTTGAATAAACACTCACATTTCCTTTTAGAGAGACACACACAAGTACACAAATGTTTAAATTCACAAACACACCGATAACAGCGCTCCGTCATAAACATGCACATTTCCTTTCGGGCTTCTTGAACGAGTCCACACCCACTTTATCGGAAACATTCTGACACAAACTCACGCAGGCTCCACGTCTGCCTCAATTTACTGAGCAAATTTTCAGTGGAGTCATTTCCTTTTTGAGGAAGTTCTAACAGAGATATGAAAGGCCAGTTAAATAGATACGCCGTAGCCTGATAACAGATTAGAATAAAAAAAAAACTGCTCCATGGAATCTAATTAAAGAAAACTAGTTTTATGTACTTGAAAATTAAATATGCGTCTAGGATCAAGACACTTTGTTCTTTAAACCAGTGCACTTGCTTGGCATTTCTGACAAAGTTAATGACATCCTCTTAATCATACTAAAAGTTTGTGTGTGTGTTGGGCTGGAAGTTTTACTCTTTCTTTTGGTGCAGCTGAGTACAGACTGTCTGTACTTACCCTATATGTGAAGTACATAGAAGAAGTTCCGGTCTTCCCTCCGTTCACCTCAACTTTTACTTGGCCCCAGGATGTCTTCTTAGGGTCAACAGGCCCGATCTCACACACCACTCTAGATACATTTACAGAAAAAAGAAGGAAAAGTGAGACAATATTTCCAGAGTACTAACTATTTTCATGATCAGGTAATCTGATTTCTTGCAGATCGATTTTTTATTTCCTAAAATAAAGCATTTGGGAAAACTTCCTGAAACAGTTGGGAGTTTGGTCTGAAGGCACCGAGGTAGTCCAGTATTCATTGATTAAGCAATTATCTGAACCAGGGGTTCTCAAACTTAATATTCAAAAGTACAAATTGAATTTCTTTATAAAAGGTAAGTTTTCTGTACAAGGTCATAGCTGGAAGAGGTGGCTGAGGAAAGAGAGGTCTGGGCTTCCCAGCTCAAGCTGCTGGCCTTGTGACCCGACTCGGATTAAGTGGGAGATAAAGGATGGATGGATAGATGGTCTTCTGTATCACCTGTGAAGTCAAAACTCCACATTTTTAGCCACCATAGGAACAGCATTTAGGCTCTAATAGCGCTTATGATTTTTGAAAGAAAAGCTTAAAGTGTCATGTAGTTTCATTAAAACATGAGGGACCATTAAACAATGGAACAGAACCAAGTGTAAAGACTCTGGTTTCGAAAATACACAACTACAGCATCCTAAAAAAACACAATTAGGCTTTTGTGTTGTTTTGCAAGTTAATAGAGTTGCTTTGTCCACCTTTTTATGTCAATACTTTTAGCTTTTAGCTGACCTGTTTACACTGAAATGCACAGATACATATATGTTGAAGTGGTTACTGCTGTCATTAGAGCCTACTGTGTACTTTTCATCTAGAAAATTTCAATTAATAATTCTTTAACAGAGTCACACTACTCTTAAAACTGTAGTAAAATACATTTCTGGGCATTTCAAAGCAGTATAGCGCAATATGTGGACTGGGTCCATGTCAACTTGCCTTTTGGTTTGGATCTATATTTTAACATATGAAGTCCAAATCCTTACTCAGCTTTGAAGTTAAGATGTTGAAACTGCAGCCACATCTACTGCCTAACAAACGGGAACTGTATTCCATTTCAGAAAAAATATTTCAAAAAGAACTAAAATAATGAAAAACTAAATGTCAGTGATTCCTACACACAGTTGGTAAATAACCATGTTCCATACATTCAGCTAAAACTAAGTAATCTTGACTCAGTAGCTATAAATGTAGAGCAATCTTTACTGTTATTCTCATATTAAAGTATCTGGAGCTTTTATGTGATCAAGCAAACATATTCAAGCATGCAGCACCCCTTTGAAAAAAAGTGTTACAGATAAAAAAAAAAGGTCAGAACATTACAGTCAGCTACCTAAAATAAGATGTGAGAAAATAAAATACTGCCGTGCAAATCATGTTAAAACTTGAAGAACCCAAAGTACTGGCAGAAACGTGAACATGCACTGCAGGTAACAACAGGAAGAGCACAGGCATCTCGACAACAAAAGCGCGTGATTTAGGAGTGGAACATCTCCATCTGGTCCTTTAAATCCCACTTTACGCCTCCTGCAGATGGTGGGGCAAGAATTTGTCGTAAATGTAGCTTCATCCTGCCAGGTGCCGACGGTTCCGGCAAGTGGCTGTTTGCTCTTTTATAGACCATTTGTATGAAGTGTGCGCCTTTTAAATCCAGCTATGACTGAAGTCGTTTGGAACAGTCAAATTATTTATTTATTTATTTTAGCATTCACTGCCAATTAAATCACCAATGAGGTGAGGTGAACAGACCCCCAAAAATCTGGGAAGCGTGTATGTTTATTTCACAGCAGTGTGCTACAAAATCATCATGATCTAACAATTCAGGCTCCTTTGAAGACACAAGTATTATACTATGTATCAAATGCTAACAGGAAAATTAAAAATACAATTACAACAATAAATATGTATTAAGGTACTTGATTTATGATAACGTAAGACGAGACAAATATCTACCGGTATGTGCTTTAGGCCGTAATTATTTTAGTTCAGTTGAGTAGAGTTTAACTCAGGCAGCTGTAACAGTTAACTGAGCTGCAATTTAAATTCTAAACTTTTATTTGTAATATGGCCTGTTCAAGATTTACTATAAACAAAATGTCCAATTCAGTGAGCGTCTCCTTTTATATTAATTTACCACCCAGCAAATGAAGAATCTATGCAGTACATAAGATGATGTGCAGCCAGGTCACATCGATGAAAAAAAATAACCTTCCTGTAGAGATAAATATCTTAAAAGGTTTACAAAAATGTTTTTTGGAATATGACATGTTTATATGTGGTTTGAACACCATCTTATTCTGAGCTGCTGATGCTTTTGCTCACATGATATGTAAATATATACAACCACATTAATACATTTATACCTAGCTCTATTCATATATACATCTATGTCAATAATACCATATAATTACCTGGTGGAGACAGAATACTTCTCCTCCCGATGCCTGCAGGGTTCCCCGACGACTGTGATGCTTTTAATATCGTCCTTATGAGTGCCAAGGTTGGAGCCACGTATGGTGATGGAGATGCCTCCCTTCATGGGGCCGAAACTGGGAATGATCTGGATGGATAAATACAACATGTGGCGGGAATGGAGAGGGGGGGATTTATTTATTCATTTTATAATTTATTTATTTATTTTAAGGTAGAAAGGATTTGAAATAGATTCAAACAGATTAGTTGTGCTATAAGAACATACAAGAGATTTACACTGAGACCGTTCAACCAACCATTTAATAAACTGTTTTATATTCGAGGCCATGTGGAGAATTACATTAATACAGCACAAGAGCAGCGTTTGCACATATGTGAGCAGTGGCCGATTAGCGAGCGAGACGCTTGAAAATAGCACAAGAAGTCTAAGACTAATACAGCGTTTAAAAGGGACCTCTTAAATAACACGATGAGTATTTTCCAGTAAGCAATGAAATGACACTGCCTGGCAAAAAAAGGTTACACATTCTAATGTTTGACTGGACCCCTTTTAATTACAGAACACATTCACTGTGGCATCGTTTCCACATGCTCCTGCAATGTCACAACATTTATTTCTGCACAGAGGTGCATTAATTTGTCTTGTATTGACGACAGGAGATTCGCACCACTGAGCAAAGTCTTCTTCAGAGCATCCCAAAGATTATCGATGGGGTTCAGGTCTGGACTCTGTGGTGGCCAATCCAATGTCTCATGCTCCGTGAATCACTCTTTCACAACATGAGCCCAATGAATACTGGCATTGTCATCATCACTTTTTACAATCTGATTTTACTAAATGTTTATGTATTTGTCGATAAAGATCATTTAAGATTTTTTTAAAACCACATTCCTTCCTTCTCTCCACAGTCCTACCAGTTTTTTATATGTTGGACAGATTTTAGTTCTTTTAGCAATCTCCTTGGATGTTTCCTCTGCTTGATGCCGATTATTTAAGCCTCCTGAAACAGATCTTTTCCACAACCACAGGATGTGCCTTTCCATATTGTTGTTTAACAAATGAGAAGCTACTCACTCCATCAGTTAGGGTTAAATAACTTGTTCCAGCTGAAACATGATCACCCCTGCAGCTCTTACAGGTGGTGAACTTTTTTTTTGGGCCAGGCAGTGTATTTACTATAATGAAAACACGCGTACATTAATTTTTTCATATATATAATAGAAGAACAATAAATACTACTACTTAACTGAGTAACATTACCATCAAATTGCATGCAAAGCACTCGGTCAGGCTGCATTAGTAATACTTGATGTTTTATAGTTAATATTAATATGACAACTCCATGTCAGTGACGGTTAACATGTAAAAGAGATATTTATGGTGCTTTCTATTTATACTCAAAGTTAAAATAAATGTAAAAATCAGTGAGTAAACCCATATCAACATGGCTGATTCACGTAAGAGAAATGGTGATAGATACAGTAATAAACAATTTTTCATCTTTTTCCAGCTGTATCCTAATAAATCTGTTACATGCATCGTGTGACACTACTTCTGTTAGGAAACATGTTGCTACAGTGTTTGAATGGACAGAATGCAAAGAAATGCAGATTTCCCAGCTTGTACTGCTAATAATAGTTAGCACAACAAGGAGCTAATCTCATTAGTTTTCTAGCTGGCAACACTTTTGAGTGGGATGTCATTTCCAGATCCACGCTCCTGCGTTTGAGGTAAATGGAAAGCAGCAGTAGAGAACCCTGCTTACAAGGTTTTCCAGAGGTTATCCTGCAAACATTAGTTACTTTCTCTAATTAGTATAAAGAACAGCTAATGTTTAACGGAATGAGCATTGATTTGATTATGCTGTATTAAGATTGATCCAATACGGTCACCAAAAGGAGTTAGAACCTCTGCATGTCATAAAAAATCTGGAATGTTTGTCACTGTTAGACATGTGCACAGAAAAACCAAGAATGACCAAACATCATTAAGAGATGCCCTCTGGAGAAACTGAAAACCTTTAAAAAATAGTGATTGGTTGGTTAATATATTTCAGTCTGGGTGATAGTGATGGCTAAATAAATTAAAAAATGAGGCGAACCTTATTTAAAAATCTTGCCAAAACACGCAGTCATGGCAACATTTTGATAATATTTGTTTGGCTGTATTATTGCTGGAAACCTTTGTTTAGATGAAAAGAAACACAATTACGGCTGGTTTTATGTCAATGACAAAAAGACACCAACAATTTAGTAAGTAAACAAATTATCGATCCTGTCTAGACAAGACTGAGTAACATTGCAGCGTGGTCTCAAGGAGATTCCCAATTCTTCTGTCAACATAAAGATGAGACAGAAAATGCACAGCCGATAAACTGCTCCATTCGATATTCCAATTTGAAAGGTCAATATCCTGTCTCTGCTAATCACAGGCTTTAAAGCAAAGCACAGTTTCTGTCTGAAAAGTAAACGCCAGGTGATGACAACATTGTTGTCACTACTCACGTAGTTGATCTCGGGGTCGGGGCACTCGATGGCGTGGGGATCCCCCTGCTGTTGAGCACAGAGTTTCTCGTACACGCATGCCTTCTGCTTGTTGCACCACACACACCTGTACTTTGGGTCGGCGTACTTACAGAGACTACAGTCTTCCCTCCCCATGGAACAGTTGTACAGGGTGACTGAATGACAATTGGTGCAAAGACAAAAAACAGCCATATATAACCTTTAAAAAATATTCCCATTAATTCCTTATACTTGTATATGTCCCTGAGTATTTTTCTACAATGCATTTATCTATATTTATCACTGTAATGCGAAATGTATGATTGCTTGCAATGCATCACTGCGCAATTTATAACATTCTGTCAAAATAGGCTGAATGCTGAAGTCATTATCAATTACTTTCTGAAGATTAAAGGTAGCTTCCTCATCTCTAATGGAGCTCCCACAAAGAGCAATATATAAATAGCATCCCCACATTAAGATGAGAAAATTCACCGTTCAGTGTGCTGTCCATCTTCTTGCCAGTCTCCTTGTCCTTCACGTAAAAAAGAACATTGGTCTCTGGTGACTTATCATAGGAAAACTGCAAAATTGAAGAGGAAAATGATGAATTATTAATACAGAATCTAATGATTAATGACATTTAAACTCGTCTCTACAAACAGTGTGGGTTGCTGCTCCCAAATACCATGGGGGGGAAAGCCTAAGAAAAATTATACCCAGCCTGGCAGATTTTCAGCTGAGGAAATCAATGTTGAAGAAAGAACATAGCCTGGAGGCTAAACATGGTTTGAGTAACTCAATCACAAAATTTAAAATGTAGAGTTTGGAGCTAAAGTTACTCGAAAAAGGTAACTGTGTCCATTAGAGGGAGCTAGAGAATATTAAAGGAAACCATAAAAAGCTGTTAAAGGGTGATTTCATTTACAAATGTAGAACATAAAGGCAGTTTTACAGAGAAAGTCGGCACACAGACTGATGTACTACAAAGGATTTGACTCTTAGAGGTCGTAGGCAGCTCTACAATATACAAAGAGTTTTCAGTGTTGCTTTAAATTGCACTTTGGGAAGCCGCTCCACAAATCAGCCATAATTTAAGAGCCTGGCAAAAACTGAATTTTGCCAAAATCCCAAGAAGGGAACAAGTGTTGTATCAAAACCAGCTGCACTCACATTGAAACCGCTGAAAGTGTAAAACGGACCCTCCTCAGAGTTGACCTCCTCCTCTACGTTCTTCATTAGTTCGGTACCGATGGTGAAAATGTGACCCTACAGAACCACAGTAAGGAAAAGGTCAATATATACACTAATCATGGGACTATTGATATCACTCTGTTCCTACCCTCAGAACAATCAGCATCTCAGCACATAGAAGTCATATCACAGTGAACATAAAATTAATAGTTTGCCAAAGAGAGAGTACTACATTAGGCTTTTAGAAAGAAACTGGCGCAGAAGGTAATCAGAACGTTCTTGCTTTATTCCCAGCCTCCCCAGCTCATACGTATTAGTGGATAAGCTCATGAATCATGCTGTTGCTCCGATGTACCATCAGTGTAAGAGTGCATGTATGACAAAGAACACGCTTCGTGTATAGGATAAAAGCTTTGTATAATCGTGAGTCTAAATGTGGCTCGAACTATAAAGCACTTTGAGTGGTCAATAACGTGCTACAGAAATGCAGCACATTTACCACTACTGGTTTTTATGACTTCCTTTTGAGAATTTGGTGATCAATAGAAGGCAGCAAATGTGACTTCTGCTTTTAGTCTGTGCAGATTCAACACACGGACACATATCTGAATGTACAGACTGTTTTCTAATCTTTCAGACTAATTTCTTCCATTTGTTCTCTTCACATACTAGCTTGTAACTATCCAATCAGAATAAGGACTACATGAGAAAGCTAACCTAATAGAACTTCCTGGCCCTCGGAGTGGGTGGGGGGGACAGTGGGGTGTTCAACAATACAAATATGTTTTGCTTTTAATAACAGTTTTTATAACTTGGAAGATTTATTTAGGAAATCTGCAGCTTTTCTAACTGCTGTGTATTCTTAAGGTTTCTCATATAACTTATATCAAAGATTCTTGTTATAGACAAAAAGAAAATTGATTTTCTTTGTTTTCAGTGGGTTGAAACGTTTTTGAATGAATGTTATTCATAGTGTGAATGTTCACAAGACAAAATGTGATTATGGTGATAAAACTAAACGTTCACACAGACAGGGTGCATTTGCCTTTATATAAATTTTGTTATTCAGAATATTTAAAACAAGTAGCACAGCTAGTCCTTTGCACAGTACAAAATAACTTAAACATTTCCATTTATATTTGCCAGACTGATAGATTTCCACATTAAAATTACACTCAAAGGGGATAATGCTTTAAAGCAGGATTTTTAACTGGCAGCCTGCGGGCCACATCCTGCCTGCGGGTGACTTCAGTCCGGCCTGCCAAGGAGTAAAAAATTAATAAATAAACTAGCAAATTGCAGGTCAGTCTGGTAGGAATTAAAACACTACTGTCCAAAATTAGGTTATTAAAACAGCTACCTGCAACAGGTAATACATCAACTGTTTTATATTTATAACATTTCAAAAGAACTTCACTTCAAAAAAATATTTATTATTAATCTAATCCCAGTTGATTAGTTATGCAAATGAATGTTCAGTGACGCTGACGGTTTCAATCAGACAGGTGGAATCAATATAATTTTTTTATGTGTGTCTATTTGATTTTGAGATAGCTGCTGTAAATCAGTTACCACTGATATTTTACTGACACAGCCTCTGAAACGCATTCATGTGTGCAATTGTGCCACTTTACCTTGTAGTTGTTTAAATTGATCCCCTCAAAGCTGATCAGAGTCTTGTGGCCTACAGGAATCAGGACTGGATCTGGATTCTCAAACTGGGGACACTCTGATCCCTGAAAACAAAACAAATCTAATGAGACACTCCCACTTCTAACGATGTACATTTTAAATATGCAAGCCACTTAGCAGACACGCTCATCTGCAGCGACAGATAAGTGTATCAGTGAAACATCTGATGACTTGTAAATTGATATCCTCCACCCTCTACACTTGCACTGCAAGATGGCGGCAGCTGATAGGGGGATTTGTGTTTTTAATAATTTTCTGGTAGGATGTGCATTGCTAAGGCACAGCCTCACATGCGAAGCAATGATTAGATGTATATTTTAAACTTATTTTCCATATTTGGTAATGTTTATCATACATATACCATCTATGATGAAGGATTTTGACCCACCTTACGGTGTCTGATGATAGTGGGACCCGTTATGCTGTCGTCCTTGTCACTGCAGGTGTGGTCCAATGTATTCCACTGGCATCCCCACGGACTACTAACACATGACATGCACCTGGAAATGCACAACGACAGAGGCTGCTTTCAACAACTATCAACAGATAGGATTTTGTGCATGCAATCATATCAGTGCACACGCACAAACACAAATAAAAGCACATGCAAACAAAATCTAAAACATGCAAACTCATCAGGGAGTGTCCAGAACAAGATTCTATGTTGCTGACAATGAAATGGATCTCTGCAACTTCACATAAGCAAAGCTCATTCATCACACATGCCTCAGCATGAAAGAAATGAAGAAAAAAAAGTGAGGGTAGGGTGGGGGGAGGCTGGTAAGATCGACTTTCAGTTTTTGATTAATGAAAAGGAAACAGAGGCAATTTCCTCGGTTTGGTAATAAAAGGACAAAAAATGCTGGAGGTGCATTCAAAACTACAATGCATCACAATTTCCAAACAGAGCTCTGATACCTCATCTGTTCATGCATGGTGATAAATTTGCATCAAGGTTGTCAGTTGATGCTGTGTTCAGTGTCACTGTGTGCTTTTGGTGAGTGACGGAGCAGAACTGATAGAGAGTGGCGGCACTTACGGTGTGTTCTCAGATTTCCTCACTGTGGCCGCGCAGTTGTAGAACTTGAACTCCCGCGAGGCCAGTTCCACAGTCTCATTGGCAAAGATCCGGATAGAAACAGCCACAAAGTCTGAGGGAATCCACAAAAATGAAGGAAACAAATTGCAGCACAGGAAAAGCTCTTTTTGGCAAGGACTGCGAGTATCTATTAGCAACAATTACAAACCTAAGCAAGTTATTTACGCAAGATGTTAAACCACTGGAACAACTCCTACCTCTGTTTTATTATAAAATATTAATAAATAATCAATAAATACAACACATATTACAGGTCTAGCATTCCTTAGAAGACTGCATATTGCCCGCCACCTTATTAAACGAAATGATCTTCAGATGAAAGGGACGGACTTATAGCCATTTGGGTCAAACCTTGTAAATAATATTATGATTATGATATCAATGTAATTTAATATTGAAAGATATCACATGATCTGTTATAGCTCCAAGTCATCAAGCCTCAGCTCCTAATATGTAAATTTGATTGAGCTTTAGTCATTTTTGTGTTTGCTATGGATGCAAAGCTGTAGAGGTCATGTGAAATTAGATCGACTTAAATACAGAGCAAGTCAAAAGTCACAGGACATTTTATTTCGGAAAGAAAAGGGAAAATGGCAGATCGGGAAAAATGGCCCATCCTTTAGACCATCTCCAAATCCACCATATTGGATCAAAAACAAAAGGCATCCTGTGACTTTTGACTCATCCTGCATTGAATTAGATGCAGTTTCTGATAGTTTTGATCAAATCTGTCCTGTGGTTCATGAGATATTTTCTTTAAAACGCCGCCACCCCCAAGAATGAACATCTAAACATCCTCTGGAGTTTGCAGTTAATTAAATTTTCTAAACTAGTTGACACAGATTTAAACAAACGTTTGTTGGGTCAGCATAAAAAGAGATTCACAAACATTCGTCTTGAAAAGAGAGTGAAAAAAGGAAGATGAAGTAGAAAAGCCATATACCTTGGTCCTCAGGTGTCTGTGGTATGAGTGAGGGCGGTGGTAGATCACATGACACCTGACTGGAGTCCAGCATGGTGCCTTTGCTGTGGAACAAGTCAATGATGCATTGCAGACGGTCAGAAGGTCCAATTGCAGGAAGAGATGGAATGTTGATCTGTAACTGATAAAACACACAAAGATGGTGAAAAAAACCCAAGATAAAACATGTTCAGTATTGGTATCGTGCATTTTAATGAAAAAAGGTGAATCCATTTCTCTGCTGTGTGTATAATTCAACACAGCAATGAAACAGTAGTTGAAGAAAAGAAAGGGTTTCCTTTTGAAGACAGGAGATTGATTGAGAGCGGGAAAGGAGGAGACACGCTTTTGATGGAAATTCAAGTGCGAGTCGGAAAGGGAGGGACAGAAAAACAGTCAGAAAGCGAGGGAATGAGAAAAACTATTTAAGAAGCAAAGCACATAAGAGAGACTCTCCATCTTCACTCTGTAGACACAATCAGCAAGGTAGGTTATAATAAGACAGTTTGGAGTTTTCTGGGTGGATCGATACACAGGAAGACCAATAGCCCAGGGTCTCTGACTCACAATGTAAACAGCTTTTAGCTCAGACTTCAGATATTTCTGTAACACACATGAGTGGAGTTGCATACCGCAAAGTCAGATGGACAAATACAGAACAAAGAGCAAATGAGGGGAGTGTGGTACCTTGTCTGTTTTTTTGCAGGAAAGGTTGGAGGGATAGAAAGATACGATCTTGACACACTGCTGCTTGGGGCTCCACAACCAGCCGTTCTTCTCCTCTGCCCGTCGGCACTCGGACCTTCTGGTACACCTTCAGATGGAAAAATGAACAACTCCCATCAGCCCCTGCTCTATATTCCATAAACACTTTCACAGAAAAATAAAGCCACAAACACCAACAGAGGTTCAACGCGACTAAAACCCTGAGACACACGTGGCCTTGAACAGGAATGCTTTTAAAATAATCTTTAGCATGACACAAACTATTAAAGTACGTGACGTCTGACTAATTTATCTTTTAAATATTCTTATTTATATCTGAAGTGTACAAAATTAATTAGGTATGTTATTATTTTCTGTGTTTGTTAAGAACATCTAAACCCCCCCCCCACACGTTTTCTTTTATTTTAATTTTTATTAATAATTAAAATTGCACCCCTCCCCCCACTCTCACTACTCGTGTGCAGAGCCATGTTGCAGGTTTAGTTGATTTGTCATCAGGTTTAGCTACTGTCCAAGACCTTCGTGTGAAACTGTCAAGAGGAGTCCCAAGTATCATCCCTGGAACTCTGCGTGAACCTGGCAGTAAATGCAGCACTTTTGAAAAACAGGAACAAAGCCACCGTGGAAATGCAACTTTAGACTTGAAGAAAGAGTTCAACGTTTAACCAGTTCATAACTTTCCTGACTGATTTTTGTGTCTGCAAATAAAGTTGAAATGACATATCAGTTGTCTTTAAATTAGGTATATTGTGGTTTTGCAGCGTATAAAAGAAGCATACAAAAAGCAGCAACCTTGGCATATTTTACAGTAATTAAGGTTGAACAAGTATCCTAATGGGATGTTTTATAGTTAGGATTTTGTGCTTTTAATGTCTGACATCAATGATGGAAAATGAATATGTGACTGAGAGCACCTGTAATGAGAATATTAAGACACAGTATGTGAATCCAGGGAGTAGGAGGGATGCAAATTGATAAAAATCTTAATGTCATGACATAAAAATGCTAATTAGCAAGTAAAGTAATACTGAAACATTAGGCAGCTTTTAAACCAAACTTCAGCTACATTGGATTGGAAATAATTAGGAACACTGGAGAAAAAAAAGCATTTCAGAAGAGTTAAAGTACAACCGTTCTTGTCTGATGATCTAACACAGGGGTGCAGGGCTCACAGAATCCAGCTGATATGTGCACGGTGCATATGCACATGTTTGATTTCACCATTCCCACTGGTAAATGGTCAGAGTGCTGATGTGTTTTTGACCACATTTGTGCTGTGGAGCAGCATTTGCACACAAACACAAGGACACGCGGAGGCACCCCTTCTGGATATTTTCATCGCCCCAACAAGACTGGTTTTCTTCACCTGCAAAGCCAGCTGGACAGAGGAGAATGAGCTGTCTGTGACATTTTCTTCCCTTCCCCGTCACTGTTTCTCATTCTCTGTATCCGTGCGTCGGGTAAACACAACAGAGACAGCAATTAAATGTAAAATTTAACATCTTATTTTGTGTTTAACAGTTAAAATTTAACAGTGTTAATTGAACTGTTAATAAGAATGTTTAAATCTGAGTACAGCAGATATACAGTATTACTGATCTATTTACTTAGTATTTCTTGATTTGTGTATTTGTGGTTTGATTGATTGAGAGTTTTATTATAATTTTGTACAGAAAAGTACCTGAGGAAAGTTCTACACAACCTGTTTACACCGGGTTCCTTGTTCACCTTATTTTGTGTTTGCTTATATATTTGTTAATTACTGCGAGATTTATTAGTAATTTTGTTCAGAGAACAGCTAATAATACATTACATTTAACAGTACATGTTCCATGCAAATTGACTACCAAAGAAAGGATGTAACTGAGGAAAGTTCTACACAACTTGCTTACACCAGGGTCCTTGTTCATCTAATTTTGTGTTAAAAAAAATCCAAAACACATTTGAGAAGATTGGATTTTTAAAAATTTCTCATTTAAATTAGCATGCCAACCAGGCGACTAAATTGTGGATTTCTGGGAGACCACCGATTTTTTTTTTTGTGTGTGTGTGTGTGTGTGTGTGTGTGTGTGTGTGTGTGTGTGTGTGTGTGTGTGTGTGTGTGTGT